>OY856410.1:327068882-327481382 GCA_963693085.1 Alisma plantago-aquatica
TATATATATATATATATATGATTGCTACTATTATAGGATTGTACATATCATCGTTCTTTGTACTCACCCTAACACTTCTTCATGGAATTAAGGTTGTATTTAGTTTTACATATCTTGTTCTTGCTACTCTACCTAGCTATGCTTATTCATAAATATGGGTAGTATGTAGTTTATTCTACTACACATGTAGAGACCTCTCCTTTGATTAGCATGAGTTCTAACCCCAAATAAAAGAAATCAATTAAAAACCTAAGTGTCAGATACACATTAACACGTTTGAAATGATACAGAAAAACATGATTAAGTTTTTCTTTTTTTTCATTAGACGTCAAAAACAAATTTTGCTAGACGTCAACAACGGAAGTAGAAAGATTCCACCATCTCAAGAAATACAAAGGTGACGCATGGGTTAAAGATTCCACCATCTCAAGAAATACAAAGGTGACGCATGGGTTTGAACACATGATCGCGTTGTGCTCCTTGAACCGACAGATCCATTGAACGGTTAGGTAGGCAACGTAGCCGAGCTTCTCTCTGCCGGTGAGTGCGCATGGTACAATGATGGGGTGGGACTTTCCGTTTCTTCCCTCTGTTGGGGTTGCTTTCCTCTGATCCCATCGCCGTCGTCGAGCACGAAGCTGGCAAGGAGCGTGCTTAAGGTGCAAGGAAACTGCGGCCAACGTGGGGAGATGCACTTTGCAGCACAAGAGGCCACTTCCGTCCAATATCCACTTCCGAGTTGGATAGGCTAACGCCAAGGAGACAGGCCGACAAGAGAGAGAGAGAGAGAGAGAGAGTTGAATAGGCTAACGCCAAGGAGACAGACAGACAAGAGAGAGAAAGAGAGAGAGAGAGATGAGTCGGATGGATTTGAGATTTCCCATGCTTGGAATGGACCGCGAATACTTCCGGCAGGTGCTTGCCATTTATGGTCTCCTTGCTGTTTCTTATGTGACCGACGTTTGATCTCTATCCAAACTAGAATGGACCGCGAATACTTCCGGCAGGTGCTTGGCATTTATGGTCTCCTTGTTGTTTCTTATGTGACCGACATTTGATATCAATCCAAACTAGAATGGACGGCGAATACTTCCGGCAGGTGCTTGCCATTTATGGTTTCCTTGTTGTTTCTTATGTGACCGACGTTTGATATCTATCCAAACTAGTGTGTTCCAGTACTTGATAGATGCTCAATCTTCATAAAGAGAGTAGTTTAGTTCCCGTATAATGACGTTCTGTGAAATATCGATCGACCATAGTGTGAAAGCAGTATCTGCACCAAAAGCAGTCACTATCTTTTTGTGAACTACCGCGATCTTTACACCCCCAGCATTTCTTGTTTGGTGCCTTGCCTTTCTCGAGCTAATGGCACGGGTCACCGTCGCCGCAATGGACAAATACGGTAAAAGTAGCAACTGGGGCGGTGTAGCTTGGTTCAGTTCTTGGGAGGCAAACGTGTGGGTTGCGTGTCCACTTCGTGGTCACGGGCCGTGTGTGGTTGGTATTTCGGTTTGTTGGTTACATTATTCTTCCTGCAGCAATTATGTATCTGAGCTCCTCCGGTAAGCCCCAACTCGACGGAAAAGCAGTGATCAGAAAAGCCGTCATAATAATTGACGTATTTCGTTAAATACTACTTTTAGCTATTAAATCCGAATAACATATCATTTGCTATTACCGCTTTATAAATATAATACAACTTGCGACCATATATGAATGCCGCAATCTGAAAAGTCTCTCCCAAACTAGGCCTAAGGTGTGATACGGAGGTTCACCCACTAGACTACATTCCGACGAACATGCCCGACAAAACTCATGGAAATGCCTCCCTTAGATGACACTACAACAAAAACCAGTGAAACTAGTGGCAGTGTCGGCCGATTTAATAAGAAAGGTACAACCAGGAAGTCTAATCCAGAGCAAGGAAGCACAAACTCAATCCTAGAAAATCTTCTCTACCAGTGGACAACATCGTTATCAGAGCAGCATCTCGGCTGCCATCTCTGTGTGGCAAGAAAAACTTCAACGTCTCCTTGAACCATGGAAGCATGATGTGGTAATCAAGGTGTTGGGGATTAATGTGAAATTTCACGCACGCCCTAGTTAATCAACTTCAAATGCTATGGAAATCCTGTATCAGTTCCATGTTATTGAGCTGGATATGGGGTTCGATGATATTCACTTCGCTGAGCAAGCGATTTCGTCCAGGCCATGACTGAAGGGTCTTGGGCGATCTTTGGCAGCTACATGTCTATTTACTCTTGGACCCCCAGCTTCTGGCCATCCAAACCTATCCCACATCGACTTCTCATCTAGGTATGGATCCTCGACTTGCTGGTATACATCTACTAGAACAAACTTTTGAACAACATTGCAAAAGTGACCAGGAAGACGTACCATCAAGACCGGCTCCCCCACTATGTTGGGTCACTGACGTAAATTTGTTAGAATTGCAGTTAAAATTAAAATCACTAAGCTACTTCTTCCACAATCTACTTCTATGGGAGTGCTTCAAGATCAAACATGAGAACATCCCCTTGATCTATATGACATGGGGTAGGTTGCCTGTGCAAACAAAAAGTGCACCCACCCACCCCATGCAGATGCAACGGAGATATCACTAGTTAACATTCAGGAACCCTCCTAGTCCAAACACGGACGGGAATGGTGACCTAAACAAGTACCACACTGAAGACGGTATGAGCTGAAGATGATGCCAATGGTTCCAATTTTGTGGACAAAGGATGTGCCTATGAATGGAAAATTGTCAACAACTAGAAGCAACAGTGAAAAATAAGAGACATCGACATGCAAGAGTGGATATTGCATGGAAAGCATTGGAAGCTGATCATATTATTGATAATGTCTATATTACTTTGAGGAGAATGGGGTAATGGAGGGTAGATGTTGCCATGAGAAAATTAAACAACTAGATATCTTAGATAATCAGGAAGCTTCATACTCAAAGACCTTTTCAAAGAGACATGTCATGATGAGGAACAATCATGTTGTCCACTAGATTACTCATGTCTTTGTTGTCCTTGACACGACTGGGATGAAGGGGAAGATTAAACCCCCACTTAAAAAGCATTTTGATGGGGTTTTGAAATTGTGGATCAAATTTGAGATGCATGATACAATCAACGACGATGATGTGGAATTGACATCAATCACTCAAGCACTTAAGGCAACACGTACTTGGGCAAACTCTCCCTCACTCAATCATCTATATCATATAATTTGTTGAGATTTATACGGAGGATGCTCCCAATGCAAAATCCATTTCATAAAGGAATTTATGTGAGTGCACAAAACTCAACATCCTAGCTATCTTGAAACCACAATGTAGTAGTCACCAAGATGATGACATTATTAAAGAGGTCAGTTTGATTCTGCACATCAAGTAGAATTGATTGCTTCTTCTAGAGATATCTAGATTATGTAGAACAAGGAATCATGCAATATTGATGTTTCCTATGTCACCAACAATTTGATAATTGAAAAATTAAAACATGTACGACATATCTTTTGTATGTAAATTAGGTATTTATTTGATATTATGAGGGCAATGAAATTTAACATTGTTATCAATATGACTAAGAAACAATGTAGTTATGACTAAGAAACAATGTAGTTCATATTTACACAACAAAGACAATAGGCTATTCAAAGAGTTTATCATTGGTACTTGTTTGACTGACACCAAATTGGAAGGACAATTATTCCCTTTTAAAAGGAAACACATGTTAGAAATACTCAAACGTGTTCTCGTTAAGGAACACTAGATGGGTTTGTTTAGCAATGCAAAGTATGTCCCTCTCCCATAATTTTATTGTGATTACAAGCCATTCTCTACATGTCCTACAATGTAGGTGGACGTCTCTCTCTCACAAGAAAGGGCATTTGCAGCCTTTCCGTGGATATCAAATGCCACCTAAATATGCACTGGGACAAGAATAACAACTTTTCAGATGCTCTACATGCTTTTCAAATTTCTTCAATGAAACGGGAGGATGATTATCTCTTTATTCACCATAAAGAATAGGCCCTTTTAATGATCCCTTTCTCCTTTTATCCCCATTAAAGGTAGTCCAACAATGCAAGGGTTGCCATCCATATATTTCTAAGGATCTATATCTAAATAAACAATGGTTTACATGTAATTATTTCAAACCATGGTATTGTTTTCATAAGGGGAAATGAATATCCACAAAAGGAGTTACAATATTCCAGAATTTGGGAAGGACAAAGGTTCATGAAATATAAATTCAAACCGTATAATTCCTCCTCATTTTCTCCTTCAACATTATTCTTTTTATTTCTTGCAAGGTGACCCACGACTTTGTGCCAACATTCTTAACCTAAAATACTGATAAAAAACTGTGGTTAGCACATAATTATGTTAAGTACATGGGTACAACTAAAATCTGTTCATGTAATTTATAACAACATACATTGCAAACAAGAATTGAATTTTTACAATTTTTCAAATGCCACATTTCCCATCATAATTCAACCAATAATCATTATAATCTCACTTCGTGATCCAATAATTGCTCTAGCAATCGACCCCAAAGTATATGTACCATTTATTTGGCTCCTCGATGTGTATCCCATCATTGGACTCCTTCGCCACACTTCATATTGGTTTTTTTTATACTATATTAGTGAATATTGTACATATATCTCGTGTGTGGGTTTCTCCCGAAAGCACCCAAATGAGATACTGACAACTAGGTTATGCTATTTTCACTTAATGATACCCATAGGACCTTATAATTTATAGGAAATAAAGGCATCCAATCATTTATCGTAAAGATCAACCAATCCAGAATGCTTCAGAAAACATAAATCATGATTACAATGATTAAGAATAATCAACCCACATACCTGATTTGGAAAAAAAGTATGTCTAGGTCAACTCAAGCAATATGTCCAATCATGATTAAATGTAAAATTTAATATCCAACACCAAGGGTTACAAACATCTCAAAATTCTTTTCCTAGGTTTTGAGGTCTAGTTTATATTATTGATTATCAACTAGGGTTTGGTTGCATGAATTCACACCTTAGGGTTAGAAATCCAAAATCATCATGTGGAACCGTAAATTCATTTAATAGAACTTTCATTCCACATATTAAGGGAAACATACAATAATATTAGGAATGTCATTATTCATCCACTTATTCTTGATATAATCATTAGACACAAAGTTTAGGGCATAGTAGTTATTATTAAGTTCAAGATTCAAGCACCATATGGATTATATTAGATCATCACACTTAGGGTTCATTGGATCAATATTCATTTAAGTATGGTAATTACATATAATTTTGAAGTAGGGGTATAACTAGGTTACATACCATGTTAAAGATATTCCTCTATTTTTTTAATAAAATGATATATAACATCATTATGTTCCAAGATAGTGTGTGTGACAACCGTCTCACACAACGAGATTACTCAAAACTCAAGCACAATCAACCACTAATAAAACACATATCTAAAAAGAGGGTTAATTAAAACTAATTAAATTTTCACAAACTTACTCAACAACATTTAAATAAAAGCCAAACATCTCAATTATTTCATAAATCTTATCAAAAGTCTCTTACAAAAGGCTCCATGACCTTAGCCACAACATATGCAACTATACACATGAGATATCATCTACATGTACAACATCAGAATACTATGAAAGCATGAGTCGATAAAACACTATATACATGTGACACACCAATCACACCAACCGAGATAACTTAAAAACTAAGTGTGTTATCAACAACTAAACAAGCACATTATCACAAACATGGTAAATTAAAGTTGAACTTATATAACCATTATGTGTGGAACATATTACATCAAAAAACCACAAATTGTACCATATATCATATTAGGACATGTATGTACATATATATAGTAGACGACTGCCACGTACCTGTTACGAAAGATAACATGTTCATGTGTACAAGTCATATATACAACCAAGGCATACTTGCCAAAACATGTATTGAGGTACACATCACCTATAAAACTCAACCCTCCCAGACCAGAGAGTACATGTACGACACATAGAACTCTACTACACAACACAACAACTATCCAACCTTCTATTTCACTAATCTCTGAGTTGCTCCTCCTCAACAACATGATCTCTACCACGATGCACACGACCACCTAAAAAGATGTGGTGAACCACACGGGTGAGACCCATGTCTCATCAATAGATATAACTCTCCACCAACAACTATTTTAAACATAGATTATGTTTAAGAAGAAAAATAATATTATTAAACAAGATGAACATATTCAGTTAAAAGAATAACTTAAAACTAGTTATACATGCTGAGAAGGTTAAGAAACTACAACTGATAAGTAGAGAAAGTTATGCATTTAGAAGGAATATGAATAATATGTATAACAGTTGATTCCTCATACCACATTATAATAAAAATATGCAATACAAGAAACAAGATAAGGTTAAACATCCAACGTGAGCCGTGTTTAACCCAGATCAGATATACTACACGGTTATATTATGTCTTTTATTAACCTTCAGGATTTGCGTTGTACCACCCGAATCCAACTTACCACTACTAAGTCGAAATCAATTCCATATAAGATCTAGGAAGAGTCAGACTCCAAGATCTTCTCCACACTCGGTCAGTATGAGTCTGCATCATAGAGGCATTTCAATCAACTGCCACCAGTGACATATATTTGAGCTGAAAACACCTAGCCCATCTTGGTACATGTCATGGAACTAGAAACCATGTTGTACACACTCGTATTACTGAGGCATGATCACAATTGTTCTCACCGCTGCCTCACACAATCAAATATACCAATATCCAAGACATGTCCATAGCCATTCTCAACCACTTGAGATCTGGATGACAAGGATGTTCTCTCCAAGCACCCCACATACCCAACAATATGTGCTCTGAGTTTCCCTCAGGAATACTCATTTCACCATCCAGGAATGTCTAACACTAGAATGGATATTTGGAATAGGGCAACTACATGATTAGGGTTTCACTTGTTAGTTAAGCCAATTAGGTGTCCTTCATACCACATCAATAAAGTTATAAACAAACCCTAAGAATATTATACAAAGGTAAGGGTAGATTGCAACCTCATATGATATAAAATGTATATGAAAAAGTTGAAGATATCACCACATGATACTATCTCAACGCCTTTTACCATTATCACATCATCATGGGACTCGAATACCTTATCACATAACCATAGGATATCACCTATCTTTAAGGCACAAGGCCATTTCCAAGGTCATAAGACCATTTACATAATCCCTATAGAACATCAAAAGCTTTCCATGCCTCATTAGGGCTCAGAATCACCACATTACACATGTTACTTAAGTTGGCATGGCATTTGCAATTTAAGAACTATATTGTCCACATTATAAACAATTAGGGTTTCCTCATAGGAGAGAGAAATTCTTTATTAACATACTACCTAGTCAAGCAAGCTAAGAATTAACACCATATACTAAAAGTTAGAGTTAAGTTTTACATTGTAACATGATTTAAAATTTCCAAGAAGCAATTAACATTAAACCCTAGACATCATCATCATATCCCATATTCTTGGAATGAATTAGGTGAAACATTATCATCATAAGGTAACCATACAAGGTAAGCACACATCCAGGAATTCTCATCAACTGAAAGAAAATTCTAGGTCACAATTCTATGCGACCGAAGAGAAACAAAGTCATAGAAATCCTCATTGACCAAAGACACCATCAAATCCTAGCGATCGAAGAGATGGACCAACCCACCATCGACCAAAGGGGAAAACATCACCAAATTTGATTGAAGAGAAACCAAGTCATGTGAACAAAGAGAACCCTCACCACTTCATCGACCAAAGAGGGTGGTCCACCCATAATCCAACACATGGATCAAGTCATAGTGACCACAGCACATCTCAATATAGCGACAAAAAGTGTTAGGGTTGGGGTTATAGAGACCACACCAAAACCCTAATCTTCAACTACCATCATGGCCTTAGAGACCACATGGAAAACAAGGAAACATGGTGACCAAAATAGGTGGTGTAACATCAAGAATCCGAAGAGTCACCAAAGTGAAAACCACATGAAGAAGATGAAAACGAAAATTGTAATATCTGATCTCCACAATGGTCAACTTAGACACCATGATATGAGATATAAAACCAAAGGTTGAGTTCATAAATTCAAAAATCAAACCTCCATCTCCAAGAGAGAAGATAGAACCATGATCATGAGGATAAAACCAACATTCAAGATGTGCATGCAAGCACCGACATCCCCACCATCCACTAGATCTCGGGTACAAGAATTCGGGTTTAAAAAAAGTGTTAATCTATACAAGATCACCACAAAATCATAAACCCTAAATCAAGATATCATCACTACACATATTATAATCACATTTTAGAGATAAATCGTTAACATGCAAGATGAGTGCAACAATAATTGAGGGGAAAATTATACAACTCGCCTTGGATTATGATGAAACAACTTGCAAGAAAAGATGCTCCAAGGAAGAGAGAGAAACCTAGCCTGGTCACCTTCATAGCCAAGCTAGTCACCATCTCAAAAGATAAGAAAACCCTAGGTCAAAGAACAAGAAAGACAGAGTAAAAGCTTCTAGGCTGAAAAGAACAAGAAAGAGAGAGAAGACCACAAACTCAACTCAACACTGCCATGGAGAACCATGGATTTGGTTAAGAAGAGAGGAATTCCTCAAGAAACACCACCATGGAGGATCATGGATTCGGACAAGAGGAAGATAATAGGGGTAGGGTTTGCGAGAAAATAAATCCAAGAGGATATATCACTTACCAAGATCAAAGAACACCAAATGATCACCAAAGGAGAGTTACTCCAACCCTAGATCACCACATGCAAGGGTTCGACCACCTTACTCCAAGGTTGAGATCTTCTCCACCACCAAGATCATAAGGGATGATCTCTAAGGATGAGAGTGAGAAAGAGGGTGCAAAAGAGATCACTTGCATGCAAAATAAGGGATATATATCCAAGGGTAAAGAGAGGTAAGGAAGGTTAGGTGTTCAACCAAACATTCCACCTGTCCACCAAAACTTGGCCATTCAAGCACTAAACACATGCATGCAACAAGCATTGTTAAAACCAAGGAAGTTCAGAGACCCCACTTGGTCCAAAGGACCATCAGTCAAAGAGAACTCTAGGCCCAAAGCAAAATGGTTGAAGACAACAAGGACCATCGTTCGTATAGAACAAAACCCTACGTTCCTTAGTGACCAAAAGAGAGAGTTCAAGATCTTATCGGTCGAAGGGAACACAAGGCACACCCAAACCTCTTTGATCATAGAGAGAAAGACCGAAGGAACCTAGAGGTGGTCTTTGAAAACCAAAGTTCAAGGGTCAATCATCTATACAAGGCATCTAAGCAAAATCATAAACATCAACACATGGTGTCGACACCTCTCTCCTCATCATATCAAGGTGCAACAAAATGCCCAAGGTCTCCACTCTCTCCAACATGATGCCAGATCATGAGAGGTAATCAAACATGTGACAAATTTCAAGATAAACCCTACACCTGGTAAATTGCAACTTGGCCCACAACAACACACATATATCATAACTAGATCAAACAACATCCAGACTAGGCCAAACTGAAAACACAAGCTTGTCACATGTTATTAGGGAACATCACATGATTAGGTTAAGGTTTCAAACATCTTATTATGTTAACCAAGAAAGATTAAGAAAAATTTAGGTCAGGGGACTTACATTGCAAAACTTTCGTACTTGGACTTGAGAGTATGGGGATGACTCCAGGACACACTAGACATCTAAAAAACACCTTCTGTGTTCCACCACATCAGATTTTCCTTGTTGCTGTGGTTCCTCTACTACTACTGACGATCACCTAAAAATATTGTGGTGACCCATAGGTGAGACCCATGTCCCAGCGAAAGATATAACTCTCAATAATGCTTATTGATTACAACAAGTTATGTAATTAAACATGTTAAATATATTAAGCTGATTTGATAGATAGATAGATTAAACAACAGAAGAAAATACTGATAAAAAAATAGAAGAAAATTATCAGTTATAAGGACTTTGTTAAGAGCAATTCTAATTAGAGTCTTAGAAGCTAGTATTATTCTCAATTACCAGATGTAGATATTACTATGAGCATAACCATCATCATGAGCCTAACTAGCATCATAAATATCGATAACAATATGAGCAATTTTTAATAATAGGAGCATGTCTAACAATATAGCATGTCTACATCCATAAACAAAGCTAATATCATAAGCATATCTAATAGTATAACATATCAAATAACATAGACTTATCCAATAGAATGACAAATCTAACAACATGAGCATGCCTAATAGAATATCATGTCTAACATGATAAGCATATCTACATCTTAAGTAGAGTTAACAACATAAGCACAACTACCAACATAAGCATTATTAGCATTATAGGCATATCTATTACATAGGAATGTATAGAAGTATAAGCATATCTAACGACATGAGATACCTTTAATCATAAACATAACCAACAACAACAATATTTGTAATAAAAGAATCATGGATACTTCTCTTATAGAACTATACATCATCTATATGTGAAAAGAGAAAACAAGGGTTATCACCCAATGTGAAATGTGTTTAATCCTAAGAAGATATAATACATGACTGTATTACGTCTTTTATGAATACCCTAAGGAATTGAGGTATACCACTCATTTCCATCTGACCACTGCAAAGTCAAAATCAATGCCATACAAGATCTAGGAGAGCCGAGCTCCTATGATCTCCCTCACCCTCAGTCAGTACGAGTTTACCTCAGTGACATATAAAGTCAAACTAAAAAATACCTATCCCTCCTTAGTATAACGGTCATGACCCTAGACACCAGGGTATATAAAACCTTGCCACTGAGGAACAACCATCATTTCCCTCAAAATATCATATATGTAAAACTCTAAGATAGAACTATAGCCGTTCTCATACTGAGGCATGACCGTAGCCATCCTCCATACACCTTGGGATCAAGATGACATAGACATACACTGACTTCCACATCACATATTCAACAGTATGCACTTCAAGTTTACCTTAGGAATACTCATTTCACCATCCAACAAGTCCTAACACTGGAATGGATTTATGGAACAAGGCAACTACATGATTAAGGTTTCACTTGATTAGTTAATTCCAATTGGGTGAATTAAGGCTTTATCAAACAAGTGGACAAACAAAATCTAATTCATTTCCAGAAAGAATTAATATATAACAAGTTCAAAATATATAAAACGTATGAGACATAATCATTATTTCAACATCACATGGTACTATTTCATTACCATTCATGGGACTCTACTTGTCATCACACCAACACATGATATAAATTTGTATCACATTATCTCAGGGTACCAACCCTTATCGCATAATGAAGAGAATCACACCTCTATTAGGGTTCAACCATGCCTAAAGATCATTAAGACCATCACATTATCTCCTATAAGAACTTCATTATCTTTCCATGCCTTCCAAAAGGCTCAACAAACCATCATCATATTTGTGATACATATGTTCAACATAACATTGGAATAAAGAACTAAAAGATGTTCACAAGATAACATAGTAAGGTTATTTTAGTATTAAGAGAATTCCTTTATTATAACAATATGCAAGGGAACTAGGTATAATTAACCACCATCATTTAGTTGTACTAGGATTAGAATTAACAATGCAAGTCAAACTTGACATTACAAATCAACACTTCACATAAACCTTAGGTTTATATTTATTCAAGGGAATAGGTAAGACTACAAACTCACAAGATTAAAACAATTGATCCTAAATAATCATATTCCCACCATCAGTTCAAGTGCAATAAACACAACCCATTGAATCATGTATAAGAATCACCACCATTGAGTCACTGTTGCATAAAACATAGCCAACAGATTAGGGCATCAAATCCAAACCTTCTAAGTATATAATCCTCACCCAAGACCTTCAGATGTCAGATAGGTAAAACCATCAGATGTAAAACATGTAAAACCTTGAGCCATACATCTAGGAAAACCATTGAGTTATGACTTAGAATGACCATGTATCACCATGGGATGTGACCCCTAAGCTCACCATATGTTGTGAGTTCTAGGATCACCATCGGTTTAAAGAATAAGGAAACCTATCAAGTTATATATTAGTCAAACCATCATTTGTCTTAGCCAAGCAAACCATAAATTGAGCAACTAAGTGAACGTTGTTCTAATACTTTGAGAAAATAGTACATAACCTTTAGGATGACCATTAGTTGTGTCACTAAAGGGTACCATCAATCTAACACATAGAGAAATAAGCAAATCAGCAATCAAGATATCCATCAATTTTGAACCTAGTGAGACCATTAAATTTCATCATTAGATGGAAAAATAGCCTTCAGATGTCAAGTAAAACCATCGATTCATTAGAGGGGAAAAACCATCATTTGCCTAGGGTTTAAGAAACCATAGCTTGAACAAAAGAGAGGAGAAATATGACCATCGATTCTTGAGCACATAAAGCCATCAAAAAAGCAACAAGGTGTGAACCATCAGTTTTCACAAGAAGCTTAACCATTGAGTTTTGAAGAAAGAAGGGAAAATAGTTTGTAACACCTAAGGAAAACCATTATTTGTTGGGGTTTATAAAACCATTGATTGAACTACTATATGAGAGCACCGATACCATCATTTCTTAAGAATAATAAGGTCCATAAAAAAAACTAAGTCCAAGCCATTAGTTTGCACAAGAAGGTCAGAAAAAATAGCAAAAAAACAAATTGTCGGGTTGCAACACAAGGAGGTAAAATTAGCTCAAATCCTTAGTAATAAAAACCATAGTTTGTGAGAGTTAAGATAACCATCGATCATATAGTGATGAAGGTAGGATAACCATCATTTATTGATCTTTATAAAGTCATCAATATAGTAAATAAGATACCACCAACATTTCTTCCAAAATGCCAAACCATCAGGTCACACAACAAAAGAGAAATCAATTCAAGGCACCAAGGAAAACCCATTGTTTCAACACTCAAGAACCCTTATTTGCTATGTTATGGAAACCATCAACCATCCAAATGTAAGAGTAATATAACCATCGGTTTCATGATTCTAACAAGGCCATCAAAATAGTAACAAAACACAACTAACATTGTATACAAGGAACTAACCTTGGATCATGAGGACAAGGTAGAAATAAACTCAAAATAGGTCAAGGACAGCAATCGATTTTCACCACAACAACACCATTGATTCATGGTCAAGCAAGGTATAAAGCTCATCATCAAAAATAGAGAATGTTGCAAAAGATTAAGGAGAGTATGAAGAAGATTATATACTCAAGAATTATCATATATATGCACAACTGAACTAAGGATTCAAATTTTCTACTCATTACTGTGTTTTAGAGAAAGATTTGTTCATGGCAAGTTAAAAGTAAGCAATAAACATGAAGAGAGTTATATAGATCAAATCAAGGATGAAGAGGAGGCTCCAAAAAGCAAGATGGATCAAGGAAAGAGAGAAGAAAATACTAGCTTTGAGCTCCCAACTCGTCCAAGCTAGCTTTTCTCGAAGAACAAGCAACCCTATGACATGGAAGCAAGAAGAAAGGTGTTCTTCAAGACTTCTAACAAAAACTTCATCATGGAAATAATGGATATGTCCAAGAATAAGAGAAGGGAAGGTAGGAAAGAAAGGAGAACGAAGGAAAGAGACAATGTCTTACTTGCTTGTTCAAGAACAAGCCAAGGAAGCTCTAAAACCTTGAAGGGAGGGTAGATCTGAGGTCTAAGTGCACATACAAGTAGACTAACCAATATTCATCCACCTTGGGATCCTTGTTCTCCACCAAGCAGAGGAAATGAGCTCTAGGAAGCAAGGAAGAAGAGAGGGTGAAGGGAGTGTGTAAGGCATCCGTTTGCATGCAAGAAGGGAAGTATAAAAAGCTAAAGGGGGAGAAAATGAAAATGCAAGGTGTCTTAGACAAACTTGCCAAGTGTCCATGGTCAAGAGCATATTTTCCATGCAACCTAGCAACCCATTGTTAGTGGAAGTCAAGAGACCCACCGAAACTTAATTACCAGGTCAGCCACCAACCTAACTCTTAAGAAAACCCATTGAATCTATTGCACAAGGTACCCATTTATGAGAGGAAAATCCTAAGTTCAACCTTAGGTAGATGCCACATGCAAAACCAACGTGCATCTAGGCACCTCATGGTACAAATAACTCCAAATGGATATGAAAACATGTAAGGCACAACAAGCATGTGAAATATTTCAAGAAAAACCTCAGTTATGGGTAAATTTTATAAAAGTCCAAAACATGTACATAGTTACATAACTTGCACAAACAATGTCCAAACTGGACCTAACTTGAAACATAGATTAATTAATTGATATCAAAGCATCGACTAGAGTTTGATTAAGCATAAAAGCATCCAATTAGGTAAACTAAGAATCATTATGGCTTAGGCTAGGTCAGGGGTCTTACCACCATAAACCCCTAACAAGGATTTTGCCCCCAAAATCCAAAGCAAAACAAGGATGGTTACCTCCTATGCATCTTATCCTCTATCTACCACAAGGTTCTATCAAACTAGGATGTTGTCATAACATATACACTAAAACTATGACCATCCTCCTCAACATGGAACATGGAACTATGATATACATTGTGTAAATTTTGGGTAATGACTCCAACTTGGAACTTTAGTGGTTCACCATATATGGTTACCAACATGTGATTCTGCCTATCTTGAACTACTTCCAACTGTTGTTGAAAAACTATATGTTCAAGTTGATACTTGCATGTCTCATGGAATCCATCACACTTCTACTATACCACTCTGATATGATTTCCAACGTCATGATGTCACCTATATGTACACATTGACCTGTTGTCAATAGTTATGTTATCATAGAATCATTCTTCTTCTTCACTAAGAGTCATTGAAGCACCTCAAGATTTGACTCTGTCTAGGGAAACGAACATCAGGAATTCATATGAATGTCTCGAATCCACATACCGCTGATACAACCTAGATACTAGGACTCATAACCCTTAGTCACTACATGTATCATGAAGATGTCACATCCTTGTCTTATCAGTTCCTCTACCATCACAACAAGCAACCAACATGTTGGAAGGATCTTCCTAGATTCCTAGAAAACTCAAAAGGTGTTCCTATAACAAACGTCACGATCCTAGAACTGTAGTCCATAACATCCACATGTTGCACCAAGGTATCCACCCCTAGGATTACATCGAGTCCTTGCACACCAAGTGGCATAAGATCCACTTGAATGCAACATTTCAAGAAAGGAAGATCACAAGAGGAAGGGTATACCTCTCACAACACAACGATACCATTCCAAGGGTTTATAACAAAGGGGGTTTATCGGTCCCACTGTTAGCAAACAAGTTACAACTTTTTATGTATTATTCACTTTCCACTTGGATTCCTTGAGAGTTGCTTATGAATTTAACATGATTGTTGTACCTCATTACTCATTCATGTTAGTCATTTATCATACTTATGTGTATCATCTTGTTTACCACGTTTCTTATTCACCCTTTTAGGGGTTAGTTCATCATATTTCTCATTCTTATCTATCCAACAGGGATCATTTCTCTTTAATTTCCTTTATATGTTATGATAATTTTACATTAAAATCTTCTTTCACATAGGTGTGGGTTTGAGATTAACTCAGGTTCCTCTTTGTTCACCCATCTTTATCGTTATAGTGTTGTATCGACTCGAGCTTTCATAGTATTATGATGTTGTACATGTAGATAATATCTGATGTAGATAGTTCCATATGTTGTGGCTAAGGTCACACAACCTTTTGTAAGAGACTTTTGATAAGATTTATGAAATAATCTAAGATGTTGGACTTTTATGAAAATGTTGTTGAGTAAGTTTGTGAAAATATAATTTGCTTTAATTAACACTCTGTTTAGATATGTGTTTTATTGGAGGTTGATCATGTTTGAGTTTTGAGTAATATCACTTTGTGTGACGGATGGACACTATGACTTAGGACTAGGACGATAGATCAGTAATTAAAATGTCATGAACATAATGCATACTTCCTCAATTTAGTACTTTGATGCCCTAGCCAGGTATTCATTTACTAAAGGAAAGGCAAGTGTGAACTCTTTGATTGTTCTGATTACCCTGATCAAGTATTCAGTTGGAAATAATCCAAAGAGCATAATAATTAAGAAATCATGGTGAATATATCTTAATTATAGCCTAAAGGAAAGGTGAAAATAATATTGTAACTCATAAAACTTGAAAGTTTGATGATTAAAGAAAGAGATATCACACCATGAAGCTTAAATTTGAATAAAAATAAGCTAAGAAGGAGTTCCTAAAACTATGATTTTGGAAAATAATAGAGTAAAAGAAAGATGAATCTATGTTAGTGTAATAACCTAAGGTGTAAAATTTATATAAGAATAAGAGAATTCCAATTATAATCATGATATGATATAAAATTGGTTAAATCAACCATAATCTTTAATTGCTTAGTATGCGACTACAAACCCTGAATTGTCTATTTGTTCTATGTTGTTGAAAAATGATATGAAATGGATTCTTCCTTTGTTTGAATGAATTTCAGATGATAAAATCATATTAGAAATGTATTCTATGCATTCTAATGAGAATTCCCTAAGTATTCGCAGAGGTTATAAGAGTAAATTGAAATATAGGGAATTTGTCTATGACTGAAATTTGCTGTATAAGTAAATAGAGAAAGTTGTTTATCTAGATCCCCTTGGTTTTGAATGATTGTTTATCTAAATTCATAGTACATAAATGTCAGACACTATCTTGGATTTCATTTAAAGTTAGTAGTGTTTGTTTGGTATCTCAGTGAAGAGGGTGAAACCCTAGATGCGAGGAAAGTTGGATATTTGCGAATAGATATCGTGAAATCCATTTGAAGGGATTTTCTTGACATGATAGACTTTATTTATTCAATGTTATTATTGATGCATGATATACTAGTGAATGGCATGGAAACCCAAATTCAGCTCAGTTCCAAGGTTTCATATATATATATATATATATTGATTTTATATGATTTGTTGATAGTAGTCTTTATTCAGTGAATGTTTATGTCGCATGAAATCTTTATGGGAGCCATGGTAATAACTTGTTGCCTAGTGGGAGGTGACAAGATGTGTGATGGCCTTGTGAGCCATGAGAATACTTGTACAACCAATAAAATGAACACCTTGGTCTAAGGACCTAGAGGTAATGGTTACCTGTTACAGAGGTAACAATGCTATGTGATGATCTAAGGGTTTGAATACTGAGATCCAGTAATTATGATAATGATGTGAAGGGATGAGAATTCCCAGTAATGTGATAAGGGATTGAGATCCCAGGTATCATTTGTTGTAAAGATTTGAAAAGTATGTGATAGATGTATTACATCTTTCTTTATAGCATTTGTTGTGATTAAATGAAACCCTAAGGGTAGGGTGTTCAATGAATCAAGTATTGTGATATCAATGTTCTCAGTTATTATTAATAATTCTTATCATGATAAGTAATTAACTCTTAATTGAGTTATGAGATGCACAACTGAAGATTTGGGTTGATATGCACGTTCTTTGAGAAATTATAGATAAGTTACAGGTGCTATTGATGATTACTCGTATGTCAAGTAATTAACTCTTATCAGTGTAATAAGATGATAAATTGCACGATTCTAGTGGGTATGTGCCAAGTGGACATGTAATCTATTTATTTAAGAATTTTAGTCTGCATGTATGTATAGTATGTTGATTACTCATTATATTACAGTGTTTTAAATATACTGCTCTGCCAAGTTTAGAATGATATACATGTTGTATTATAACTTCAAATAAGTAGACGCGAAACTATAGAGATACCAGAGTCAAGTATAAGTAAGCGAAGGGTACAATGTAGAAAAGAGCTTTCTACTAATAATAAAATAATAGACTTAGGAGCCCTGAACATCGTAGAACCCCTATGTGAGGTCTGCACCTTAGGGGTGAAATGACCTAACCCTGGAAGCATCCAGTATATGAGGGTCAGAACGTGCTATCAGGTGGCACGGGGGACGAAGCCCTAGGGGAAGTCTCCTTAAATTATAGTTTGAAGTGTCCAACATCAACCAGAAGTCCTGGTGGCACTAGAGTACAGAAAAGCCATGAGGTGGCTTGACTCTCTGCCTATGTGCTCAGGTTAGAGGAGGAGTCCAGTTTAGGCCAGAGATCCATTTCCTTATTGCAGACCAGGAGAGTAGTCAGACTTAGTATTTCTCAGGTGTGTTCGCTAAGTCTTGTACGGTGTGATCGTAGTGCACTATGAGTTTTCATATGTAGAGTACACTGCATATGATCATGGCATAATAAAATGAATGAGAGGTCAAACAAGTGTGTACAGTTATTCAATTATTCTTTGTATGTTTCTGAATTATTAGTTTTCTTTATGATCAATCAAGCATTTCATATATTGGTTCACTCTTATAGATATTTATAGTATCCTGCCATATTTATGATTGTCAATTATTAGACTCTTTAAAGGTTACTGCTATTATAATTGATATCAATTGCTCAAAAGTATATCTGTAATTATATCAGTGCTTTAGACTATTTCTTTGAAGTACTCATTCACTGAGCGAGTAGGCTCACCCCTCTACTCACAATTTTTAGGGAAATCACATGGACTTGAAGAAGATATCATTGCATCAGAGTAGATCTTCCACAAGAGTTAAGTCTGAGTATAGTTAAGTTCAGTCGGTCCTTGTCACTCTAGGTCCTCGTAAAGAAATAAGAGAGAGTTGTAAATGATGATGTATAACATTATTCCTCTTTTAGCAATATCTGCAAATCAGCAAGTCTTATGTGCTTAAAAGTATGAGGAACATAATGAATGTTCATACATGCATTTTTACTATTGAAATTAGATTAGAGAAATCAATGTTTAGATTCCCTTGTAAAGTTGGTTTATGTGGTTCAATGTGAGAAAACAAAGAGTTTTGAAAGAGAAGAAAAAGTTAAGGGTGATCTTTGTATTATGTTAAATCCTCAATTTATGCCCTAATCTCATGATTAATGGAAATTGTGAGATCAGGGTGTAACATAAGAGTACGAGGATGACTCTATGACACACTAGACATCTTAACAACACCTTTTGTGTTCCATCACATCAGCTCCTCCTCGCTTCCCATGGGTTTGATACTGCTACTGACGATCATCTAAAAAGGTTGTGGTGACCCATGGGTGAGACCCATGTCCCAACGAGAGATATAACTCTCAACAATGCTTATTGATTACAATAGGTTATGTAGTTAAACATGTTAAGTAGATTAAGCTCATTAAATAGATAGATAGATAGATAGATAGATAGATAGATAGATAGATAGATAGATAGATAGATAGATAGATAGATAGATAGATAGATAAAACAACTGAACAAAAGTATCAGTTATAAGGACTTTATTAAGATAAATTCTAATCAGAGAATTAGAAGCTAACATTATTATCAATTACCAGATGTAGATATTACTTTGAGCACAATCATCACCATGAGCCTAACTAGAATAAAAAATATTGATAAGAGTATGAGCATATTTGAATAATAAGAGCATGTTTAAAAATATAACATGTTTATAATCATAAAAAAAAGCTAATAGCATAAGCGTATCTAACAATATACCATATCTAACATCATAGGCATATCCAGTAGCATGAGAAAAGCTAACAATGTGAGCCTGTCTAATATATCATGTCTAATGAGATAAGCACATCTACATCTTAAGTAGAGCTAACAACATATGCACAACTACCAGCATATGCATGATTAGTAGTATAAGCATAGATAACTACATATGCATGGCTAGCAGTATAAGCATAGCTAATAGCATGAGATAACTTTCGTCATAAACCTAACCAAAAATAATTGTATCTCTAACAACATAAGCATGGCTACTTCTCTTATATCACTATACATCATCTATATGTAAAAAGAGAAAACAATGGTTATCATTCAATGTGAAATTGTGTTCAATCCTAAGCACATATACTACACAAATGTATTACATCTTTTATTAATACCCTGAGGAATTGAGGTATACTAATCAATTCCAACTGACCACTGCTAAGTCGAAATTAGTGTCATATAAGACCTAGGGAGCTAGACTCCTATGATCTCCCTCACCCTCAGTCAGTCCGAGTCCACCACAGTGACATATAAATTCAAACTACAAAACACCTATCCCTCCCTTAGTATCAAGGTCATGGCACTAGACACCAGGGTATATAAAACCCTACCACCAAGAGACAATCGTCGTTTCCCTCAAAATATCATATATGTAAAACTTTGAGATATGACCATAGTCATTCTCACATTGAGGCATGACCATATCCATCCCCCATATACCTAGGGATCAAGATGACAAGGACACACACTCACTTTCACCTCACATACTCAATAGTATGTGCCCCAAGTTTCCCTTAGGAACACTCATTTTACCATCCAGCAAGTCCTAATAATGGAATGGATCTCTAGCACATGGAAACTACATGTTTAAGGTTTCACTTGATTAGTTAGTTCCAGTTGGGTGAATTAAGGCTATATCAAACAAGTGGACAAACAAAACCTAATTCATTTATAACAAGCATTAATATATAACAACTTCAGAAAATAAAAATGTAAGACCCCTAACCATGATTAAAGTGTTGAACATGCATAATTATCATAATTGAGTACTTTAAACCTTAATATAATCTTGTGATATGTTTTGGTATCATGTGACAAGCTTAAGCTTCAAATTTGGTTTAATTTGGACACTGTTTGAGCAATTTATGCAATATTATGCACATTTTGGATGTTTCTACAATTTACCCAAATCTGAGGTTTCCCTTTTAATTTTTCACATGAATTATGTTCCTTATATGTTTTCTTATCATGCTTGAGCTTGTTGAGCCATGCGGTGCTTATTTGAACCTTGGTTTGGAGGTGTTTCTTTCAATGGTGCCTTAGGGTTTTACCCCTTCATGGATGACCTAACTTTAGGAGCCATCAACCAATGGTCCCCCTATTTGGTTGACTTAACCAAAAGGTTGTGATGGTCGATGGTCACCTATAGAGGTAGTAGGCCAATGGCTTTCTAGTTTTGATTAACTTGGACTAATGGTTCACTTAAAAGAGATGGTCAACCAATGGTTCACCACTTAAGTGACTAAGGGTCCAAAGAACTGATGGTTCCTTTGCTTGGGGGTCAATGGTGGGCCTAGAGATACAACCACCAATGTCTAATAAAGTCTACATGAGTAGTAGAATAGCTTATTTCATGGCCATGTAAGCTCTAGGATATGGACACGTGAAGAGCTGCTAGGACACCTCAAGTTTCTGTCTCTCCTTATCCATAATCTTTATATACCTATCCTTTAGCTCACAAGTAAAACTCTTAGACTATTATCTCTTCCCTCCTCTCTAGAGATTCATCTTTCACCTACTTGGTGGTGAACAAACTACCCAAGGAAGAAGAAGCAGCTGACCCTCTTGTTGGAGCATCTAGAGTTCAGATATACCCTCATCTAGGGTTTGTTAAGCTCCCTTTAGGTAATCTTAACCTAAACTAGTAAGTTTCTCCTTCTTACTCCCTTTGTTTTGCTGTTTTTCTTCCTCCTACCTTATTCTTGTATGAAACCATGTTGTTCCATTGCAAATTTTTCTTTAAATATCAAAGAACTTATGTTCTTGCTTCCTTCACCTAGGGTTTATTCCCTTTCTTGGAGAAGAAACTTACTTGGACGAGTTCAGACCTAAAGTTAGGTTTATTTACTTTATTTTCTTGAGTTTTTTTACTGCTTGGAGTCTGATCTTCTTCCTAGAGTTTAGTTTTATAAACCTCTTTACTTTTATTGTTTTCTACATGTTTGCTTACTCATGTTCTTGCTCTAAAACGATGATCTAAGCTCAAAGAAGGTATGCATGCTTACCGTTTCGATTTTAATATTGTCCCTTGATTGGTTTCCAATTCTAAATGAACCTAAAACTATGTGCAATACATTCCTAAGGTAGAGGAAGACTTATATAAGGTTTACATGGCAACCAATGGTGTTAAGTACCTATCAAATGATGGCTTATACTTAGTGTTTTTAGGCTGATTTTCAACTATATACATCAACCAATGGATGACCTTATATTAGAACTGATGGAGATGACTTTGTGGCAACTGATGGTGATAACAAATCATGTCAAACTATGGTCACACCTTAGGTCAGTTCTATACTCTTTCGGAAGCTCAATTATCAATGGTTTAGTGTCCTAAAGATGGTATGAACCAATGAAATTTTTTAGTTCAACATCCGACATTGTTCGATGATGGTAGTATTAACCCCATCAGTCGATGGTGACATAATGTATCACAACTAATGGTGGTTTAGGTTACCACACTATGGTATAACTAGGTATCATGAATTGCTTCAATTAAGCCCTAACTTGATGGTTTCTTTGGTTATATGATCCAAAGGTTAAACCTACATATCTACTGATTGATTTGAAATGTTAAACCTTATCCAATGGTTTATAGTATAATGTGGTTGTTCTAAGAATGTGAATTTGATGGATCAATGCCTTTAAATTGTAGTCTTACCTTTTCCCTCGTATGAATATATTTGATAAAGCAACATAATAAGTGGATGTGTAACTTTAATGTGATAAAGCTTGTTACACCTAACCCTAACGTAACTAAGTGATGGTTATAGATTGCAATCATCCCCTCTTGAATGATTAGTATGATAATCAAATGTTGTATTATTGTTGTTGAAACCTTAATATGCTGCTACATGAATATCATAGTTCCTTGATGTATTATACTCATATGTCACATATTTGGTGATAGGTTGTTGAGCCATGTTATAAGGCATGGGAAGATAATAATGATCTTAAAGGGTATTATGTGATGGTCTTAATGACCTTGGGCATGGTTGAACCCTAATGAAGGTGTAATCATCTTCATGATATCATAAGGGTTGGAACCCTGGGACAATATGATAAGGATTTGAATCCTATGGTGGTATGATGACTAGTATAGTCTCATGAATGGCAATGAAATAGTACCATGTGGTAATTGTGGTTAATATTTGTATCTCATATGTTTTATATCTTATGGAATTGTTATACTTATACACTTGCTAGAACTGAATTGGGGTTTGCATGTTCACTTGTATGATGTAGTCTTAATCCACCCAATTGGCAATAAATAATCAAGTGAAACCCTAATCATGTAGTGCCCTGTGCCACAAAACCATCTTCAGTGTTAGAATTTGTTGTATGGTGAAATGAGTATTCCTTAGGGAAACACAAAGCACATACTGTTGAGTATAAGGGGGTGCAAGAAACCATTTGTGTGTCCTTGACATGCTTACTAAAAGGGTATGGAGGATGGATACAGTCATGCCTCAGATATTATGATATGTGAAAGACATCAGTGGGTACAACTGCAAAATTCCTTAGATAGAACGAGCATGCGTGACCTATTCTCTAGCATCGTGACATGTACTAAGATGGGCTAGTTGTTTTCATCTTGACTATATGTCGCTATTTGCATTTGACTATTATGTCTCTGTGTTGTCTCTCGTATTGATCGGAAGTTGTTGGTGAGATCATGGAGTTCAATTCATCCATAGATCAAATATGACACTGATTTTGACTTAGCAGTGGTCAATTGGATTTGGGTAGTACAACTCAAAATCCTTAGGGCATAGTAAAATATGTAAAATAGTTGTGTAGCATATCTGTTAGGGTTAAATGTGTTTCACTTTGGTTGTTAACCCTTGTCATATTTCTTGTACTACTGAGATGTTATATGTTGCAATTAGAGTGATAAAATGATAGAAGAATAAATTTTCTTATTTTCTTATATATATATACTCCGATAATCATGTTTTTTGCTAAGCCTGTCTTCTTAACTTGCTTAGAATGCTATAATTTGTTAATATGCTCATCTGCTTATTATATGCACAGTCTGCCTAGTCTATTTACTGTTAAATAATCTAGTATAATCAATATCTATTAGAGAGAGTTATATTCTTGCTGGGACATGCGTCTCACCCGTGTATCACTACATCTTTTTAGGTGGTTGCCGACAGCATGGTCGAGATCGTGTTGTGGAAGAGGAGCAAGTTGGTGATCAATAGACACCGAAGGTTGGATAGCTGTAGTTGTTGTAGTAGAGTCCTAGTGTCATCCTTGTACTCTCAAGTCCGGTTATGGGATATGTTTTGTAGAGGATATAAATGTATCGACATGCGTTTTTGGTAATTTTATAGTGGTTGAATATATGGTAGGTGAATGTGGAACATCTCTTTTGTAGATAGGAAATGGTTGAGGCCACTGGATACATATGTAAATACATGTATGATATATGAGTTTATGAAAAAGATGGGCCATTATGTAAATGTTACAGAACTTGTTTATGATGTTGAAATCAATTTTAATGATTCCTCTTTTCTATCTATGGGATTAATTAGTAGTTGATCATGTTTCATAATTTGAGTATCTTGTTTACTGTGATTAGGTGTCACATAAAATGTATGAGGCATAATCCTTATCTCAACATCATAGAGTACTATTTCATTACAATTCATGAGACTCTACTTGTCATCACACCAACACAGGATATAAATCCTTATCACATTATCCCAAGATACCAATCCTTATCACATAATAAAGAGAATCACACATCTATTAGGGTTCAACCATGTTGAATGGTCATTAAGAGCATCACATTATCTCCTGCAAGAACATCATCATCTTTCCATGCTTTTCAAAAGGATCAACAAACTATCATGGTATTTTTGATACATATGTTCAACATAACATTGCAATAAATAACTAAAAGATTTTAACATAGTAAGGTTATTTTAGCAATAAGGGCATTCCTTTATTATAACAATATGCAAGGGAAGTAGGTATAATTAACCACCATCATTTAGTTGTCTAGGATGAGAATTAACAATGCAAGTTGAACTTAACCTTACAGATCGACACATTACAACAGTCTTAGGGTTATATTTAATCGAGGGCAAAGGTAAGACTACAAACTCATGGGCTTAAAACAATTGACCCGAAATCAACAAATCCCCACCATTAGATCAAGTGCAATAAATACAACCCATAGAAACATAAACTGCACATCAGACCATTAGGTTTAAGGTAATTTAAACCATTTCATTGTGTATAAGAATCACCACCATTGAATCACAGTTGCATAAAACATAACCAATGGATTAGGAATCAAAACCAAATCTTCTAAGTACAAAATCCTCACCCAAGACCTTTCGATGTCTGATAGGTAAAACCATCAGATGCATAATAGGTAAAACCTTGAGAGATATGATATGTATTTTCTATATGAGCTAAAATGCAGATGAATGCTATTAGAGTAATATAGGCCAATGAGGCCTGGATATCAAACATAGGGAAACATAAATTCAGAAACTACTACTAATTATAATACATCATCTAGACTAAAGAAAACTTTAATTTGAGTTTGATTAACTAAGAATGTAGAAAGTGAATCTAAAATTATTGGTGATTGATTGCAATTGGATGGAATTCCTTAGGATTACAGTTTCAACTCAGTTAATGTGAGAACCCGTTACACTAAACGATATTACTCAAAACATAAAACACAATCAATAACCAATTAACCAAATACCCAAAAATATGGATAAATGAAAACTAATTTCAACGCCATCACCTACTTAGAAACATTTACATAAGAGCCCAACATCTTTCCTATATCCATACTATGCCAAGAATTTGATACAAATTGTTCTATCATCTTATCTACAACATATATACACAGGAGAATAATATTTGTATATGCCACACAACAAACATTAACATGCTAACAAAATTCCGATTCATTTAAAATACCACATACAAACTTTTCCTGCCCGAACCTGAGAGTACAGGGACGACTCTAGGACACACTAGACATATAATCAACTTTCCCAAAATTTCATTACTATAGCTCCTCTTTTCTACCACATGTTTGTTTCGTCATTTCCGATTATCTAAAAAAATGTGGCAAACCACAAGGGTGAGACCCATGTCCCAGCAAGAGATATTACCTCCAACAATGTTTATTGATTACAACATTTTTAAGTAATTAAATAGTTAAGTAGTTTAATCAGATATATCAAATAAGATCAGTAATACTGATGATTCACAAAATACATAAAGGAGTAGATAATAATTATCGTCATTATCCAGACTACCATCCATTATCTTCTTGACAATATAAGCAATTTAGTAGCATATGCATATCTAGCATCATGAGAAAGTCTAGGAACATAGCATAGCTAACAACATGAGGATGTCTAATTGGTTGAACATATCAACATCATAAGAAGAGCTAAAAACATAAGCACAACTATCTGGACAAGCATGATTAGTAGTATATGCATCTCTAGTTACAAAGGCATGGCTAGCATGCTAAACATAACTAACAACATGAGATAGCTAGCATCATGATTATAATCAGTAGTAGCAATATAGTTATCAATATAAGCATAGCTACTGTATGTACACACCTACAATCTTAAGAATATCCACAACCTAAGTGTATCTACTATCTCTTAATTGCATTAAGCATCATCTTTATGTGAAGATAACAAACAAGGGTTACCATCCAATGTGAAATGTTGTGCATAACCCTAAACAAATATGCTACACGGCTGTATTATATCTTTTATTACGCCCTGGGGAATTTGAATCATACCATTCAAAGTCCAACCGACCCCTACGAAGGGCTATTCGGTTCTGTACAAGATCTAGGAGTGCAAGTATCCTAACCCTAACATGCACGGCCCTTCCCAGTTTGGGTCGCCCAAAAGGCACTAGGTCAACCAACCTCACATAGCTCATACTTCTCATAGGTATTCAAAACCAAAAGTAGGTCAACTCAGGCACATGGTTGACCTTGATATCTAACTCATCATGTCATCTCTCTCTAACAACCACTTAGGGTTTAGGGTTAGCATCATCCTTAGATGATGCACCAGGTCTCTACCTCTTCTTGGAGACCTCTGCCTCCAAGGCTACCTCTCTACTCATCCTCCTGACAAGAAGGTCTAACCTCAGGTCTCTCCTGAGGGCATGTCATGCAACCTAAGCATGCAACTAATCTTTAGTTTACACATAAACTATTAAACTTATGTCCATGACATCTTATTTACATGCTTTTCATTGATTTGGTGGAGGATTCCTTAATCCTTATCGTACTTACCCTGACCTCAAGAGGGTGGGGAAGAGAGAGAAAAAAACCCTAAACCTTAGAATCTTAATTGAATTAGGGTTGAGAAGGGAAGAAATAGATGAGAGAGTCTTAAAGGTATCTTATTTTGAGTCAAAATCTCAGACTTTGGACAGGCAGTTACACCGCATCTAGGAGTCCTCATGACCGACTAGTAGGGTAGAGGAAAATATTGCCAGCCCCCAGACCCTGATCCTTTTCTAGACACCTCCGTCATCGGAAAATCCTCTAATAACTCCCTTGGGTTCTAAATAGTTTGTAAAATTTAATAATTATTAGAGACTAAATGGGGGACCAATGCTCTGATACCAAATGTAACGACCCACCTCCCGATAACCCCCAATTAAGGGAGACCAAAACGTCAGATTCATTAGCCCAATTTTTCGGATCAATGGTTCGACAAGTAATCAATAATTACTAAATTCTACCAAAACTATACTGAAAAGATGGAATAAAATAAAACTTGGCATACCTTTTTAAAATCTTGGATTTTTAAACTACTATCCACAACTGGAGTCTATTCTAACTAATCCTTTGTGTACTTTAATTCATATCTTCATATTGTATCAATTTACTGTTTGTCCTTTTCCATGTTGTACCTAAAATGCCGACAAACAAAATGGTAGTCAGTATAACGAATTATACTGGTATGTGGAGGAAACAATAATTGTGCAATTAACTATAACAAAATATTGTAAGCAATTATGGTTTAGCAAGCAAACTTTACACTTTAAACATAACTACTCAATCCATACATACCCTAACCTCTGCGATGTCCATACAGTGGACCTGGATACTACTTCTCATATGGTAGATCCCAATTAACCCCCATGATCCTACCTAACAGGTAGATCAATACCTAGGATTGAAGAGTCACATGGCACTACCCATAGGTAGCCCAATCTCTAACTGATAATATGCTAAAGAGTCACATGGCACTACCCATAGATAGCCCAATCACTGACTCATGATAACTTGATAGTCCTACCTAACAGGTAGACCAGGTACTAGGTCATCCATATTATTAGCAAAGCCACAGAGGAGGACCAGGATCTGAGCTAGTCATGTACCCTTATTTGTTGTGATAGTCGTAGTCACTTTAAAGTTGAATGAAATAAAAGTCATTGAAGTAGTTATATTCAGGCAACCGATAAAACATCCAGGAATTTTCATGAAACTAAAGTGATTTAATCATAAGCATAACCACATACCTATGATGCAGACTTTTGAGATAGAATCAATCAAGTAGAGAAATCCAACCAAGAAAGCAAGTATACACAAGAATCCTGAAATAAATATACAAATTTCTTTTATCAAGATTTATCCAATCCCATCTTGCTTCTTAGGATTTCTATTCCCATTTAGGGTTTCTACTCCTTTTTAGGGTTTCACTTGCAATTAGGGTTTTACCTTCACTTTTAGTATCATAAACCCTAACTAAACAAAACTACATAAAAACCCTGAATTTCTCATCTTTTCTCTCCTAACAGGTTTAGGATTTAATAACATATTTCCATAATTTGAATTAAACATGGTTTTCTCTTCTTTTACCCTAAATTAGGGTTTCTAGATGCATTATCCTTCATACTTAGTTTAAAACCCTAAACCATGCAATTATTCATCTAAATCAAGTTCAAGCCTATCATTATCATTCAATAGGTTAATATTACTCGAATTAACCTATTAAGACTCATAGATTCATCCATTGATCTTAATTGGGGTTTCTAACCAAATTTTAATACATTTTCCATAAATCTAACATACTTTTGCAAAAATAGATGAAATTAGGTTACCAACCCATTTTTATCTTGTTCCTCATATTTTTCTGATCAACTTTCATATATAAAGTTGCATCATTAGAGTTCCCTAGTAATTTCTATGAATTTTACAAGGAAACTATTTTTTCAAGAATTTTCGAGTAGAGAGGACGATTTACCAAAAATCAGCGGTCATTTGATCAGTGGACCAATGATCCGCTCTTTGGATCTAATGCTTCTCATCGCACATAGCTAACTTAGCCGGTCCCTCCTTGGATCGTCAGATCTTCATGTGGGATCATGATGGATCTCAATCTGACAGTCGCTGCTACTCGTCCTCCTCCTTTCCTTCGCTTGAACTCACGACGGTTTTGTGGCAGTGCTCTCATCAGAGCAAGGGCAATTCAGAGATAGAGAGAGGGTTGGGGCTCGTGAGGCAGCCGTGAGAGATCATTGTGAGGTGAGGAATTGAGAGGTGTCCTTTATATAGGATTGGGGAGGGTCCTCTTAGGGTTTCTCAACCCTAACGTCGCCCTCACCTTCGGGTGATTTGGGCGTTTCTTCTAGACGCCTCCAAAGATTGACAAACTAGGGTCTAGAGGTTCAAAATTCCCTCCCGGACTCAGCCAAGCAATTTCCTAGTTTGCACATGCGAAGGATCGAGAGAAAATCAAATGGAAAGATCCCCTAGTCCGCAGCTAGAATTCGAGTTCCATTAGAACTGGACGATGAGCGGCCCTCGTTGGATCAAGATCCGACGACCCCTATTTCTTTCTCTCAAATAAAAGGAAGCCAATTTTCCTATTTTTAGGATAAATCCTCATTACTTAGGATAACTTGGAAAAATCTTAACTATTGATCATTGGCTCTGTTTTATTCCAAATTTTGAGGAAATCTTAATAATGACTTAATATATCATCATGCCAAATTTGGGCTCATTATTCAAAGAAATTGGGTCCTTTTATTTAGTTGCAAGTTATTACTCAATTATGTATATTTCTCACATATTTTCTCTTTCCTTTGCCATTAAATTATCATCTTAGATTCCTTGGACCTCAAGGAACCTTAATGGATCAAATTCCCATCTTGGGAATATTCCTTAGCCTTTTCCTTATCTTTTATCCCTTTTCTTATTTATCCCTTTATCCAAATAAATTCCTTTTCCTTTTATTTCTCTTTTCCTTGTAATTGGGCTCAATAGCCAATAAAGCCCATTAAACAAACAAACAAGGCTTTTGTAAATGAAATCCATCCAATACTAACAAATAAATCAACCATTGATTTCATTTATCATTAAATGGAGATTTATAAATCTCATTATATGGTTTAGGAAAAATGAGGTTATAACAGTAACCAAGGTCACTGCCATATTTTTTCCCTTATTTATTGAGATTTGGTTCATATCTATATTTTCTAATGATGTCCTTCAAGTACTCATAATATTGTTTCCATCAGGCTATTGAGGTCACTAGTTTTATGAACCCTTCCTTTAATCTTAGGTGCATGTGCTTCTTTAGTTCTTTTTTTGTGATAGAAATTGTGATTAATTTTTATTCACCCTTATTTTTGTTGCAGACAATAGATCATGAATACACATTCTGATACTACTTAATATCTAGCTAGGTTTAACTGAAAAATAAGAAGAGAAAAAGTTACACAAATGTGTAAATCATGTTAGCTAAAGAGCCCACCACAAGGTTGAATTACCTTGGATTGAAGACTACAATAGTGGGGACATAGATTACATAGTTTATTGGAATGTTTGACATACTATCGATATATATATATATATATATATATATATATATATATATATATATATATATATATATATATATATATATATATATATATATGGGATACAAAGATAATAATGTTGGTGGAAACTGGTTGTGGAAACTGGTTGGTGGAAATTGAGAGGAGGAAATAATGTTTTTTGCCTCTTTACAAATAGATAAGTTCATTAAGGGAATTTAGTTTAGTTTCCAAGTGAGTGATGGCTATGGAAATGAAGCTACTTATGGGATACAAAGATAATAATAGATGATGACATGTAAACCCAATGTTGTCATACTGGTATCACTCTATAAAACCATATCTAAGGAAATATATGCTATGAAATATGTATGGAATATATGGATCTATAGTGGCAAAGTGCCCACATGGGTGGGTGAAGATTATAAATCTCAATGATGCTCTTTTATAATGGTGCAAATGAGCTTCATGGACTCCAGACACCAATGTGAGTGAAGTCATTCATTACCATCTATAGGTACCAGTACATAATAACAATCATCATAGATTGATGCTTGTTCTTAGCTTGAGCGTTGATGATAAAGCTCAATCAATTGTCAGTTGAGAGGTTGCATGTGATTCTAAAGAGGTTTAGCTAAATCCAGATTTGATCGCTTATTGAACAATCTCTAAGATAGGGGATATGGGTGTCATCTCTATTGCCTGAAATTTGGCATTTTGGAGATACATCAATGTATCGACAATGTCTCTTATAGATAGTGAGCAAGACTTTATGCTAAAGGAGCGAAAGGTATACTTTGAGAATTTTAGGAATCATGGAGTGCCATATATCACGTCAATTTTCATTCAAATGATATTCATTGGATGAATATATCCATCTATAATTGGAGAGAGAGAGGATGTTTTTCACTTTGATTCATGTGTTCATGACCAAGAATCATTTGGTGAGTCTAGGTGGGAGATGGTGTATATGTGATGATATATCATGCATGTCTAAGAAGGTGGGAATGTGTGAAATCCCAATCCCGATTGCCATATAGGGAGAACTGTGGACATAAATATTGGGTTTTGAGGAGGCGACAAGCGTAGCGGAAACAATAAAAAAATTCTCCACATACCCTAGTAGCAGATTTCGTTGATAAAGTATATTCATAAAGAGGGTGTCAGGATATACCTCATCGCGAAGCAAGTATGGCAATATTGATTCATGCAATGATGTGTGTCACTCTTAGCATGCATAGACAATCCTCGTATGTCCTTCGAAGGTAGGTGCTCAATGTCTGCGCCTCTACTTCATCCATGCAGATGGGTTGGAACCCCATGTCGTGCTTCCTAAGCTGGAGGGAAGGAGTAGCCTTCTGCTTGACAACATGCTAGATTCACAATTGCTCTCATTCTCTCTCTCTTGAGGATGATGATGGATAGAGTTCACTTACAAAGCATATCATCATAAAATCCAACTATCCTGTCCTATAAATAGGAGAGGAAAGGAACAGGGTTTCCTAAAACATCTTGGGTAAACAAAAGGTTGTTTTTGCATTTAAAATGAGCTCCTCATGGACTATTTAAATAATATTCTAGAATCAATTAATTAACCAAGTAATCATATTATATAATTAACTAATTTTTGTCATCTGCTCTAGTCAAACACTCATGATTAGACATCCAAATCAACAATTTAAATTTAATTGATTGTCTTAAAAAATTTAACCAATTAACTTAGATTATGTTACAATATTATTCTGGTAGATTACCTAAACATTTTAGTATTCAATTTTATTCAGAACATTCCCAATCACATTCATAATTATACTCCTATTCCAATACATCCTATGTGTGTGACCCAGTAGGATCCAAATTACATTGGCAATGATATTCATAATCATACTATGATTTCACAAGAAATGATTAGTATCTAGCAAGACTTCATTGCTACATAAGTAATTGGAGAAGTTGGAGAACAACTTAACCTAAAATATGTGATTGGAGTTACATTGATTGTATAGTTCCTTTGTCTTTGATATCTAGATTGAGATTTAGGCATGGAATCATCATCCTTTTCAAAGTTCAATCCATGTTCCTTGAACTATAGAAGACTATCTGAGATATGTGTGAGCTCATTATTACATATTGTCTCACACTAGCATGGAAATGCATTTCTCAGTCTCACTTATCAAGTTGTTAGGATATTAAACTCTTGTAGGAGGGACAAATCCCGTCTACATCACTCACAGTCATCCCCATGTGTCGCAGTGCACCCGAGCACCACCTTTATGGAAACCCTTATTCAGGATCACAGCAGATGATGTCAAAGGACACCGAACGATATGTGATGAGTTTAGTGATTTTAGCTCTAAGAACCACAATCACCACATCACTATGATAGATGACTCGAACTATCAATCATGGTTTCCATGTGTCACTCTCAAGTGGGCTGATCTGATACACTATTCTCTAACATGTATCTATGTTCTTGGTTTGATATCACATATCATGACTAATGAGATTATGTCATCAACCAACACACACTTTTGTCTTAAGTGTTATTGCTATCTATCAGCCTTCCATAATAACATATAACTAGGGACATAACAAGAATGCATATACTCTTGACATCTGTATGATCTCATCATTCAGGTCCTCAACCCGAAGACATACGTCATTCAGTATTATCATTCTTTATACATTTATTATGTTACATCACTATCTCATAACTGAATAAAATAGAATAAAATTTGAAGATTGCCTTTATTATTATGAAATCATTTATAAGCAATGTCATTACAATCATGATATGATTGGCTCTCTGGGCATACATACCAATAATAACTTGTAGATATTCCACTCTAGACAAGATGTTGAAATGATGGTCCACTACCTTGAAAAGATTTTCCAAATATCCAACAGTCCTTCCAAACATTTGTAGTAGTCCCATTGTCCACAATTTTGGGGAAATGTATTTTAATGGCGTAGATTTTCTTCTTTAGGAATGCCTAATCTATTGAACATGGCCCACATGAGAAGGTTGAGCATGTGCATACTTTCCATTGAAGATTTGAACCAATGTTCAAATTTTTTGGTTCATAAAAACAACTACACTCTTCAACATGAGAGAGGCATTTTGGTATCCAACATTATTTATGTAGAGGCCACCAATGTCCATTTAGGTAGTGACTTTCTCCATGAGACTAAATAAAGTTTCTTGGCCTTGCTATTTTCAAAGCAGATAAATGTATTTACATGTTTATTGATGTCATAATAGAATACTATAGAAACATGAATCATAAGTTTGATATAACACAATATTTCTCAGAGTGTTGGATTTGCAAGAGTGATTATGCCTGTGAGAGTGAGTTCACCAACTAATTGTTACTATGTGATTTGATTTTATCATTAGTTCTAGCATGAGTGTTATTACATTAAAGATAGAGAATGGATACACCAAGGTACATCCTGAGACCATCAGTGAAAGGAATTCCCATTCTGCTAATGGGGTGCTTGTCTAGTCTACTTGCATTGGATGAAAAGAAGTGGTGATATTTTTATTTAAACATAAGGTGGACAAATATCTCAGAGAATTTTCTTAGTACTTTCATGGAAACAATATTATATGTTTCTAATCTTTTATCCATAAGGATCATATCATCAGTGAAGAAAAAATGAGTGAGGGGAGAATATCCTCTTCTCAATTTTATAGGTTAGTCACCAATATTTAAATATTATGCAATGTCTAGGCTATGGTGCTCCATGCATAATGCAAATAGATATGGGCTTATGGGGTCATCCCAACTAACTCATGTATAAGTTTTAAAGGTTGTAAGAGGTGAACCTACCCGTAGGATAGATCTCACAGATGTCTAAAAGATCAACATAAAAGTTTGGATAGTGTTTCTAGGGAGATTGGTTTTTGGAAGAGTGTATTTAGTTATGAACAATTCATTCTATACAGTTCTTTAGATAAGTCAATTTTGATTACCACTGATTTGTTTCTGCCTCTCTTATATCACATGAGTGGACAAAATCTTGTTCTAGAAGAACGTTGTCACTAACCCATCTAATAGAAATGAAACTGATTTGGTTGAGAGTGATCCCATGATCATAGAAAGGTTTAACTATTTTAGTAAAAAAATTCAAAAATATCTTCAGGATAGAATTATAAAGGGAGATGGGTCTGTGGTTGTTGCATTTGAGTTTTAGTTTAACCTTCAGGATGAGAACCATTTAATAATTTTCTAGGTGATCATTAACACATGCAGAGGTGAACAACCATGATCATTGAGGAGAGGACATATCTCCAATTGGCTTGTACTATTTTTTTTTTGCAAATTTCATCATTCCCTAGGGCCTTAGAAGGTGACACTATAAAATATGTGCTTTTGATTTCCATTGCATCTTGTGTAACCACAAGGAAAGACATATAGTATGGAGGTATGCCAAGAAAACATCCAACATATTCTCATACTAGTGTTGGAGGAGGTTGTTGGCTAAAAAATGTTCGATGTAGAAAATTATTAATGATCAATTGTTAAAGTTGAGCCATGAAAATGATATAATTTTCATCTTTATTCTTTATTTGAGTACTCATGTTGTGATTGTGTCTAAATTTCACGAAGCATTGGTATATTTTAGTATTACTATCACCCAAACGAAGCCAGTTAATGTGAGATTTTTCCTTCAAATCCACATTCCCTTTGAGATGCACCTGATAATATTTTTTATGTAAGATGGTGATTTTCAATTCCATGTCACTAGTAAAGTTATGATTGAGGTGTACCTGAGCCTCATTAATTTTCTAGAACACAAAGGTTGTAAGGACTTGGATATTCCCCATTTAACATATAGTTTGTAAAAAAAAGAGATTGTTTAATATAATATCCTAAAATATTATGTTTGAGGTGACACATAAATAATTGGCAAGAACGGTATTTGAAATAATAGGAAATGTGTTCGAAGTATACAATTTTATCGAGGTATTTTTTGTTTTAGTTGATGTAACTATGGATATGTGAGAATTCGGTGCTATTGGTGGTCAAAGATTTCTTATTGTTCAAGGGAATATAACAGCATAGATTTGGAGTTATTTTTGGTGTAATGTAAAAGTCTTTTGATGACTTCAGTTTAGTAATCATGAAAAGTTATGAAAGTTTCTTAATGCCTTGATAAGGAAGTTGTTTGAATGATCAAATAGAGTTATTGAGGGCTCCATTTTAATCAAAATGGAGTTTGGATAACTAGGGAAGAGTGTTTAAGTTTCATTACTATTGGATAAATGGCTTACAAGTTATTAAATGTCTAAGAAAGATATATTTTATCATCAAGGTTGCTGGTCATTTTAATCATATTTGACCGGAGTTATCAATTAAATGTAATAAGTGGGAAAAATATGGTATCTGGTGCCTTATTCTACACCTAGGACCCAAATGTAATGGGGGAGTGCCAAGTGTCCCATGGGTTTAGATATGGTGGAATTTTATTCATCTTTAACCTTCTATCTATGAAGGGGATGGGTTGCGAAAGTGGACATGATATGATTTAGAAATGCCATTCGATCCCATGACAATCTCCATGATCTCACATTTTTCAATTAAATAAATAGACTCATGGTGGAAATAGAACTTTTTGGAATATTTTATGATAAAAAACAATAGTTCCTGGAGGGAGAATGGGCATCACCTCTTTTCATTTCTCCATCAACAATAACAACGATATGACAGCAGAAGTTTGGAGCCACTTATGAGAGTGAGAGAGTTTAGAGTTGCGGATAACCACCAACAAAATCCAATAAATACAAGTGAAATCTCCACCTACCTTGTGGTGGTCATCTTCTTCACAATAGAAGTTAAGTAATATGGGCGATTCATCGGGTGTTAGTCAAGGCAATTGGAGCCTTTAGAGGTAGACTTCTAAATAGTGGGAGAGTTTGTGAGGCCTTGACGAAGCTCCAACCTCAGATCAAAGATTTATCATGGAGGGGAAATTTCCCCCTTCCTTCATGCCACTATGACAAGACGTTGCAACATCCTCACCTTTATAGAGATTCAATAGGGAGGCACATCTTGAGAAGAAGTTGTAGAGGTGTGCCAAGTCATAGGGTAGAGATTGAATACATATTCTAAATCACAAATGGACATGAAAAACTAACAGAAGTTCGTACAGGAGACAACGTCTTATACCCACCATGATATAGGGAGCACACAAGAGGCAGATGGAGCGGCTAGAGGAGAAGGCATGTAAACATACATACAAAGTATTGGATCCACTATAGGATCGAAATATCCTACTCTTCACTTGAGATGAAGTGCTTCCTATATGAGATGGTTGTCTGTGGATGGGTTGGACCATCAGTTAACCTAAAGGTACATCTTGGCATTATATCCAAAGTATGTCATCACCTTACAAACTCAATAGATTTTGCATACTATAAGACCCCTAACCTAGCCTAAACCATAATGATGCTTAATTTACCTAACTGGATGCTTAGATGCTTAATCAAACTCTTTCTTATTCTTTGATAATAGTTAATTAAGCTATATTTCAAGTTTGTTCCAATTTGAACATTGTTTGTGTAAGTTATGTAACTTTGTACATGTTTTGGACTTTTATGCAATTTACCCATATTTGAGGTTTTTCTTGCAATATTTCACATTCTTGTTGTTCCTCCCATGTTTTAAAATCAAGTTGGAGTTATTTGTACCATGGAGCACCTAGAAGCACATTGGTTTTGTGTGTGACATCTAGCTAAAGTTGAACTTAGGAGTTCCTCTCATAGATGGGCTACCTTATGTAATAGATTCAATGGGTTTTCTTATAAGTTGGGTTGGTGGCTGACTTGGGAATCAAGTTTCAGTGGGCCTCTTGACTTCCACTAACAATGGTCTACTGGGTTGCATGGAAAAAATTCTCTTCACCATGGACACTTGGCAAGTTTGGCGAAGACACCTCGCCTCTTCGTTCTCTCCCCCTTTTAGCTTTTTATACTTATCTCCTTGCATGCAAACGAATCCCTTATAGACTCTCTTCACCCTATCTTCTTTCTTGCTACCTAGATCTTGTTTCCCTGCTTGGTGGAGAAGAAGGAGCCCAAGGTGCATGAATCTTGTTCGATCTACTTGCATGTACACTTACAACTTGAATCTACACTCCCTTCAAGGTTTTAGAGCTTCCTTAGCTTGTTCTTGAACAAGAAAGTAAGACCTTCTCTCTTTCCTTTGTTCTCCTTGTTGTTCTACCTTCCCCTCTCTTCTTCTTGGTCAGATCCATGGTTTCCATGATGAAATTTGTGCTAAAACTCTTGAAGAACACCTTTCTTATTGCTTTCATGACCTAGGGTTGCTTGTTCTTAGAGAAAAGCTAGCTTGGACGAGTGGAGAGCTCAAAGATAGGATTCTCTTATCTCTTTCCTCGAGCCACCTTGTTGTTTGGAGCCTCCTCTTCATCCTTGAGGCGATGTATATTGCTCTCTTAATGTTTATTGCTTACTTTTAACTTACCATGAACAAATCTTTCTCTAAAACATTGTAATGAGTAGAAAAATTATATCCTTAGTTAAGTTGTATATATATATATATATATATATATATATATATGCACACACACACACACACACACACACAGATATATATATATATATATATATATATATATATATATATATATATATATATATATATATATATATATATATATATATATATATATATATATATAACAATTCTTGAGTATATAATCTTCTTGTTACTCTCCTTAATCTTGTGCATCTCTTGTTTTGAAATATGATCTTTAGACGTTGCTTGACCATTAATCGATTGTGTTGTTGTGGTGAAAATTATTGATTGTCCTTGACCTGTTTTGAGATGATTTCTACCTTGCCTCATAATCCAATGGTTAGTTAATTGTGTAGAATGCTAGTTGTGTTTTGTTACTATTTTGATGGTCTTGTTAGAAGCCTAAAATCAATTTTTATAATACTCTTACCTTTGGATGGTCGATGGTTTCCATAACCATAGCAAATAATGATTCTTGAGTGTTGAAAAATGAGTTTTCCTTGGTGCATTGAATTGATTTCTCTTTTGTTGTGTGACCCTATGGTTTGACTTTCTAGAAGAAATGTTGGTGGTACGTTGGCTACTGTTTTTATGACTTTACTAATCTCAATAATGGTTATCCTTCCTTCATCATAGAATGATCGATGGTTATCTTAACTCTCACAAACAATGGTTTTTGTTCCTAAGGATTTGAGATGATTTTCCCTCCTTGTGTTCCAAACGGACAATTTGGTTTTTAAGCTATTTTGTATGACCTTCTTGTACCAACTGATGGCTTGGACTTATCTTTTGTTATCAAACTTCTTATTCTTAAGAAATGATGGCAATCATTCTCTCACCAAGTGGCTCAATCGATGGTTTTATAAACCCCAACAAATGATGGTTTTCCTTAGGTGTTATGAACTATTTTTCCTTCTTTCTTCAACACTCGATGTTGAGCTTCTTGTGACAACTGATGGTTTACACCTTGTTTCTATTTTGATGGCTTGATGTGCTTAAGAACTGATGGTCATGTTTCTCCTATCTTTTATTCAAACGATGGTTCCTTAAACCCTATCCGAACGATGGTTTTTTCCCATCCAATGAATCGATGGATTTACTCGATATTTGAAGTTTGTTATTCCATCTAGAGATGAAATTCAATGGTCTCACAATTGATGGCTATCCTAATTACTGATTTTTTGAGTTCTCTAAGTGTTAGATTGATGGTACCCAATAGTGACACAATCTATGGTCATCCTAAAGGTTATGGATTGTTTTGTCTAAGTATTAGAATGATGGCACACTTAGTTGATAAATCGATGGTTTGCTTGGCTAAGATAAAAGATGGTTTCATCAATATATAACTTGATGGGTTTTCTTACTCTTAAAATGGAGATGATCCTAGATCTCACAATCGATGGTGAGGCTAAACCTCAAAACCAATGGTGAGCTTAGGGATCACATCTGATGGTGATATATGGACTTTCTAAGGCATAACTCGATGGTTTTCCTAGATGTATGTAGATGCACTGGATATTTGTTGTTTACACAAGCTATTTGATATTGGTTTGTGTGCACTATATGTTCATTTTCATATTAATTTCTTCGTGATTTACTCTCATTATCCTGTGACACTTAATTGCATCAAATAAATGTAATTTTAATGTTTTCGAATGATTTATTATATTTTAAGAGCTTATGTTTAGATTTTATGGATTTTAGGTGATTTTACAAGTGTCTACACAGCTTGGTACTACCAACTTTGGAGTTGGGGGTACCGACATATGCTTAGTAATACTGAATTTGGAGTCGATACTACCAACAACATCACAGTGTTGAATTCAATATTAATCAAAGAAACTTGGTTCTATCGACACCCAGTCGGTAGTACCGACAACTTGTAAGGTGGCCACAACAATTAAAGGAGTCGGTAGTAATGATACCTAGTCGGTAGTACCGACATGTCGGGATCAGGCATATCTAAAGATAGTGTTTAATCTGACGGTTGAGGATTTATTTTTTCCCTAAGTCACTTCTATGACATTGGGGGAATTAGGCTAGTCCTAAGATCACATTCTAATTTCATTGTCTGGCATCTGAGAGCAAGGAGAGGAGGAAGCAGAGAAGAAGGTCACCTTATGGACAATCGGGGCACTTCCAATGGACGAATTTGTAGCTGAAAGGTAGCATATCGACATGTGTGTGAAAAGGGATCTGTTGGACCATCTTATTTAGGGATTCTTTAGTTTTTCTAATGTTATCCACGTTTTTCTTTTTCTCTCCTATTTTTTTTACCATGAAAACCATGCGGGGTAAATCCCTTTTTCCTTAGGACCCTAGAATAGCCTGGTGGTGGATTGTATTTGACTCTTATGCAATAATATATCAATTTCTCTCAATTTCTGGACTTATTTCTATGTGATTGTCATGAACTATCCATGCTTGATCACCATAGGTAGTAAATTAGACCTTTAATTGCTTTGAAAAAAGCAATTAATGGTTGGAAATTCATTGAAATACATGTTTTATATAGCTCTTTGAGAAAGGTGGCTTACGAACATGAAGAGATTACCCATAGTTTTTGATAAAGCATCTAACTAATAAAACAATCAATATGAGAGTGGGATTGATATTAGATTAGGTAGTGAATTACATCATCAGAGAGAGTAATTCTTGCTACAAGCCCTTAGCCCAAGGTTAGGAGAGATAATTATTACTATTAGAACTGTTAATTGCAATGTTAACTGAGGTGAAACTGCAATCCCAAGGAATTCCATCCGATTGTGATCAATCACTAGTAATTTTAGATTCACTTTCTACATTCTTAATTGATTAAACTCAAATCAAATTTTTTGTAGTTAGTAGTAGTTTCTGAATTTACGTGTACCAGTGTTCGATATCTGGGCCTCATTGGCTTATATTACTCTAATAGCATACACTTACATTTTAGGGCATATAAAAATACTTATCAAGTTTTTGGTACCATTGTCGGGCAAATGGCAAATTCAGCACTATGAGTGTCGTAATCAACCAATCTAGTCCATACTTTTTATTTTTTTATCCTTTCAAGCTAAACTTTAAATATCATTTTCTTCAATCATTAGTACTCATTCTCACACTATCCATAATAATTTTAGGTACTAGTGCATGGTGCACACTAGATCTCACGACTACGGGGAGTCATCTCCATAGGGTTTAGTCAAGCAGAGCTTTTACGCCAAGGAAGGGAGTTCGGTCATTCAGGGGGAAGACTAATTCCAATCCCTCCTATGACTCTATTGCCGATCACTCAAATACCTCTGCCAGAAGAACCAGAAGAACAACCAGAGAGGTAGATGAAGAGAAGACAATTTGGAAGAAGATCAAGGTGTCTTCCTCAACTACTCAACTTGGACCAATAAAAAATGAGAAATAAATGTGGCCATCTACAAGATTGATCCAGGACTAGTGCAATTGGTCAAGTCACAAACTTTCCATGGTCATAGTACTGAAGACTCGATGATGCACATAGGCAATTTCATGGAAAGCTATGATATGATAAAGATAGATAGGGTACCAACTACTGTAATCTACTTAAAGTTGTTTCCATCGTCATTAGCAGGTAATGCCAAATCTCAATTCTACAATATCCCACCTAAATCAATTGAAACATGGTAGGGGATGATAGATATTTTCTTTGAACGTTATTTTCTTCCTCTGAAGACAAATGAACTTGTCAAGGAAATATATAACTTCTAGAAGAAGGCAGAAGAATCCTACTCTGAAGCATGAGAGAGGTACCAAAATATGCTGAGAAAGGTCCTGCATCATGGGATCAATTTGTATGGCCAAGCAAAGACTTTTTACTACATGATGCACAAGGGAGAAAAAACTACGCTTGATAGTGCTGGCTCAAGATTTTTTTTGAACAATAAGCCATCTGTATGCCATGAGATTCTGAAGAACATGGCTAAGAATCACTCTTGGGGAGAAGAAAGAGAGCTTCAAACAACCCTTAAAAGTGTTGGGGAATAAAAGGTCATCAGTGAACTGAATGAGAAACTTGACCTCATTTCTAGGAAGCTATCTCAGAAGGATGTACACTCTTTTCAAGGAGAAGAAGAGGACTGCAAGTTTGCATGACAACAAAACTACAGGGGCAATGACTACTCATGGAGAAAAGACCACAAGTTCTCATGGATGGATCTCAATAACTTCCAGCAGGACCCTTCTCAACCTCAGCAAGGCAAGCCACCACATGTTGTTCCACAACAACAATACCAACAAGATATGGGCCCTAGAAAAATAGACCACATAGAGGACATGTTGGGTAAGTTGGTTAGCCAAAATGAAGTACTCATTGGCCAGACTCAAAGGGAGCTACAACATCAAGGAGCACAAATTTGCAACATTGAGACTCAGATTTCTCATATTGTAGTAGAGGTTGCGTCCATGAAGAAACCGACTTAGTAGGGGTTCCTAGGAAAACCAACATACCTACTGATAATCAACATGTAAAGGAAGTAATGTTACATAGTGGGAAGAAGTTGTTGAATTAGCATAAAACAATTCCATAGTCAAAGACCAAAGAGGATGATAAAGGCTCGTCAGTGATTACAGTTGTAGTTGAATCACTTGATCTAGATACTATAGTAGAGGACAAGTCTATTGATGCTGAAACTCATGAGCTTGAGGAGCCAAGGAAAGAGGCTTATGTCCCACCTCACTCGAGGAAGGTGTTGAAGCCAGTGCCATTCTTGAACTGTTTGAAATCTCAGAAGGTTGACAAGCAATTTTAGAAGTTCCTAGACAGCTTTAGGAAGCTTCATGTCAACATTCTACACATCGATTCAATTGAGAAGATTCCCTCCTATGACAAATTTATGAAGGACTTGATAAACAATAAGAGGAGGATAGATGATTCTGAGGAGGTAGTTCTGAGGGAGCAAGTTAGTGCTTTCATTCTAGGAATGTTTTTGCCGGAAATGTAGGATATATGTTGTTCTAACATCTCATGCTATATCAGGAGGACAAGATTTAGAGAAGCTTTATGTGACTCAGGGGTTGGCATATATCTCATGACCTTGACCACTTTCAAGAATCTAGGTCTGAAGGAGTCCAAGAAGAGTAATATGGCCATACAACTGGTAGACAACTCATTCGTGAGGCCTTATGGTATTTGTGAGGATGTTCTTATCAAGGTGGATAGATTTGTATTTCCAACAAATTTTGTCATCATGGAGATGCAAGATGATCAAGGAAACCAATTATTACTCGGTAGGCCATATCAAGCCACAGTTGATATGATTCTGGAGATGGGCATAAAAAGACTAACATTAGGCAAAAAAGAAGAGTGTTTTGAAATCTTGATGCTTGAGCCTTAACACAAACTGCCAATGGGAAGGCATAGTGTCACATGCTATGATGAGTCCAAGAAAAAGTGTTGTTATTTCTGTGGAATTCATTTTTTAATATGGATCATGTGATGACACATGTCCACAAAGGAACACTGGCGGTGAAGATCTTGGAAAACATAATGTAAATTTCTTTGACAAAGTCATTTCAGTGTCCTGATGATGAAGAGGAGGAGCATTGCCCAACAACAGTTGAAGAGGTGCTTCTTACACTCTTATGTAAGCATGTCCACAATTCCCTTTAGAGGCTTGTGTTATGAATTTATTGGATGAATGTATCCGATCTCATTCGTTGGAGGAGTGTGTCTTGTTTCTCAAGGCACTGCCATGTTATTATACCAGACACTTTGAGGATCTACGACCACCTCCTCCACCCTTGGTCCCATATTTGTTGAGTCCCCCAGATCTAGATATGAATCTACTGCCACCGCACTTGAAGTACACTTTCTAGGCAACAAAGGAGAAGCTTCCATTTATCATCTCAACTTCACTAAGTATTCAGGAAGAGGAGCAGCTTCTTGTGGTTCTCAAAAACCACCAGGCAATATTTGGATGGTCTGTGGTAGACATAAAGGGGACTTCCTCTAGTTTATGCCAGCACAAAATCAGACTAGAGGAAGGATCCAAGCCAATCATGAAACCTTAGATGTGACTCAATCCCATCATGACTTGGGTAGTGAAGAAAGAGGTAGTAAAACTTTTATCTATAGGTATGATATATGCTTTCTTTGACTCAACCTAGATTAGTTCAACTCAAGTGGTTCCTAAGAAAGGGGGGATAACGGTCACAACTAATTCAAATGATGAATGCATTTCAAGTAGGTTGGTAACTGGGTGGTGTGTTTGTTTTGATTATCAATATCTGAATTCTGCCACTTTGAAAGACCACTTCCCGCTCCCTTTTATCAATCAAATTCTTGAGTGGATCATCGGCCACTCTCATTTTTGCTTTCTCAATGGTTATTGTAGATACAAGCAAATTACTATCAAGGTCCACCTTCACTTGTTCTTATGGCACTTTTTCATATCATCGGATGTTGTTCGGTCTTTGCAACACACCGACTACCTTCCAGCAATCCATGCTCCCCATTTTTTCTGATATGGTAGAGCGATGTTTGGAGGTATTTATGGAAGTTTTTTTGGTTTATGAGGAATTGTTTGAAGATTGACTTCTCAATCTTAATAAGGTGTTACAGAGATGTGAGGACACTCACCTAGTTTTGAACTAGGAAAATGTCATATGATGGTGAGGGAATTTTTTTGGGACACAAGGTGTCCAATAAATGAATGGAGGTTGATCTGGTAAAGATAAAAGTTATCTCCAAGATACCCTCACCATCAACAGTGAAGGGAGTGAGGAGACTTTTAGGACATGTCAAGTTTTACTGAAGAATTATAAAATAATTTTCAAAAATCGCCAAACCTCTCTCTGAATTGATAGAAAAGGATGTTAATTTTAATTTCAACTAATGATATTTAAAGGCGTTTGAGGTGTTGAAGGAGAAGTTGGTCTCTACACCTATTGTCCATGCTCCAGATTAGAGTCAACATTTTGAGTTGATGTGTGACACATCAGATTCCGCAGTGGGGGTAGTCCTAGGCCAAATACTGAGATAATGTTCCCGCGGGTCATCTATTATGTGTCTAAAACACTTAATGATGCTCAGTTGAATTACAAAACAACAAAAAGGAGCTTTTGATAGTTTTTTCTTTTCTTTTGATAAGTTATGCCAATATTTCATAGGGGATAAGGTAATTGTTTGGGCCGCTCATGCGGAAATCAAGTATTTGCTATAGAAAAAGGATGTAAAGCCTAGGTTGATTAGATGGATATTGCTTTCATAGGAATTTGATATTCAAATCAAAGACAAACCAGGCACTAAGAATGTTGTGGCTAATCACATGTCTAGGTTTGAAAGGACATAGACATACCTATAGTGGAAGAATTCCCAGATGAGAAACTCTTTGCTATGAAAAGCAAACACCCTTGGTTTGAAAATATTACAAACCACTTGGCATGTGGAGAGCTTCCAAAGGATCAGGGTTATTAGGAGAAGAAGAAATTCTTCCACTCATTGAGGTATTATATTTGGGATGATCCCATTATGCTCAAGCAATATTGGGATGGTATTTTGAGAAAATGTGTTCAGAATGTGAGTTTGAGAGCATATTGGCACACTATCATTCTTTACCTATCAGGGGTCATCATCCTAGTTCTAGGACTGTGGTCAAACTTTTAGAATGTGGTTTCTATTGGCCTGTACATTTTAAAGATGCAGATAACTTTGTGCTTCGTTGTGACTCATGTCAACGTGCATGTAATATTTCGAAAAGACATGAAATGTTGTTAAATATTTTTTAGGAAATTGAGGTGTTTGATTTATGGGGCATTGATTTCATGGTCCCTTCCATGTTTTCAAATTCGGACTTATACATTTTACTTGTTGATTATGTGTCTAAGTGGGTGGAAGCAATTCCAACCCACACCAATGACGCTCAAGTTGTATGCAAGTTTGTGAAGGATCACATTTTCTACATGTTTGGGGTGCCCAGGTTAATCATTAGTGATGGTGGATCTCATTTCACCAATAAGAAATTTGGGGTGCTTTTGAGTAAGTATGGAGTGAGACACAGGGAAGGTACTTCATACCATCCCCAAACCCAAGGGTGAGTTGAGGTGTCTAATAGAGAGATCAAGAAAATATTAGAAAAGATGGTCTCAACTAATAGGACTAATTGGATCATGTTGCTTAATGATGAGCTATGGGTGTATAGAACATCATGCAGGACACCTATAGGAACCACTCCTTTTAGGTTCATCTATGGGTGCACTTGTCAATTACCCACAAAGTTAGAGCACAAAACTAGATGGGCATTAAGAAAATTGAACTACAATTTGGAGCCCGTAGGAAGAAAGAGGATGCTAGAATTAAATGAACTCTAGTTCATTTAATTCCAGCATCCTCTTTCTTCCTGTGGGGTCCAAATTGTAGTTCAACTTTCTTAATGCCCATCTAGCTTTGTGCTCTAACTCTACAGGTAAGTGACAGGCACACCCATATATTAACCTAAATGTAGTGGTTCCTATAGATGTCTTATAGGCTGCCCTATACGCCCATATAGCATCATTAAGAAACATACTCGAGTTTGTCATGTTTATTGAGACTATCTTTTCTAAGATTTCCTTGATCTCTCTATTAGACACCTCAACTTGTCCTTGGGTTTGGAGATGATTTGGAGTACATATACTATGCTTCACTCCATATTTACTCAAAACCACCCCAAATTTCTTATCGGTGAAATGAGATCCACCATCATTAATGATCAACATGGGCACCCCAAACCTACAAAAGATATGATCCTTCACAAAATGACATACCACTTGAGCATTATTGGTGCGGGTTGGAATTTCTTCCACCCACTTAGGCACATAATCAACAACAAGTAAAAAAGTATAAGTTTGAATTTGAAGACACTAAAGGGCTTATGCCAATGCCCCATAAATCAAACACCTCAACTTCCTGAAAAAGATTCAGACGCATCTCATGTCTTTTCGAAATGTTGCCTGCATGTTGACACACATCACAATTAAGAACAAAGTTATATGTGTCCTTAAAAAGTGTAGGCTAATAGAAACCACATTCTAAAACCTTGGCTGCAATCCTACAACTAGCATGATGACCCCCAATAGGTAATGAATGACAATGTGCCAATATGTTCTCAATCTCACACTCTGACACCCATTTTCTCAAAATATCATCCCTACATTGCTTAAGTAAAATGGGATCATCCCAAATGTAATATCTCAAGGAGTGGAAGAATTTCTTCTTCTTCTTCTGATATCCCCAACCTTCTGGCAACTCTCCGCAATCCAAGTAGTTTGCAATGTCTACAAACCATGGATTTTTGTTGGTCATAACAAATAATTGCTTATCAGGGAAATCTTCCACTATGGGTATATCTAAATCCTTTTCATCCACCATTTCAAGACACGATAGGTAATCAACCACCACATTTTTGGTACCTGCTTTGTCTTTGATTTCAATATCAAATTCCCACAAAAGCAATATCCATCTAATGAACCTAGGCTTAGCATCCTTTTTCTACATCAGATACTTGATTGTTGCATGATTAGTCCAAACTATAACCTTTGCCCCTATCAAATATTGGTGGAACTTCTCAAAAGCAAAAACAACCACCAATATCTCTTTTTCTGTAGTTGTGTAATTCAATTGGGCATCATTAAGAGTATTAGACGCATAGTAGATAACCAAGGGAACCTTATCTCGGTGTTGGCCTAGAACAACCCCCCACCCCACAGCATAATTTGATGCGTCACACATCAAATCAAAAGGTTGGATCCAATCCATATCCTAGACAATTAGTGTGGAGACTAGCTTCTCCTTCAAAACCCCAAATTCCTATAAACATTGCTCGTCAAAATTAAAATTAGCATCCTTTTCTAACAATTCAGAGAGCAGTTTGGTGATTTTCACAAAGTCCTTTATAAATTTTCAATAAAACCTGACATGTCCTAAAAAGCTTCGCACTCCCTTCACCGATGATGGTGGAGCTAGCTTGGAGATGAATTCTATCTTAACCGGATCAACCTCCATTCCTTTATAGGAAACCTTGTGTCCCAAAACAACTCCCTCACTCACCATCCTATGACATCATTCCCAGTTCAAAACTAGGTGACTGTCCTCACATCTTTGCAACACCTACTCAAGATTGGAAAGGAAATCTTCAAATGATTCCTTGTAAACCAAGAAATCATCCATGAATACCTCCAAACATCGCTCAACCATATAAAAAAATGACAATCATGCATCATTGGAAGGTAGTCGGTGTGTTACAAAAATTGAACGTCATTCAATGATACATAAAAGTATCATAAGGACAAGTGAAGGTATACTTCTCTTAAACTTGTGGCTAGATCAAAATTTGGTTATATCTATAATAGCTATCAAGAAAAAAATTATGAGAGCGGTTAACAAGCCGCTCAAGAATTTGATCGATAAAAGGGAGCGGGAATGATCCTTCAAAGTGGTAGAATTTAGACGTTGATAATCAATACACAAATGCCACCCAGTCAACAACCTAGTCGAAATTAATTCATCATTTGAGTTAGTTTTGACTGTTATCCCTCCTTTATTAGGAACCACTTGGGCTAGACTAACCCATGTCAAGTTAGAGATAGGTTATATAATACATGTAGGTAAAAGTTTCACTACCTCCTTCTTCACTAACTCAGTCATGATGGGGTTGAGTCATCACAACAGTTGCACGATCGGCTTGGCACCTTCCTCCAATCAGATCTTGTACTGGAAAAAACTAGGGGAGATCCCCTTTATGTCTGCCACCAACCATTTGAATGTTGCTCGATAGTTTTTCATAACCACAAGTAGATACTCCTCTTCCTGGATGCTCAATAAAGTCGATATGATGACTGGGATCTTCTCATCTACTACCAATAAAGTATACTTCAAGTGTGGTAGAAATGGCTTCATCTCTAGATCCAAGGGACTCAGTAAAGATGGGACCAAAGGTGGAAGAGGTGGTCCTAGATCGTCAAAGTGCCTGATGTAATAACATGATAGCGCTTTGAGAAATAAAATACATTCCTCCAAGGAACAAGATTGAACACATTCATCCATCATATCCATTAGGCACGCCTCTAAGGGTAATTGTGGATATGATTACATAAGAGCAGAAAAAGTAGCCTCTTCAACTGTTGCCCGACAATGTTCCTCTTCTTCATCAACTGGATACTAAACTGCCTTTGCCAAAGAGATTTATTTTGTGTTCTCCAAGATGTCCACTGCCAGTGTGCCTCTGTGGATCTATGTCATCACATGAGCCATATCAAGAAACGGCTTCCCTAGAAATAATGACACCTTTTCTTAGACTTGATGTAGCATGTGACATTGTGCTTTTCCTTTTGTAGTCTGTGTGGCCTCGGGCATCAAGGTTTCATAACGGTCATATCTATTTCCCAATATTAGTCTTCCTTTTCTCATTTCCAAAATCATATCATTTATGGCTTGAAATGGCCTCCCAAGTAATAGTTCATTGCCCTGACCATCTTGCATCTTCATGAAAACAAAGTCTTCTTGAAATACAAACTTGTCTACCTTGATGAGAACATCCTCACAAATACTATAAGGCCTCACCATTGAGTTGTCTGCCATCTGAATGGTCATATTGCTCTTCCTAGACTCCTTAAGACCTAGATTCTTGAAAGTGATCAAGGGCATGATATTTATACTTTCCCTTGAGTCACATAAAGCTTCTCCAAATTTTGTCCTCCCAATATAGCATGGGATATTGAAACAGCCCAAATTCTGCCTTTTTGGTAGCCATGTTCCTAGAATAAATGCACTAAATTTCTCCTTCAAGACTACCACCTCAGAATCATCTATCCTCCTCTTATTGTTGTTCAAATCCTTCAAAATTTTGTCATAGGAAGGAATCTACTCAATTGCATCAATGAGTGGGATATTGACATGAAGCTTCCAAAAGTTGTCGAGGAACTTCTAAAATTTCTTGTCAATCTTCTGAGCTTTCAAGATGTTCGGGAATGACACTAGATTCACCACCTTCCTCTGGTGAGGTGGGACATAAGCCTCCTTCCTTGGATCATCAGGTTCTGGAAGGGTACTAGCGTCACCAATTTCCTATGATGAGGTGGAATTTACACTCCCTTCCTTGTTTTAGTGGTTCATGATTTTCAGATTCAACTATCTTGTCCTCTAATGTTGTCTTTGGCTCAACTGAATCAACTACAACAATAATCACCGATGAGATTTTGTCATCCCCTATGTCCTTGGCCTCTAGAACTATTTTTTGCTCATTCACCAATTTCTTCCCATACGCAACATCACTGCTTTTACATGTTAATTGTCAGTAGGTATGTTGGTGTTTCCTGGGACCCCTACTGATTCAGTTTCTTCAAGGATGCAAACTCTACTAGAATTTGAGAAATCTGTGTATCAATGCTTCTAGTCTGTGCCCCCTTGATTTTTTAGTTCCTTGTCTGGCCAATGATAACTTCATTCTGGCTTACCCAGCATGTCCTCTATGCAGTCTATCTTACTAGGGCACCTGTCTTGTTGGTATTGATATTGTGGAACACCTTATTGTGTCTTGCCTTGCTGAGCTTGAGAAGGATCTTGATGGAAGTTGTTAGGTTCCCTCCATGAAAATTTTGGATCCTTTCTTCATGAGTAGTCATTTCCTCCCCTGTAGTTTTGTTGACATGCAAACATGCACTCCTCTTCTTCTCCTCCTAAATATCTTCCATCCTTGGCACATAACTTCTTGGAGATCAAATCCAATTTTTCATTCAAAGAAGAAATCACCTTGTACTCTGTAACACATAACTATTTCATGGTGCACACAAGAGCTCATGACTACAAAGAGTCATCTCCACATGGCTTTAGTCAGGCAGAGCTCTTGTGCAAAGAAGAAATCACCTTGGACTCTCTAACACATTTTATGAATGGCTTTATTCATAAAATTATTATGAATAATTTGAGAACAAGTACTAATGATTGAAGAAAATGATATTTAGAATTTAGCTTGAAAATATTAAAAAAGTATGGCCTAGAGTGGCCGAATACAACACTCATAGTGTTGAGTTTGTTGTTTCCTCAGAAAAAGTGCCAAAGACTTGATAGGTATTTTCTACACGCCCTAAAATGCAAGTGTATGCTATCAGAGTAGTATAGGCCAATGAGGCCCGAATATCAAACACGGGGAAACATTAAAATCAGAAACTACTATTAACCACTATTCGGGAAATCGGTTCACACGACCGCATATACTCCCGCTTATGCCTTTTTGGTCACCCTACCGCACCGCATATTGCTAATCGGTCAATTAAACAGTCATAAGCCACATATACTCCTGGTTGGCTGATTAAGCGTCTGATTAAACTCCACTTTTTAAAAATCCCACAACTTATGTACACACATTTCATACATACATGCATACATATACACACATTTCATTACATATTAAAATTTAAATATATAGTTGTTTATTTATATGTATACATCGTAATACATACAATAATTTCCTTACACATTTGTATATTTATATGAATAGATTTTGACATTTCCATATGTGTACATACATATATGTTATACCTACATATACAAACACATATTTGGACATGTATGTATACAATTTGATTTATTCAAATTTACAGACATTTAGATATTGATATACATACATTTTAATATTTGTACATATATTACAAACACATTCCATATATATAAATATATACATATATTATCATATCATAGATGCATATTTCTATGTTTATATGTAAATATATATTAGTTCCTAATGTATATATTTATACTTTTATTTATGATCTTGATATATCATTTTATATATAATTAGTTAGTTGAAAGAAAAAAAATACCAAAACCGCATATACTCCCATATATACTCCCGCATACTGCATATACTCTATGCAGTACCCCCTTCGCTTGTACACCCCATACCACTTTCCTAAACAATGCTATTAACTATAATACGATTAGGTTGATTGAAGAAATCTTTGATTGGGTTGTTTAATCAACTAAGAATGCAGAAAGTGAATGTAAAATTAATGTTGGATTATCACAATTGAATGGAATTCCGTAGGATTATAGTTTCACCTTGGTTAACATTGCAATTGATAGAATAATATTAATACTTTCCTCTCATACCCCAGGATGAAGAGCCTGTAGAAAGAATTGCCCACTCTCTTGGTGTAATTCACTACCTAATCTAATAACATTTCCCACTCTTGTATCGATTGTGTAATTAGTCAGGCGCTTTTATGAAACCTCTGGGTAATCTCTTCACAATTGTAAGTCACCTTCTCAAAGGATGATATAAATGTTTATTTCTATGACTTTCCAGCCATTAATTTCCTTTTTCAAAGCAATAAAAGGACTAATTAACTACCTATGGTGATCAAACATGGATAGTTCATTGCAATCCCATAGAGTTAAATAAAAAATTGAGAGAAATAGATATATTAATGCATAATGTCAATTATAATGCATCCTCAGGCTAGTCTTAGTTCCTATGGAACAAGGGGTTAAGTCCTGCATAGTTTTCATGGTGAAAAACATAGGAGAGAAGAAGAAAATGTGGGAAATATTAATAGAATTAAATAACCACTAAAGTAGATGGTCTAGATGATCCCTTCATGCACACGTGCCGATTTGCTACCTTTTGGCTACAAATTCGCATGCTAGAAGTGCATGGATCGTCTAGAATGTAATAGTCCTCTCCTCTTTCTCCTCCCTTTTCTCTCCACTGCCATGCAACGCAAAAGAATGTGATTGATAGGGTTGGACGAATTCCCCCTAAGTCATAGAAGTGACTTAGGCCAAAATAATACCTCAACCATCAGATTAAATGCCATCTTTAGATGTTCCCAATACCGATGTGTCAGTACTACCGAATAGGTGTCGGTACTATAGACACCTTATTTGTTAAGGCCACCTAGCAAGTAGTTTCTACTATTGACCTGTCTGTCGATAGTACCGAGTTGCTTCAATTAATGTTGATCAAAACATTGTGATGTTTTCGGTAGTATCAACATGTCGATTCAGTTTTACTGAGTCTTCTCAATTTCTTTCTTTTCCAAACTGAGCATGTGTCAAGACCACTAACTCCAAAGTTGGTAGTACTGAGTTGTGTAGATTCTTGTAAAAAAATTCAAATTCACAAAATTCAAACATAAGCTCTAGAAACATAATAAATCATTTAGAAACATTAAAATTATATTTATTTAATTCAAATAAGTATCACATACTAATGAGAGTAAAACATGCACAAATTAACATGATTCCAAACAAACAGTGCACAAAAATCAATATAAAATAGCCTGTGAAAATGACAAATAATCACTACACAATCGAGGTTCATTGCATCTGATGGCCAATACTATTGAATAGGGAATGAGTTTGTCCTACCAACACCCAGCCTATACTATCGACACCTGTCTATTCACTTCTATAACATCAGATAATCAAAACTCTCGATACGACCGATTCACACAAATTCAAATTGCAAAGTTGGTACTACCGACGCGGTGGTAGGGCCGCTGCTAAAGCTATATAAGGAGGGGTTGCGTTTCATTTTTATTCACACTTTCTCTACTCCTCCTTAAAGAAAGAATTTGTGAGCATCTTGAAGCATTCAAGGGCTACTCTAAGCACTCTCCTTCATAATCCCTTCTCTTACTAGTGATGTCACCCAAAAGAGAGGTTTCTTCATCGGTGGGGACTCTCAACATGATTCCCAAGCCAAACTGAATTGCCCACCCTAACGCCAACATCAAGAGGATATAAGAAGATCTATAGAAGAGGGACATGATGCCGACATGGTACATGGATCGTTCTTTCCTCGCCTCCCTGGGCTTTGTCTACAATATGTGCCAAGTCTATGAACGTCAAGGGCTGGTGGGTGACCATCCCTTCTTCATCGACTGGATGACCTGGACCTCATCTATGAGTTCTTCACCTCATTGGAAGTATGCATCATCCCTGATCATGGGGATGGATGTATGGTCACGTCAGCTTCTGCCTTTACAACTGTTACTATACTCTAACATTGTAGTAGTTCAATGCCATATATGGATGGCAGATGATGGGGACCGCTTCTACCCCCACAATTTTAATTTCAATGCGGCATGGGAGCTGTTGTCAGAGGTGCCAAAAGGCTAACATATTAATTGGCACACAAACTCCATCAATGACATCAAGCATCCTTTTTCCCATATCCTTCATCGCCTTCTCACCAATATTATCTTCACTAAATCCTTCTAGGGGGTAGGGGAAGATTCATAGGGTTGACCTCTACTTTCTCTATAAGATGTTGGAGTTAGGAGGGAGGAGTTTGAACTTTGGTGCCTTCTTCATCTCACACATGATGGGGGTGAAGAAAATGGTGTAGAGAGCCCCTCTGATTCATTTTAGAGGATTGATCACACCAATAGCTCTCCTTCTATACCTTGACCTCTCCACCGCAAAATCTTTGAAGGCCACACCAAATCTCGATCTAAATCACTTCAAGATATTAGCCTCCGCAACACACGCCATGTTACTATATACGCATGTTGTACAATAGGTAGTCAGTATCTCCAATTCTTCTGCTCCACCGCCATCACTAGAGGATTATCCATATTCCATGACGGGAATGTACGACATGCTATACAAGATACTACAAGGGTCAACAGTAGCAGACAATGACCTTGACAGGTATCCACAATGTCCAAGGATAGCTCCACCACAATCAATAGACAATATTCAATAATGAGCAACTTCTCTTAGCCAACCAAGAGAACATTCACATGTACCTACAGTGGATGAAGGGTTACCAACAACCATTCTTCGAACACTACTAGAACCAGGGATACTTTAATGGTTATCCACAACCTCCCCAATGCCACACCAGCCGTCGAGTTTTATAGGGACATTCTACCCCTTTGATCCCACCATGCCCCACATCCTCCACCACCCATGTGATCTGGTACCACTATTCCACCTCTTAAGTTAGAATTTTGACTATGTGGACATAGTCAAGCTCAAGCTTAGGGGGGGGTAGTTGGAACAATCTCTATCCTTAGTTTTTAGTTTCGTTAGTCATTATTTACTTTATTTGCTTTTTAGTTTTTATCTTTTCATGTTGTAGGTTCCACGATCTATCTAGTGTAAAAGTGGATCTTACTTCATGGTTCATGTCAATGTCATGTGCTCTCATTTGTGTTGCAATGAAAAATTAAAAAATAAAAAATTTGGCTGCTTGCAAATTTCTTGAGTTACACCACCTAGAGGAAGTGTATGGGCTAGTCAGCTTGAGGGCATTTAACACGAATGGACAACTTAATTATTTATGAAATGTGGATGAAGATGGGGTTTGAGCCTAAATTGATCAAATGATCAATGGGAGCTTAAATTGAATTTTCAGAAAGAAACCCTAAGGTTTCCCTATTCACTGGTCAACAAAGAGGGACATATCACAATTTCATGAAAAGCATTATATCTTAGTTATGTGATTCCATCCATTTTCCATTCAGTTTGATTCACCACTTTAAGATGATCAAGTAAGTCTGAATTACTTCCTCTTGTTTGCATTGCATGACATGAAATGTTACATAATAGTTAGTTTTATTTGATTGCATTATTTAGAAAATATTAGAAAAATGTTATTATGCATAAACAACCTCTATGCATATCATTTTAGATGCATAAGCAATTACATGTAGATTACATGCATTTCTCATCATTCATTTCTATATCATGTGGGCATCATTTTCCTTTGAAATTTGAGTATAGGGATACACATCCATACCCTCAGAAGTAAAAAAATGAATGATATGTTAGTAAAGCACAAGTATAATGTTCCATCATGGTAAAATAATGGGATAATGAAAGAAAGAAAAATAAGTTTGTTAATGTGTTAAAGTTAAGAGGGAGAAAGGATGCCCTCAACTCTTCACATAAGAGATGGAAACATTCACATTATGCATTCCTTTTCTTACTTCATTCTCATTTATTTGATGAGATTGTTTGATTCATGCATCATTTCACCCAGAATATTAGTCATTAAGATTCATGTATTTCTCATTATCTTCACCATGTAGGTTCATCATGTCTATTTTTGCATAAATAATCTGGATGTTACTTCAGAATCTTCAAATCCACCTATTTCATACCATCCATTGCTCTTATTATTAGGCCACTTAAATGATTATTCTCCTCATTGAATCTTATAAGGAGAACTACTTCCAAATAGTTGGTAGTTAGCAAAGAGCAATGTAGAATAGGGAATCACATGATGCACCAAATGAATACCTGATTGATTATGATATTAACTACTCTCTTGATAGTATTCATCGATCTAAGGATAGTCAACTTTTATTGATGTTTTTGGCTGCTATAGAGCAGCTGATTGAACAATGATCAGTGAAGGCCAGTTTGAGACCGCTAGGTGGGGATGGTTGAGAAAAGAAATTCATAGTTTATGTCCTTTTGTTGACTTGTTTCAAACAGATCTGAGGGTGTGTTTCTTGAGGATGAGCAACATTTAATCTTAGGGGAGTTTGTTGCATTGGATATTTGTTGTTTTCACAAGCTATTTTATATTGATTTTTGTGCACTATTTGTTCATTTTCATATTAATTTGTGCATGATTTACTCTCATTAGCTTGTGACACTTAATTGCATCAAATAAATGTAATTTTACTATTTCCAAATGATTCATTATATTTCAAGAGCTTACGTTCATATGTTATGGATTTCAAGTGATTTTACAAGTGTCTATAAAACGCGCTACTACTGACTTTGGAGTTAGTGGTATCGAAACATGCTCAGTTGGAAAAGAAAGAAATTGAGAACACTCGGTAGTACCGACTTCGGAGTCGATATTACCAACAACATCATAGTGTTGGATTCAATATTAATTGAAGAAACTCGGTACTATCGACACCCAGTTGGTAGTACTGACAACTTGCAAGGTGGCCTCAACAATTAAAGGAGTCTGTAGTACCGACACCTAGTAAGTAGTACTGACATGTCGGGACCAGGCAGATATGAAGATAGTGTTTAATCTAACTATTGAGAATTTATTTTCTTCCTAAGTCACTTATATGACTTATGGGGAATTTGGCCAGACCAAAGATCACATTCTAATTCTATTGGAAGGTATCTAAGAGTGAGGAGAGGAGAAATTGGAGAAGAAGGTCACGATTTGGATGATCTGGGCACTTCTAGTGGATGGATTTATAGCTAGAAGGTAGCAAATTGGAATGTGTGTGAGAAGGGATCTGTTGGACTGTCTTCTTTAGGGGTTCTTTATTTTTTTTAATGATCTCCACATTTTTATTCTTCTCTCCTATATTTTTGACCATGAAAATCATGTGGGGCTAAACCCCTTATTGCTTAGGACCCAAGAGTAGCCCGGTGATGCATTGTATTTCACTCTTATGCAGTAATATATCAATTTCTCTCAATTTCTGGACTTGTTTCTATGTGATTGTCATGAACTATACATGCTTTATCACCATAGGTAATTAATTAGACCTTTAATTTCTTTGAAAAAGAAAATTAATTATTGGAAATTCATAGAAATACATGTTTTATTGCCCTTTGAGAAAGGTGGCTTACGAACATGAAGAGATTACCCAGAGTTTTTGATAAAGCACCTAACTAATAACACAATCGATATGAGAGTGGGACTGATATTATATTAGATAGTTAGTTACACTATGAGAGTGGGTAATTCTTGATATAGGCTTTTCTTATTGGGTTAGGAGAGATAATTATTATTGTTATAATTGTTGATTGCAATGTTAACTGTAAGGCCCCTAAACTTGCTTAATGAGTTTAATAAGCTTAATTATCATAAATGAATTATTATAACCCTAATATAATATTGTTATATGCTTTTAAATCATAATACGAGCTTAAGTTTCAAATTTAGTCCAATTTGGACACTGTTTGACCAAGTTATGCAATTTTATGCACATTTTGGACTTTTTTGCAATTTACCCAATTGAGAGGTTTTATTTACAATTTATCACCTGAATTATGTTCCTTGGATTTTTTCTCATCATTCTTTAGATTTTTGATCCATGGGGAACCTATTTAATCCTTGGGTTGAAGGCATTTTCTGTAAGGGTATTTTAGGGTTTACCCCTTCACCGATGAGCTACCTTTTTTTTAATGACGAGGGAACCACTCCCGTACGAGCACCACTTTTGTGACCCCCACAGGCAGCGTAAACCCCCGGGTGGACCCCCGGCCCATAAGGTCTGCCCACCAAATAGTCGCATCATTGGCCGGCCGACGCTACAGGCAATTCACTTCAGAGGATAGCTGGGAGTCGAACCCGTACCCCCTCGCAAGGGGCTTGCGAGCCGCACCACCCGAGCTAGTCCTCCCCGGTGATGAGCTACCTTTTTTAGCTATAAACTAATGAATTATGTGATTGGCTGGGAAATTTGACAAAGGAAAGATAATAAGGTCTATAAGGATGGTGGCAGATCTGCTTGTGTGTGTTCTTGTATATTATTAATAGTTTAAGGCCATAGACACATGGGGAAGCTACATTTACACCTCATGCTTGCTTCCATTCTTATCCATGTGCTATATTTACCTCTTCCTTTCCTAAGTACGAATCTATGCCTACTTTATCTTTCCTATAACCTAGAGCAATGACTCCACTCTATTTTTCTGTGGAACCAAGTGCTCTAAGGTAGAAGACAACCACTTTTTGGAGAAGAAGATCTCCTGGAGCTCCATTTAGCCTTACCTAGGGTTTCCAAAGCCATGTTCTAGGGATTTCAACTAAGTAAAGTTATTTTCTTCCTTCCTTATATGTTTCTCTTTCTCTTCTCCTTCCTTAGACCTTCCTCCAGGTCTGAACCTTATTGTTCCATGGTAAAAATGTCTCTAAAGCTCTAAAACCCTACCTTTCTTGCTCCTTATGCTTAGGGTTTGCTCATTTGATGAAGAAAGGTGCTAGATGGATGAGTTCATAGCTTGTTATTGGATTTTCTACCCTACCTGCTCGAGATTTCTTCTGTGTGGGGTTTCATATTCTCATTAGAGGCAAGTTTTATAACTTTCTCCACGTTTATTTCTTACCATAAGCTTTCTAGATTATGTTCTTACTTGAAAATGATGATCCATGCACTAAAAATCTATGCTTGACTTGGATTTTGATTTTTATAATGTTCTCTATTATGATTTCAGTTATAGATGAACCTATGATCATGTGTACGTTATTCCTAAGGTATAATATGACTTGGATCAGGTTGGTTTGACAATCTATGGTGCGAACAACCTATCAACCAAAGGTCAATTTTAGGGTTTTAAGTTGATTTCTTCTATAAACACATGACCCAATGATGGTACCATTGCAACAACCCTATGGTATTGTCTGCATGACAATTGATGGTGGTAACCAAGGGTGTCAACTGATGTTCACCCCTTAGGTCATGTTTTTTTCCTAATTATAAGCCTAGTGATTAACAACTAAGTACCCTAATGATGCTATCAATCAATGGTGATATTAGTTTGATATTTGATGTTCATTAATGAATATAGTGCTGATCTAACAACCTATGGTGACTTGATGGTCACTAATGATGGTGGATCAGGTCTCCAAAACCTATGGTGAGTTAATCATATATTTGTAGCATCAATTAAGCCTTAGACCAATGGTTTCTTGGGTAACTTGATGCAATGGTCGGACCTATACTGTAATTGATGGTTTTAATATATGAACTTGACTCAATGGTCAAGATATATTGTTTATTCCTCCAATAAAGTGGAATGATGGCTAATGTAATATGTTGGTCCTAATAATGTGATTTATATGGTTTCCTTTATATGATCAACTTACTTGTAGACAATGGATGGTTTGTTTTAAATGAACAATCGATTGTGGGTTTTACTCTACTTTCAATGGAACTTTTGTGTTGTTAATGAAGGGATGTCTAGGGTTAGATGGCGACTGTTTATAGAGAACAAATCAAAGACTTCATAGGTGGTTTATTTAAGGTTTTTACTTATGTAAACAACCAATGGTCTTACCTTTTAAACATCCAATGGTTTGGGGTGACATTGTGGTATGGTGATATGGGTTGAATGATGATGGAACAAATGGAGGGTTACCCTTAATAAGGTAGTCTTGCCTATTCACTCATATGAATAGAAGGGATGATAATTAAATTGTGTTGATATGTAACCCTAATGAGGTATAGCTTGTTATACCTAGCTTTAATATAACTAAATGATGGTAATTGGGTATGAATAGTCCTTTAATGACTAATAAAATCATGAAGTACTGTGTTAATGTTGTTGAAACCCTAGTATGTTATAACCCAATGGTTACACCTTGATTTATGTGTGGGTTCATACTTGAGAATAGTATGGAATGTGATGGTGATGCTTCACCTTATGCATCCATGATCCAATGGGGATGTTGTAAGTTACGGTTTGGGTATAAGTGTTAATTAGTAACATTAATATAATTTATCTTGTTGAACCTAACTCTAATGTAAATAGATAAAGATGAGTATTCATGTTTAGCATTCTTATATGATGGCATGATGGTGAAATAACCTCCTTAACATGATCATAACTTTAATGTGTTAATTGGTGGTTGTCATAGCCACATGGTTGATACTTGCTTATGTGAAACATGTGCATTGTGAATATGATGAGGGTTAATCATATCTAGATTCCTTACATGTATATGAAATAAAGGAATGTTCTTAATGTTAATATAACCCTGCTATGATTCTTTATGAATATCTCCTAGTTCATTAATGCAATATTTTGCTGATCTGGTGTATTATATGTAAGTGATGTTGTTGAGCCTTGTTATAAGGCATGCAAAGATAATGATGATCTTGTAGGGAATAGTATGATGGTCTTAATGACCTTTGGGCATGGTTGAGCCCTGAATGAGGTGTAATCCTCTATGTTGATAAGGGTTGATACCCTGTGATATTGTAAAAAGGATTTATATCTTATGATAGTATGATGACTAGTGTGGTCTCATGAATGGCAAGTGAATAGTACCATGTGATGATGAGATGAGAAATTATGTTTCACACATTTTATACCTTTTCAAAGTTGTGATATTTATATGCTTGCTAGAAGTGAATTAGGGTTTGTATGTCCACTTGTTTGATGCAGCCTTAATTCACCCAATTGGCATAACTAATCAAGTGCAACTCTAATCTTGTAGTGCCCTATGTCGTAGAACCATCTTCAGTGTCAGAACTTGCTAGATGGTGAAACGAGTATTCCTAAGGGAAACTCAAAGCACATACTATTGAATATGTGGGGGTGGTAGGTTGTGGATATATCCTTGTCATCCACAATGCAGATTGTGGAGGTTAGCTATGGTCATGCCTCATACATCTGATGTGATTGAGAATGGCTGCGGTCGTGTCTTAATGATTATAACATGATGTGATTAGAGGACAACTGTGGTTGTACCTCAGTGATTGGGTTTGAATACCCTTGATGCTAGCGTCGTTACCTGTACCAAGGTGGGCTAGTTATAAGACTATATGTCATTGTGGTGGTAGCTTTGACTGATATGTCACTGCCTTTTACTCATACTGACTGAGGGTTGTAAGGTTGTTTGTAGGGTTAGCACTAGAGAGAGAGAGAGTAAGACCCGATCAAGAAGGTTGGAAGCTTAGACTCCAGGATATAAGGAACCCTGAGAAGTTGGGTATGTTACGACCTAAGTGGATGGTTGTGGTTGCCTCGTGCATGATCCTTGGAGGCTTGTGGCATCTGGGTTGCCTTTAGAGGAACCAAACCCTAGAAAAGGAAAGAGACTTCTTGAATCAAGCTATGTATGTTGTAGGTGCCTACCGTACCTTCTAGGGATAGGAAGAGGAGTTCCTTAGACCCTGAGGAGGTATAGTGTCATGTTGTGAGGCCTCATACCTAGATGTTTGTCCTTGAGGAAGGCTCAACTCTGAGGTGTTGTGGAAGGATAATAGGGCGTGCATGATGTACCTCGTACATGCTTGGTTCGTTGTTAGAATGTTGAGTATGCAGTTGGACAACTTTTGTAGAAAAAGTGAACCTAGGGTTCCTAGACCTATAAGAGGGGAAGTAGTAGTACCTGGTGCAGCTGATGCTCATGATGAGATTTGAGCATGGCACCCCTCATGTTTAGAGGAAAGGGAAACCCCTTAGATTAAGGTGTATGTTTGATGAACCCCTACTTATAGGTTGGTGACATATGTATGTATGATGATGGTTCGATTTGAAGGAATATAAACAAGTATGACCTAATAGGGAGACCTATCATGGTTTAGTAGGTGGTCTTCTTGTTAGCTACATGCCTTAGTAGCTTGCTAGGGCTAAGCGTGCTCATGTGGATGTAAACCCTAGACATAGGGACGTTTGTGACCCTTGCCGCTATCAGGATATAGTAGGGTATGTACCAGCTTTTGTTAGGTTTGAGATAACCTAAATAGGTCTCATAGGATCTTGAGAAGCTAAGTGGAGAGTACATAGTATGAGAATGAACCTACAGACCCATAGATAACCATATATAAGTGCATGTAGATGGGGCCTGACCAAGGTAGGTAGGTCGCCATGATCCCTATGAAAGGATGTAAGTCAGACCACGAAAGCCAAGAGAGATGATGGAAACTTGGGTAAGGATTCAAGTTGGATATGTTCTATGTTAGAATCCTAAGTCTATCCTAGGGTTGGGTAGGGATAAGTCCAATGGGAGTAGGAGTTGCCTAATTCCCTAGTTGCACATGACCATAGGGTCGGGAGGTAACAACTATCATTGTCTGAGGGCCATGGGTTAGGAGATTGATCACCTTCATGAACTCATGGGACCCAAAGGGCAGATGAAGAGGGCACTCTCTGGATGCATAAGGGAAGAGGGATGACCCCAAAAGTGCCAGCACCCTATAGACCTAGAGGATATGACTAAGGATCGTGTGGTGACCCAAGTGTGTTTGAGACCAGATCTCCATGAAAGAAAACCTAATATCAAAATGTTCATGACATGGAGACATGTGATGCACATTTCAACTTAGATTGGAAGGTGTACTAGCGATGTAGGGTGCACCATCTCTACTCTTAGAGTGGGAAGAACTCTGTATTTGGACTGCAGCCAAATGTTTATTTCCTCTTATTATGAAGGTGAGAGATAGGGCAATATGCATGCCATACACCAAGGACAAAGATGATGAGAGTGGAAATGTTGCTATGATAATAGTGTACCCTTGTGGAGTGTACGATGTGTGGATGGTTTAACAACATCAAGAGAACTAAGGTAGTCATCTTATAAGGATGTTCTTATCATGAGCTGTATGGAATTTATGAGTTAAATAAGTTTGAGTTTGATAACCAAGAGGATGAGCTCTAAGTTTTCCTGATGAACATGGACCTAAAGTCTGAGATGAGATTATAAGTGGAATACATGGAGGTGTATGTCTCCACTATTACCTAGCACATAAAGATGAAAGGTGGTGATGGATGCTCTTGTTGAGATGCAACTGCCTAGTTTAGCTAGTGGAAAGGCTGGAAGAGGTGGCTATGTGAACCCTAAGTTGTGAGATATGTTTGACTAACACTCGGATGTAACGAGATTCGTTGATTGAGTTAATGGTTGCTTGGTTAGCCAGCCAAGGGCTTGTTGTGATAGAAGGATGGTTGTAGAACCTCAAATGCACTTCTCTAGAAGAGAAGGTGATGAAACCCATGACTAGAGTGTTTTAGGGTTTCTGAGGAATCAACCTTGAGGAATCATGTCGTACAAGAGATCATGATGCACCATGATACTACTGAGATAGTAAGTCGCAGTAGTATTTTGGATGCCTAAGATGAAGTTGCATGTGGCTTGTCTCCATGCATGTCAGGAGGTGAAGGATGAAACCATTAACCCAGTGAGTTGATACAGAGGGTAAAGAGTCCCCGAGGGGGAATGGGAGTTCATCACTATGGATGTTGTGGTGGGTCTCCCATAGACCAAGGGAGGTCAAGATGTAATATGGGTTATGGTAGATCACCTTACCGAGATGACAAGTAAGAGAAAGAGAAAGTACTGTCAAGGGACAAATCTGGTTGAACTACATGTAAGAGAAAGAGATGGTTCAACTAACCCATTATGCAAGTTCAAAGGTTCTTGAGTACGACCTAAAGATTCACTTCCATGTGGTGGAAGTAGGTACATTAAGAACTCAATGTGAGTATAGCTTATCACCCCTAATTGATGGTTAGCATGATCCAGACTAGAGGGTCTGATGAGAGCGTGTGTGCTCGTTCAGGGTGATATGTGGAGATAGTTCCTGTCCTATGTAAGATGTGATGATAGCCACCATATCCAGTATCAGGATGTATGAAGCTCTTTAAGGGAGGATGTGTCGGTCACCACTTCATTAAGATGATGTTGGTGAAGGGACCTCATGAAGGTCAGTAAAAGACCACAGTGTGTGCAGAAGAAGTCACTTTGATCATGAGATGGCTGAAAGAGAGCCCAGGGGTGACATGAGTCGTGAGCCGATGCAAAGAAGACTGTCATGCAGTTCACTATGGGAAAATATGTGATGAAAATCTGACCCCTCTCAGCTATAGCTGAGAAAGTTGAGTCCCTGATACATGGGTCCATTTGACATGGATTGGTGGAGATGCTTGTGTGTAGCCTTTCCCCTCAGGATAACGTGATATATGATGTGTTCCATGAGTCCAATCTAGAGCACTATGTGAGGTACCCAAGCCATGGGTTGAGCAATGAACCTTGTGAGCTCTAAAGGGAGGCTAACTTACCTTGAGTCACCTATAAGGGTACGAAATACCAAGGTGAGAGAGAGCTCATGAGTAAAGAATATAAGATGATAAAGGTTCTTTGGAAGCACCATGGAGAGGATGAAGCCACATGGGAGCTGAAGACGGACATGGAAAAAGCATATCCTAATTTGTTTGTTTGATTGTTGAATTTTGAGGGCAAAATTCCTATAAGGAGGGGAGGATGTTATAACCTCATTTTTTCTAAACCATGTAATGAGATTCGTAAATCTCCTTTTAATGATAAATGAAATCAATGGTTGATTTATTTGTTTGTATTGGATGGATTTCGTTTACAAAAGCCTTGTTTGTTTGTTTAATGGGCTTTATTGGCTATTGAGCCCAATTATAAGGAAAAGAGAAATAAAATGAAAAGGAATTGATTTGGATAAAGGGATAAATAAGAAAAGGGATAAAAGATAAGGACAAGGCTAAGTAATATTCCCAAGATGGGAATTTGAGCCATTAAGGTTCCTTGAGGTCCAAGGAATCCAAGATGATAATTTAATGGCAAAGGAAAGAGAAAATATGTGAGAAATATACATAATTGAGTAATAACTTGAAACTAAAGAAAAGGACCCAATTTATCTGAATAATGAGCCCAAATTTGGTATGATGATAGATTAAGTCATTATTAAGATTCCCTTACAATTTGGGATAAAACAGAGCCAAGGATTAAGAGTTATGATTTTTCCAAGTTATCCTAAATAATGAAGATTTATCCTAGAAATAGGAAAATCGACTTCCTTTTGGTTGAGTGAAAGAAATAGGGGTCATCGGATCTTGATCCAAAGAGGGCCGCTCATCGTCTAGTTCTAATGGAACTCAGACTCTAGCCGCAGACTGGGGGATCTTTCCCTTTGATTTTCTCTCGATCCTTCGCATGTGCAAACTAGGAAATTGCTTGCCTGAGTCTGGGAGGGAATTCTGAACCTCCTAGACCCAAGCTTGTCGAGCTTTGGAGGCATCTAGAAGAAACGCCCAAATCACCCGAAGGTGAGGGCAGCGACAGGGTTGAGAAACCCTAAGAGGACCCTCCCCAATCCTATATAAAGGACCCCTCTCGATTCCTCACCTCACAATGATCTCGCACGACTGCCTCACGAGCCCTGACCCTCTCTCTATCTCTAAATTGCCCTTGCTCCCACAAGAGCACCGCCGCGGTGCCACCGTCGGTTCGAGCGAAGGAAATGAGGAGGACGAGTAGCAACGACCGTCATATTGAGATCCATCGTGATCCCACGTGAAGATCCGACGATCCAAGGAGGGGCCAACTAAGTTAGCCACGCATGACGAGAAGCGTTAGATCCAAAGAGCGGATCATTGGTCCACTGATCAAACGGCCACCGATTTTTGGTAAATCGTCCTCTATACTAAAAAATTCTAGAAAAACCAGTTTCCTTGTAAAATTCATAGAAATTTCTAGGAAACTCTAATGACGAAACTTTATATATGAAAGTTGATCAGAAAAATATGAGGAATAATATAAAAATTGTTTGGTAACATAATTTCGTATCTTTTTGCAAAAGTATGTTAGCTTGATGGAAATTGTATTAAAATTTGGATAGAAACCCTAATTAAGATCAATGGATGAATCTATGAGGCTTAATAGGTTAATTCAAGTAATATTAACCTGTTGAATGATAATGATAGGCTTGAAACTAATTTAGATGAATAATTTCATGTTTTAGGATTTTAAACTAAGTATGAAGGATAATGCATCTAGAAACCCTAAGTTAGGGTAAAAGAAGAGAAAACTATGTTTAATTCGAATTATGGAAATATGTTATTAAATCCTAAACTTGTTAGGAGAGAAAAGATGAGAAATTTAGGGTTTTTATGTAGTTTTGTTTAATTAGGGTTTATGATACTAAAAGTGAAGGTAAAACCCTAATTGCAAGTGAAACCCTAAAAAGGAGTAGAAACCCTAAATGGGAATAGAAATCCTAAGAAGCAAGATGGGATTGGATAAATCTTGATAAAAGGAATTTGTATATTTATTTCAGGATTCTTGTGTATACTTGCTTGCTTGGTTGGATTTATCTACTTGATTGATTCTATCTTAAAAGTCTACATCATAGGTTTGTGGTTACGCTTATGATTAAATCGCTTTAGTTTCATGGCGATTCCCAGATGTTTTATCAGTTGCCTGAATATTACTACTTGGATGACTTTTATTTTATGAAACTATAAAGTGACTACGACTGTCACAATAAATAAGGGTATATGACTAGCTCAGATCCTGGTCCTCCTCTATGTCTTTGCTAATAATAAGGATGACCTAGTACATGGTCTACCTGGTTAGGTAGGACTATGAGGTTATCATGAGTCAGTGATTGGGTTATCTATGGGTAGTGCCATGCGACTCTTTAGCATATTATGAGTTAGAGATTGGGCTACCTTTGGGTAGTGCCGTGTGACTCTTCAACCCTAGGTATTGATCTACTTGTTAGGTAGGATCATGGGGGTTAATTGGGATCTACCATATGAGAGGTAGTATCCAGGTCCACTGTAGGGACAGCGCAGAGGTTAGGGTATATATGGATTGAGTAGTTATGTTTAAAGTGTAAAGTTTGCTTGCTAAACCATAATTTCTTGTAATATGTTGTTACAGTTAACTTCACAATTATTGTTTCCCCCACATACCAGTGTAATTCGTTATACTGACTGCCGTTTTGTTTGTCGGCGTTTTAGGTAAAACATGGAAAAGGAAAAATAGTAAATTGATACAATATGAAGATATGAATTAAAGTACATAGAGGATTAGTTAGAATAGACTCCAATTGTGGATAGTAGTTTAGAAATCCAAGATTTTAAAAAGGTATGCCAAGTTTTATTTTATTCCATCTTTTTAATATAGTTTTGGTAGAATTTAGTAATTATTATTGATTACTTTTCGAACCATTAATCCAGAAAATTAGGCTAACGGCTCTGACCTTTTGGTCTCCCTTAATTGGGGGTTACCGGGAGGTGGGGTCATTACAGTTACTGCTTTTATCACCTAGATTAATGGGATAATTTTGTGGATCATTGATTTTATCCTGCTAGTGTGGACATGAAGGCCACAACCTCTTAGTGGTGAAGGGACTAGATATTGTGTTTAGAGAAAGTCACCTTCTCTTCATATTTTTCTCCATGTGCTATTGTATTTTTTGTACTATGTCACCTATGAGTCTTTTCATTATTAGGGGGTGATGGTGTTCTATAAGGAGTGGGCAATCAACTAAAAGTAGCGCTTTTAATGTTACAAATTAGTGGGATTCATGATACTAGGTAAGATTGGAATATGTAAAGATGATGTGTTTCCATTATAGAAATGAAGTGAAAAGGAAGGATAATTATAAGACCAATGATTCGTGTATACCAAAATATGCTCGGAAAACAAACTCCATTAACAATCAAAGTACATAAAGTACTAGTCCATTTTTTTGGGTACTTTTGTAATGTTTGTTTAATAATTGAATATAATTGTTGTATTTTTCTTTGTACATTTTGTAATTCTTAAACTAAACAAAATTCAAACTTCATGATCTAACATCTCAATTGTAATACTGCAACAACTTGTAAGGGTTGAATATAAACACTTCAACCATTATGACCTAGAAATTCAACTAAAACACAACAAAGTCTTCATCAATCTGAATTTTTTATGTACTTTAGGGGATACTTTGTATTCTTTTCATGTATACTTTGTGGCTTTTCTTTCTAAATTATGGTAGTTGAAAAATATAGTAATCCAACTCAAATGGGCAAACAAATACATTACAACACATCAATTACCTTGATTAGTCTTATTATTTATGTGTATCATAGTAAACAATCTACATAATATCCATGTATACTATGTGTATCTTCTCTCGTAATTCTATTCTTTGTGCATGTGTTCAAAGGATGTTGTCATATATTTATTAACTAGCTCTACTGAAATAGACACCAATGAGAAGAATACACATGCAAATAAATAAATAATATATATTTATATATTTATATGTATATATATGTATGTACACATAAGAATAAACTAACCATAACTAGAGAATGAACAATGGGTGTAAGAAGAACTAAATTATATTACAATAGTGAAAATTAAGCGAGAACATAGCATGTGACTAAGGTGATAAAATGATCAAATTAAAATAAAATACATGGTCTAATTAGATGTTGTATGTTATATATTACAAAAAAAATAAAAAAAATGTCAATTATCTATTCAGTGTTGAATATGTTTAAGTGTTTCATTTTCAAAAACTAAAGTATTTTATCTTCTTAGTGCTTCTAATTCCATATGTATGCTTTATTGATAGAAAATAAGCATCCAAATATGTGTTTCTGAAAAAAAGTTATTGTATTTCTAGATCTTTGTCATGGCCACATATTTAGCATAGTTTTGCATTTCGTTAACACATTTTTTCTTTTATTTTGGTATAAGTTAGGTTTTAATTGGTTCCTCATATTTCTTTATTTCATATAAATTATTTGATCTTTTTGTACAGAATGGAAAAATGATAAGAAATAGGACCAACTGTCTTCCCCCAGACACCTTGAAGGTGTTTGGATCCATCAATGCCCAATCCTAAGAATTTGGAGTGATGATCTACACATTAGACAACCTACAACTGACTTAGGACTCTAGTCGACCGGATGGATTGTTCTACTAGTATGCTGGAGAGAACCTTCCTGGAAAATCATCCAACAAGTGGGATTATCTATTCACACTCTCAAATGCTTGACTCACTATATTAGAAGATACAAGTAAAATATAGGGAGGGGGACAGTCGGTCTGGACATCACATTCGATCAATTGTGATTCCTATTTGAATTCCTAAATGCAAATGACACGGTTGACTCATTCATTGTGGGGGCTAGCAAGTAGAATGACCGACTCACTCTGAGATGATTGAATAACTAATTGAATGTAATGTGTCATTTGAATTATCGGCTCAATTCTTGAGCCTAGAAGCTAAGAATCAGGACATGAATAGTTTATAGTTGGGATGATCGACATGCCACCTAGTTGGTCGGCTCAGTTCCCTGCCAAAACCCTTAATTAAGGACGTTCAAGGAAAAATATTCTCAAAATCTATGGGCCCAGTGGATTTTTATATATGCAATTTTGACCAAATTAATTGAGGGTCCGCTTACTCTCCATTGACAGTCGTGAGTTATGACTAAGGAAGAGAGAACGGTGATGCAAGGACATTCATGGATGTTGTATTGAATCTCCCTTCATCAAAAGATTGAAGATTGATCATCAAAGACCTAGAGTCTCTCATGATTCTTTATAGTGATGATGACCCTTTCTTATCTCTCCTAGTTGTGCTATTTCATACACAATGAGTGAGTAGCACCCTTGATGGGGTGTAGGGACCAACCCTGTCTCCTGTAATTTGTGATTTTAATCTATTTATCTCACTTGGCCAACTCGATTGCATGTCTCTTATATCCTAAGCATAGAGAACTTAAAACTTGGGTTTGAGAATATCAATTGTTTATGTCAACTCTCATATGAGATATTCAGTAAGGTAGTCCTTAGCATGATCGGAAGAGGTCCTTTGGGTAACATGAATGTGAGACCCCTAACCTTGCTTAATGTGTTAAACAAGCTTCATTATCATAATTTAATTCTTATAACCTTAATCTAATTCTTTTAAATCATAATACAAGCTTAAGTTTCAAATTTGGTCCAATTTGGACACTATTTGAGCAAGTTATGCAATTTTATGCACATTTTGGACTTTTCTACAATTTACCCAATTGAGAGGTTTTCTTTGCAATTTATCACTTGCACTATGTTCCGTGTATATTCTATCATCATTATTGAGCTTGTTGATCCATGGGGCACCTATTTAAACCTTGGTTTGAAGTTGTTTTCCTCAAGGGTATTTTAGGGTTTACCCCTTCATGGATGAGCCACCTTTAGTAGCTATCAACTAATGAATTATTTGTTTTTCTTAAAAATTCAAGAAACGAGGGATAATAATGTCTCTATGGATAGTGGGGGAGCTTCTTGTGTGTGTTCTTGTATATTCTTAATAATTTAAGGCCATGGACACTTGGAAAGATACTAGAACTTCAACTTTTTCTTTTTCTTTATCTTAAAGTTTCATATATTTATCCCTAAGCACCAAAACGAGACATTTTCTCTCCACCACTTCTCTCCTTCTATGAACCTCGTTCTCCCTCTATGTTGCTGTGAATTTCCTGTCCAAGGAAGAAGAAAGAGGGGATCTTCTTGGAAAAAGAATCTAGGGTTGCAATTGACTTCCTTTTAGGGTTTAAAAGGCTTCCTTCTAGTGATCTTGACCTAAAAGATAAGAATCCCCTTCTTTCCTCTATTTATTTCTTTTTTATCCTTCCTCTAGGTCGGAACCTTGATGTTCCATGGTAGAAATTGCTCTAAAGCTCTAAAACCCTACCTTTCTTGCTCCTTATGCTTAGGGTTTGTTAATTTGATGAAGAAATGTGCTAGATGGATGAGTTCACAACTTATGCTTGGATTTTCTACCCTACCTGCTCATACTTTCTTATTTTTGTGAGTTTATCTTTGAATTAGAGGCAATTTTATAACTTGCTCCACGTTTATTGCTTACCATAAGCTTGCGAGCTCATGTTCTTGCTTGAAAATGATGATTCGTGCACTATAAAGCTATGCTTGACTTGGATTTTGATTTTACAATGTTCCCTATGCTGATTTCAATTATAGATGAACCTGTGATCATGTGTACATTATTCCTAAGGTATAGTATGTCTTGGATCAGGTTGGTTTTACAACCTATGATGCTAAGCACCTATCAACCAATGGTCAATTTTAGGGTTTAAAGCTGATTTCTTCTATAAACCCATGACCCGATGATGGTACCATTGCAAAAACCCTATGGTGTTGTCTTCATGACACCTGATGGTCAGCATCAAATGTGTCAGATGATGGTTACAACCTATGGTCACCCCCTTAGGTTAGGTTTTGGATCAATTAGAAGTTTAATGATCAACCATTAAGTACCCTACTGATGTTATCAATCAATGATGACATTAGCTTAATATTTGATGTTGATTAATGAATATAATGCTGATCTAATAATATATGGTGATTTAATGGTCACTACTGATGGTTGATCAGGTCTCCACAACCTATGGTGAGTTAATCATATAGTTGTAGAATCAATTAAGCCTTAGACCAATGGTTTCTTGGGTCACTTAATGCAATTGTGGGCTCCGATCTCCAAACCACGAATTAATCCCGATTTAAACATGTGCGGAAGCATCGATTAAACAGCGGAAGACAAAAATCACGGGAAATTAAAACTTTTCGAGATAAGAGCTTGAAACCACAAACCTTTTCCATAGAAAAAGGATTTAACTGTTTCCATTACTGACAAATTACTTCTTGAGTAATTATATACAACATGGTACAAAATCTCTCAAGGATTCATACTCAAAACATTCCAAGACCTGAGAGTACAGAGGACACATAGGACTTGACTCTAACTACACCATAAAGCAGGCTGAATCTCCACCTGAGATTTACTGCTCCTGATGCTGTTGTTGCTGGGATTGGTCACCTGTGTTCTTGTTTCTCCGTCTTCGACGACCACCTAAAAAGTAGAAGTCTACGGGGTGAGACAATTATACATAATTGCCCCAGCGAGAGTTATAACTCTCCACTAGGCTTTATTAGAAAAGTAAGGAATAACTAAAGCAATAAGAGCCTTCAAGATATTCACTAGCAGTTCTGATGATAAGCAAGAGTTCAATCAATATTAAAATATGAGAACATCTATACTATTGAAGGTAACATCAATCAAATAACTCGTAGATAACTCTAACAGATATACTACGCTGTTGATTATGTTTTTCAAACATTATTGTTATGCCCTGTGGAGATGAGGTATACCACTCATACTCCAACCGATCAGTATGAAGTCGCCTCGGTATCATACTAGGTCATCGAAAGAGCCAGATTCTCATGACCTTCACCTTCCTCAGTCAGTTAGAGGACTGTTTGATAGACATCTGGCGGGATGTCCTTTGTAATAGCTCACCAGGGTACTCTGGTCCTTCACTATTTTTAGAGTTACAGTGGCATTCTGTACTCTCTTCGCTATCGGAAGATTTCTTGTTTATCTTTCACCGATACGGTATTTGTGTCTTTAAGGGAGTGTAGAGATACATCTCACCTTTTGGACTCTGTGGTGGGGTTTGATGGACTACTAGAATCTACATCAAATCCTCTCACCCTTTCTCTTTTAGTGAAGGTATGACGGACTACATGAATCTACATCAAATACCTACACTAGGATGTAAGGTTCTACACATCCATGTACCCCACATACTCAAAAGTATGTGATCCAGGAGTTCCCTGGGGAAAACCTGTTTCACCATCATTTAGACTCTGACAATGATGGATCTATGATCAGGGCTCTACATTTCACTTGATTAGTTAGGTACATTCAGTATTCTTAACATCATACAAAAACATTAGCCTCACAGCTATATATGAGAATACTAAAATGTAGCAGGCCTAACTCATTTCAATCATCAGTTCTCAGTTATCTCATCACAAGTCATCTGTCAAGCATGACCTTGATGGTGTTTATGGCTCTTACAGCCCATAAATCACAATAGATGTCACTTAGCAGTGCATCAAGATGGTTCACTATTCATAAAGCTTAAGACATGCTTTCAATGAATATAACATGGTATTCCATACCTGGGTGTGACCATCATCTCATAACAACCTGCATGGTTAGTTCAACAGATAATAGTAAACAATTCAACAATTAGGGTTTACTATTCATCTTTCATGTCATCACCCTAAAATTAGGGTTTACTATTCACTCCATGGTGAATTATACTCATTACATCATCATGTAAGAGAAACATCATCATTAAGGCTCTTAAATAAGATTAAGACCCATTAGATATCATAACTAGGTTTTCCATGACCTCACATAGGTGGGTCATTCCCTAATCATACACCTTCATGTGCAAAAGAAGTATCTCACTTGAGTTTCCACCTTAAAAAGGGTACTTTCTCTCTCTAGGATACTTTCTCTCTCTAGAAATACTTTCTCTCTCCTCTCACTAGTAGATGGTGGCAACACCACTCTAGATCAGGTTGAGATAAGTCTCCATTGACTAACATAAGCCAAAACATCAACATCATGTGATTAGGGTTTGATTAGAACAAGGTTTTATCCCTTTAGACCCCTCAAGGGTATTTTGGTAATTTGCCACATGATCACCATCATGGGTTAACTCACTAATCACATAGTCCCTTAATGACCTAGGTTACCATTAGGGTTTAGATTGTATCACCATTGAACTAATTACACCATCAAATGGTTAAGTACAAACCATCACCAATCTCCAAACGGTTTCAACCTTCAAACGGTTTCAACCACCCAAACGGTCTTGAGACCGTTTGGATCCAAACGGTCTTGAGACCGTTTGGAGGTGAAGACCGTTTGGAAGGGTTGACTTCCAAACCGTTTGGAGCTTCAATCGATTTGAGACCGTTTGATCAGAATTGCTTGAGATCGATTGGACCAAACGATCTTGAGGTCGTTTGAGCCCAAACGGTCTTGAGACCGTTTGGTCCAAATGGGCCCAAACCGTTTGGACCTCCAAAGTGGTTCAAAGGTCACCAATGTTCATGGATATGTGTGTTGAAGCCCTCAATTGGTTAAAGCTATGCTAACCACTTATAAATTGAGTCAATTAGGGTTAGCCTTAACCACTTAGACATCCAATTGACCCTCAATTGCAAGCCAATTAGGGTTCAATCCTCCTCAATTTAGGGTTTCAAATCGATTGGTCATCAATGTTCAACAATGTGAATCAATTCAAGGTTGAACCTATCAATTGACCTCCAATTGGGCTCAAACTTGGCCCAAACGGTCTTGAGGTCGTTTGGACATCATCCAAACGGTCTTGAGACCGTTTGCCCAAAGTTTGACCAAAATCCAAGTCGTTTTGACTAAGGTTGAAGTCCAATTAGGTCAAAATCAGCAATTTTCATCAATTCATCAATTTCCTACAATTGGACCCTTAAACCATTAGATTAACTCAACCCTAGACCTTCAAACGGTCTTGAGTTGTGCCCAAACGGTCTTAGGACCGTTTGGAGGAATCCCCAAACGGTCTTGAGACCGTTTGGGTCCTTCAACCCAAAACTCAACAAGATCTATATGTTAAATCAGCACTTTTTCACCGGATTAGGGTTTCATGTTGAAGTGCCTTCAACTCTCAATCGGTTAAGAATTAGACTTTGATTCTTTGCAGAGATGAAATTCAATATGTTAGGAACAGACCCTCAAACGGTCGTCCCTTGGTCAACTCTTTCAAACGGTCTTGAGACCGTTTCAATCCAAACGGTCTTGCAAGACCGTTTGAGAGCAAACGGTTTGAAACCGTTTGAACCCAAACGGTTTGCAACCGTTTGGACCAAAAGGGTCCAAGGTCGTTTGAAAAAGTAACATAGGGAATCACGCCCCTCATCTTCAACCTCTAGCAAGGTCGGTTTCCCCACTGTTTTGCTTGCAAACGTGCAAGGAAGAAGGGAGGTAGAAGAAGATTTTACCAAGTAAATTGCAAGAATTAAGCATACATATAAAGCATGAGTTTAGAGTTATAAAACCCGCCTAAAGGTTGATCTTAGAGCTCCAAGCCTTCAAGCTCCAAGATTTAATGGCGTCCTTGAGCTTCCACAACTCGGTCAGAGGTGAATTCTCCAAGGAAACGTTGCTTTGGTCGGCTAGAACAAGAAGACTAAGTAAGCTAACCATAAAACCAACCTTAGAAAGTGAATTCCTCCATGAATTCGAGCTAGAAGGTGGGGTTCTCTTACCTAGAACAGGTTGGTCGTCCCCCCCCCCTGAGCTCCAGAGCTATCCTTGGTCGTTTGAGTAAGAAAGGAAGAGAAGTGAAGGAAAGAAAGTTCGTTCACTTAATTGCAAGGGAAAAGGGCATATATACTTTAGCCTCTTTTACACCCTAAGGACCTCACAAGATTGGAAATCACATCTAGGTCCCTCCTTGCTCAAAGGCACGACCAAACTTATCCATCCTTATACAAATCTCATGAAAACTCAAGATATAAGGGTAAAGGAATCCAACCTTCAACTAGGGTACATACATGAAAGATTTCTATACCCAAATTAGGTGTCTTTTACCATAAAGTTCATCTTTTCTTATCTGATCAATCTTTGATGTGCCCCTTTCATCATTTCCACTCTAAATGATGACAAGAGTCTTAAAAGATGTTTTAGATATTAAAAATTACACTTGGACCCCTCAATTTGGGTAAATTGCACTTTACCCCAAATTAGGGTTTCTAAGCATGGGAATTGCTTCCACAGCTGCACCTTGGTGCTCAAGCTTGGGAAATCCCTCAAACTTTACCATAACCATTCTCATGATGTCTCAACATCAAAGGAACATATTATCTTGTGAATTTTGCAAGTTCAACCCTTAAACTGGGTAATTTGCACATAGGTCCCTGCATACAACATAATGCTACAACTGTATACAAAAAGGAGCAATATTGAAAGTAATTGTTCCTGAGGAACTTAATTACATGCCAGGGAGTGTTCACAAGTATATTAATTACATATTTAGGCAAAACTTCTAGGGTTAGGTCATAACCCAGGCCAGGGGTGTTACAGCAATGGTTGGACCTATACTATAATTGATGGTTTTAACATATGAACTTGACCCAATGGTCAAGATCTAATGTTTATTCCTCCAATAAAGTATAATGATGGCTAATGTAATATTTTGTTCCTAATAATTAGATTTAGATGGTTTCCTTTATATGATCAACTTAAGGAGCTTACTTGTTGACAATGGATGGCTTGTTTTAAATGAACAGTCGATTGTGGGTTTTACCCTACTCTCAACAGAACCTTTATTGTTGTTAACCAAAGGATGTCTAGGGTTAAATGGTGAATTTTATAGATCAAAACTCAATAACATCATAGATGATTCACTCACGGTATTTACTTATGTAAACAACCAATGGTCTTACCTTTTAAACATCTAATGGTTCTGGGTGGTATTATGGTATGGTGATATGGGTTGAATGATGATGGAACAAATGGAGGGTTACCCTTAATAAGGTATTCTTACCTACTCACTCATATGAATAGAAGGGATGATAACTATATTGTGTTGATATGTAACCCTAATGCGGTATAGCTTGTTATACCTAGCTTTAATATAACTAAATGATGGTAATTGGGTATGAATAGTCCTCGAATGATTAATACAATCATGAAGTACTCTGTTACTATTGTTGAAACCCTAGTATGCTATAACCCGATGGTTACACCTTGATTTATGTGTGGGTTCATACTTGAGAATGGTATGGAATGGGATGGTTATGCTTCACCTTATGCATCCATGATCCAATGGGGATGTCGTGAGTTAGGGTTTGTGTATAAGTGCTGATTAGTAACATTAATATAATTTATCTTGTTGAACCTAACTCTAATGCAAATAGATAAAGATGAGTATTCATTTTTAACATTCTTATATGATTGAATGATGGTGGAATAACCTCCTTAACATTATCATAACCTTAATATGTTAATTGGTGGTTATCATAGCCACATGGTTGATACTTATGCTAAACATGTACATTATGAATATGATGAGGGTTAATCATATCTATATTCCTTTAATATAGCTGTGTTATGATTGTTTATGAATATCTCCTAGCTCATTAATGCAATATTGTGTTGATCTAGTGTATTATGTGTAAGTGATGTTATTGATCCTTGTTATAAAGCATGCAAAGGTAATGATGATCTTGTAGGGAATAGTATGATGGTCTCAATGACCTTTGGCCATGGTTGAGCCCTGAATGAGGTGTAATCCTCTTGTGTTGATAAGGGTTGATACCTTGTGATATTTTGAAAAGGATTTATATATTGTGATAGTGTGATGGTCTTAATGACCTTTGGGCATGGTTGAGCCCTGAATGAGGTATAATCCTCTTGTGTTGATAAGGGTTGATACCATGTGATATTGTGAAAAGGATTTATATCTTGTGATAGTATGATGACTAGTGTGGTCTCATGAATGGAAAGTGAATAGTACCATGTGATGATGAGACGAGAAATTATGTTCCACACATTTTATATCTTTTAAAAGTAGTGATATTTATATGCTTGCTAGAACTGAATTTGGGTTTGTATATCCACTTGTTTGATGCAGCCTTAATTAACCCAATTGGCATAACTAATCAAGTAAAACTCTAATCATGTAGTGCCCTGTTCCGTAGAGCCATCTTCAGTGTCAGAACTTGCTAGATGGTGAAATGAGTATTCCTAAGGGAAACTCAGAGCACATATTGTTGAGTATGTGGGGGTGCAATTTGAGGTTATATCCTTGTCATCCACAATGTAGGTTGTGGAGGATCGCTATGGTCATGCCTCATACATCTGATGTGTTTGAGGAAAACTGCAGTTGTACCTCGGATTAGAGGGTTTTTTGTACCCTAGTTTCTAGTGCAGTGACCTATAGCAAGGGCAGACTAGTGGTTAGCAGCTTGACTATATGTCACTGTGGTGGAAACTTTGACTGATATGTCATAGCCTTTTTACTCGTACTAAATGAGGGGACAAAATCATAGGATACTGACACTCCTAGATCTTGTATGGAACCAAATAGCCCTTCACAGGGGTCGGTTGGACTTTGGATGGTACGATTCAAATTCCCTAGGGCATAATAAAAGATGTAAGATAGCCGTCTAGCATATCTATTTAGGGTTATACACAATGTTTCATATTGGATGATAACCCTTGTTTTCTTTCTTTTCACTGAGATTATGTATAGTAAAATAAGAGATAATAGATATGCTTATGATATAGTTATGATCATGTTGTAAACTTTCTTATTTTGCCAAATATACTGACACTGATGGTTAAGATGATGCGGCTAGCTATTTTTAATATTGCTAGTCATGCCTATGTAATTATAAATACTTAAAATGCTAATCATGCCTATGCAGTGAATTGTTCTATGATGTTAGTTCTACTTACGATACATATATGTTCCCTTTATTTGAGATGCCAATATTGATAGCCATGTTATGTTACTAGACATAATCATGATGTTAGGGATTCTTATGCTACTAGATTTCTTGTGTTGTTATCAAGGAATATGATGATAGTCAGATTGATGATAATGATTGTTATTAGATGCAATTAGATGATATTTGAGTAGATATATATCCAAAGAAATGGATTTATTTGTTATTTATATATGCATTGATGATCATACTTGTTGTTAAGATTAATTGCTTAATTTGTTTAGCATACTTGAACTATTCAATCAGTTCAATTGATTATTAAATACTCCAACTGCTTAGTTATCTACTATTTAAAATGTTGTAATCAATAAGCATTGTTGGAGGTTATATCTCCCTCTGGGACATGGGTCTCACCCTTGTGGTTCGCCACATCTTTTTAGGTAATCTGAAGTGACGAAAACAAACTTGCGGCAGCAAAGAGGAGCTATTGTAATGAATCTTTGAGAAAGTTGATTAGATGTCTAGTGTGTCCTAGAGTCATCCCTGTACTCTCAGGTATGGGCAAGAAAAGTTTGTATATGGTGTTTCAAATGAATTGGAATTTTGTTAGCATGTTAATGTTTGTTGTGTGGCACATAAAAAAATTGTTCTCCTGTGTATATATGTTGTGGCTAAGGCGCTAGAACAATTTGTATCAAATTCTTGGCATAGTATGGATATAAGAAAGATGTTGGGCTCTTATGCAAATGTTTCTGAGCGGGTGTTGATGTTGAAATCAGTTTTAATTTACCCATATTTTTGGGTATGTGATTAATTAGTGATCGATTGTGTTTTATGTTTTGAGTAATCTCATTTAGTGTAACGGGTTCTCACAATGACAGTGAACCCTCAACAAATTTTATTTTAGAATTTCCTTATTCTAAAAGGATTTGAAATTGTGAATCCTTAATCATATGGTTCATGTTTGGGTTATTCAGTGACAATGATTGAATGTGGGTTAAAGTGGTGAAACCTTATCAATCTTATTACTTCCATATTTGATGAAATTTTAGTTTAATATGAATGTGCTTTTTTCACATAGTTTAAATAATAAACTTCAACCTTTGAATTTATTCTTTAGTTATAATTTGGATTAGATTAATTTGGAAATCTTTTAAAATAGTTTTCTCTTGAGAAATGACCCTAAGATATACAATGATAAGACATATCCACTTGCCAGTGGGATTATCAGACACTCAGATTAGTTAAATCTAGAGTTCTCACCTTAGTGAATTTGTTTCTTGATTAAATCATGCATCAAAAAGAAAGTGTGAAATCCTCACATTATGTACATCAATGGATATCCTTGACGGTATTCTATAATCCTAACCATACATGATATAGTGTGATCATTTCTAAGAAAAATACAAATAAAAAGAATTGTGGAAAATATATATTTTTTAGAAAGGTTGGAAGAGTATGTTTTAGTGGTATAACTACTCTGCATGGTGCATGTTGCAATGACATATCTTTAATTAAATTGTGTCTTCTCCCTTTCACTAAGATGTTTAATCATATATGTTTTTTCTTTTAGACTCCAAAATCCATTGTATTCCCTGACCCATACATTTTACATTCATTACAACTAATGGCTGAAGTGAAAGACAAATTCAAACCAGATTTCAAAATTTAGCTAAAACTAAACTCAAATGTTGTGTAGTCATGAGCCAACATATGTTCTCCAATATCTAGTTTCTCAACATTTCATATCTATAAATGTCCTACACACAATACTAACATTAATCATTGTGCATAACTTTTTAGGGGTTTTAAGCATGCTGATGTACATTAAATTTTTGTAATAAATTTTACAACAATTTGATAGTCGCTCTCTATATATCTTGAATTTCAAATTTTATTTTGCTTATTCTATTGGTAATTAATTTCCTTAAGAGGGATTAGTGATGGTATGAACTATGCATATGTAAATTGAATTTCGTTCTCCCTTCTTCCTATCGTGAGTCCTTCCATGAAATGCTAGTGATGATGTAGGAATGCAGTGCATTTATAGTGACATGAAAACATGGACCAACATTATGATAACAATGGTTTTAGTATGGTATCATTCATAATTCATATTTATAAACATACACTTGTCTATGTCAAATAAGGATCTCACATGTGTCCTCATGTATGGAACCCATTACATAAACTCTAGAAGATGGAAAAGATAATATGATGAAATTAAATCTATGAAAAAATGTAATAGTATTATTTTGGGTTTCCACCTACCTTTGGATCCAAATAGTGCATGAAACGTTCCACTTTATTTTATTTATTAAACACTTCAGACAATAATTTTTAGTTTGGTGAAGTATCCACGTGTTAGTTCTAGTAATTTTATATTAAAATAATATGGTAGAGCCTATTTTGTTAAAGAAGACTATAATTTCTCTTAGAGATCATTGTTATCATAGTGCTTAACATGTTTATCTTAATGAAACTAATATTTGGGTAGTATCTAATCACATCTAGATACATCATAAAACCTCATAAGATCACAACATGTAACATAAGGCAAGTAATAACTAGATTCCAAACAAGGTCAAAAGACAACTTTTATTTTATCACATCATGTTACAATTGACGTATGCTTAAGTCCTATAGTTCATAAATATGATTTTCTATAGAAGAAACATGTGGGAATCTAGTTATTCATTGGTGTTAATTATTTAGGTAAATAATATATAAAATTTACATATTCATTCCATAGTTATAGTGCAGATCAGAAAAATTTGACCATGCAAGGGTAAACATCTCATCCTCACAATGGGAGTAATTTACTACATCTTTCATATTTAAGGAAATTTAAAGAATTTGTAGTCGGTCCAATGTTTCTGATACCTTATTGCTATTGTTGAAATTTTGATGTTTTCTTATTTTTATTTTAAGATTTTTATGGTGTTTAGAAGATGCAATAGAATATCAAGTAATTCATGATATTCAATGGAGTAGAATTTGTACATATTATTTGGAATTGTACTATGTGTTAGATATTTATTGTTGATAATGATAGGTTCTATTGATCTTACTAAATGATGAATCAAGATCACCAGTGACTTAAATAAATACTAAAAGATATCCCTTTAGAATTCATAAAACTACATTTCTGATAGATAATTAGAAGATATATGAGTGCTTAGAATGGGGGTAAACACTCAAGGAAAACAGAACAATCAATAACCACTTGATTTAGAACTTAACTTATTCCTTAATTTTCTTTTATACAGTTTTTCTCCAGAAGACTTCTATGGAGAAATATGCAACAAATATGTAGTTGACATGAGTTTCTCATTAGGTTTGTTCCCAACAAAAAGTTGACCAATAAATGTTTCTTCCCCAATGACATCAATTACTAGGAAAACACGAGCTTACACTAAGAAGTCATTGGAAAATCAATGTCACGAAACTGCAATATATAATTATTGTGTTGATATTGAGTTTGACCTTAGTAAATACACTTTTGGTTATCATTATTTAGAATCTAAAATAAGTAAGATGATGACATGTCAGAGCGGCCAGTGACAACCAAATTATGAACCAAACACATCTCACACATATATCGTTTCTCTTAAGCTACATATTCTAATTATTAGCGTCTCGTTGGATCTTGTAGATATGGAAAATAGCTATTGACTCTTGTTAGTATGATGCATAGAAGGCATACCTCCTATCTCTAATAGACTTGTGATCAATTGCATAGTTGTCAGATCAAGGATATGATCTAATGCTGATCAAGTTTCACGTGTGTCATTCTAATTATCCAATCTTTCGAACAACGCACTTCCAATATGCCTCTCACGCTTAATGAGTGAATGAATTAAAGGTGCTATAATGGCTCAAAGTTGTGGATCATCTTCCCTGTTAAAAGGGGTGACCTTCAAGAGGTCGTTTGTGAGAGGTTGTTGATTAAATATGCTATATACTTTGTCTATGTAGTGTAGTAGGATTGTTGAGATTTTGAACCCCTATACATGCATGTTTCATTATGATATCATCTTGTGCATATTATTATTATTATTATTATTATTATTATTATATATATATATATAGAGAGAGAGAGAGTCAGGCTAGAATACACTCGAGTGTATCCGGAGCGGAATACACTCAAGTAGTTTTCCATGATGCAATATTTTTTTTGAAAATCTAATCCGTTGATCTTCTTAAACATCTCGTGAACAACTCATACGCAAAATTTGAGCACATTTGGATATGTATAGCTCATGTTATGAAGACCGCAAAAATTATGCATTTCAAATTAGTTTCGCGCGTTGATTTTGTTGCCCTTGGATGAGTGACTTACACTCATCCAAATGGGTTCAAAATTTGTATGTAGCCTAGTTATAGTATGACTATGAAGATCAACGGTTTACATTTTGTAAAAAATATTCTTGATATGCAAACACACTTGAGTGTATTCGTGCGATCCGTACACTCGAGTGTATTCTAGCCTGACTCTATATATATATATATATATATATATATATATATTAAGTGCTAATGTACTTGTTTAGTATACTTGGAATCATTTTTTAGTATCTACGCACATCAGATATCACAACCCACATGCCTTATAGCTCAGTTAAAATAATGGTAGCTATCGTGGAAGTTCAATGCCACTAGAGGAAGATTGGACACACATTCCAAGAATGAGTTGGGTATATTGCGTTTGGCGGGACAACGTAGACGCAATGGATGTTATGTTGTGTATGATAATGGTTAGTGGACTTCTCTCCTAGGTGCATGGCCCTCATGTGGTGGCATGGTGTTGACCAATGATAGCTTTCATTGACTTGATAAGGGTAGTCGGTTGGCTCAATGGAGGTTCCGAATATGCGGTGAAGTATTCCTATTGTTTAGTTGATTTCATATAGCACGTCGAAATCTCGCTGTTGGGTTTCTCGAACTGTCCATGTGGAAGTTGATCTGTACAGGGAAACCATCACCATCGTCACGATGATTTGTTGAAAATAAGATCTTTGTAACATCCAGAATATGTGATACTACTATTATCCGGTGGGATCGGAAATAACAGCTCGTTATTTTTTAATTCTTACAACCTAAAATAAATTTCACTTGAACGCCAATTGTACATACCGTGAACCACAAATATCTGGCACGACCTTTCTCTAACTTCTCTGCTGCCATCTTCCATTAAGTTTGCCATTTTCACTACTGAAAACAGTTCTTGTTTTCATGACAGTTTCATTACTGAAAATAGTTCTTGTTTTCATACCCATGAGACATGTGACTCAGCTTACCAGTCTCGCATTGACTCTGTCTGTAAATTGTTCGCCCTCTTTACGAGTGCGGTCTTATATGAGACAGCTGAGTAGGAAAACCGAACTATGGAATTGTAAGGGACACTGGTAAAAAGGGCCCGGAGACAATCTCAGGAATTAAGTGATTTGTGTTCTTTAGGTCAGATCATTCTTCTTCTATGCGTTGAAATTTCCAAGAAATCCCCTATCACAATCACGCCATTCAGTGGAGAAGACTGAGGAGTCACATCTGTGCTCTCACATCATGCTAGCGGTGTCAGTCAGAGCATCTGTGGCCGTGGACCCTGAGTCGGACTCTTTTCCTTTTCTGCTGCGAGACTAAGGATCTCTCTCTGTTCTGTGTTCTTGTAGGATAGAGTGAACGATAACCCTTCGGACGTTTGCCACCATTCCTTGTCCTTGTGTGTGGAACGGAGACACAAACGATTCCGTTGTTGACTAACTTGGTTCCCGAAATTGCACTGATTTTGCCTGATCTTTTCTTCATTGCTTACAATTGGTGGAGAAGACAATAACAGACATAGGAAGGAGATGCCGAGTCGCCACCAGCTAAAGTTAACGTCAATGTCATGAAGTTTGTAACTTTGGAAACAAAAAAGTAGAAGAAAAAAGAAAGGAAAAGAAAAAGCAACATCTTAACCTATGGACGCAACTGTGTCATACTTCCGCTTCCATGGCACCACGGCAGCATCGCATCACAATGGAATTCCACAACGAGTCACGCCGCCCCCTATATTATACCCAATCTAGTCTTGCTCATCTCTAATTCATTTGGGAAAACTTATTATAGGACCAGTCCTATAATAAGTTGGTAGGAAAATGCTGCAATGTGATTGGTGGTCCTATAAAAATCTTATAGGACTGGTCCTATAGTAGGTTTTTGGGCCATGCACGGAAGTGGCAAAAAACTTACTATAGGACCAGTCCTATAGGATTTTTATAAGACCACCAATCACATTGCAGCATTTTCCTCTCTCTCATCTATAAAACCTCACCCCCTAAAAAAAATAAGGAGAGAGAAATACATTTTATGCTGCATAACGAATTTCTATTGGATCCTACCAACTTATTATAAGACTGGTCCTATAATAAGTTTTTCCGTGCATGGCATGGAAAAACACAAGGGCCTATTACACCATTACACCAGCTACGGTTTCGTTTCGCTCTTCTTCTCCCTCCTAGAGTGGACAGAATCAAAATCGTGTAACTAAGGACAAACCTTATTTGGGGAATTCTTCCCAAGATGACCCGCATTAGGAAATCAAGGGTGAGCACCATACAAGGGCAATGCCAAGCATGATATTTTCCATGAAATCACACAATATGAATTTCAATTGGTGCCTTTTAGTACAATGTAGAAACCTTGTATTTGAGTTGGCATGCATCCTATTCGTTAGAAAAATATATCAATGTAAAATCCAATTAAGAAACTAGAACAATATATTTGTGACAATCACTATTGAAACGATAAAGAAGTAACATGCGTAAATTTTCTCTCTTTTCTATAAAACCTCGTATTCAACTTCTCATATGATGTAATATCACAAATCAATTCATCAATTATCATTATCACTATCATTTAACTCAGACTGCCATTCTCATAAAATTATTACAAAAATAAATCAATTATGATTATTTATGTACATTTCAATTTATATTGTATTAAATGTAAAGAAAAATAAACAACCCAAATATACAACCCTACCAAAAAAAAGTGAGTATACGATAAATAGTCTAATATACGTTACAAATATTTATCACTTGTTCATCACAACCTCTTTTTTGGATGATACTACACCTAAAATAAGTAAAATACTAGTATGAGACTCATATAGAACTCAAATGAGTGAAAAAAATTCCATTGTAAACTTTGAAACCATGCTTTGTTTAATCTTACCTTATTTCTCATGATTGCATGATTTGTTAGATTGATTATGAATTTATTTTCAATTAGTTAAATATTGAATCCCATTCAATGTAATTTTATGTACTTTTAAACAATTAAGAAAATTCTAGTCCTAAATTTTCTTTGAAGTTTTCCATGCTTTAAGGAAACATTTCTTATTTGCACCGGTTGATGGGATCAATTGACACAAGTAGATCAGTTGTTGGGATCCTTGTGAGCATAAGTAAACTTCACTCTAGATGCATTGGGTTGAAGAAAATGGGGTCAAGTTGCATCTATTGCCCCATGAGTCCGATGCATTACCCATTTAGTTGGATACTTTGTGTAACATCCCTGACCTGGGTTATAACCTAACCCTGGAAGTTTTACCTAAATATGTAATTATATACTTGTGAATACTCCCTGGAATGTCATTAAGTTCCTCAGGAACATTTACTTTCAATTTTTGACATAATCTTATTTTAGAAAGCACACCTATTCCATATTAGCATCAAACTACCGCTGGTTCTGGAAGCTATTTACAAATACTAGTTATTAATTCTAGACCCTCTTATTGATATGAGGTGTGCATGAGATATGTTGGTTTTGGTTTCTTGAATGATTATAATATGTCTTATGTTGGAGTGAATTAAGTGTTTTGTTAGTCCTTTTTGTAAGGACCCTGACCTCTATTTTGGGCTTACCCTATTTGCTTTGCCTAAACCTTGTGCTTAGATGTTTGCTAATCACCAAAGTTGTGATTAGGGTTTGTTTATGCTTTGTTGAGAGGTTGAGGTGAAACTTGAAAATTACCAAAGTTCTAGGGTTGGTGTGCACGTTTGTCACCTTGAGAGATATCTTTCTCTCTCCCTGCATCCTCTTGGGTTGAGAGGATGGGTTGGGCGCCTTGCTTGAGTTGTTTTGGGCCTCGTTTGAGCTTGTTTAAGCTTGGGCTTATTGTTGGGTTTGAAGCCCTTCCTCCTTGCTTGAGTGTGTCGGGCAAGGGAGAGCTTGGTGCTGCCTTCTTACTTGTTGTATCGGTCATGGTTGTATTGGCCAGGGCGTATCGGCCAGAGGGTGTTGATGGGTGTTGCGGGTTTCCATGTTGGGCGACACACACCCCTCCACCTAGCCTCGTTTGTGTCACCCTTCTTTGGACAAGTGGCCGTTGCTTTGCTAAGTGGGTGGCAAGTCATAGACATGTAGCTTGGGATGCTAGCAAGGTGGCATAGTTTGGACAAGTGGTGGTTTGGGCGAGCACATGTGGAGCAAAACCTAGTGGATACCCACTTAACCCCTGGAAATATATACCCCCTTCTTTGCTTGCTTGGGATCCATTTAGCTCCTTAGTTGCTTCCCTTCTTTCTTGGTGGCTGATATCTCCCCTTGGTGAAGCTTGGTGGACAATCTCCTTGGTGGAAGTCTTCTTCTTCCTCTAGTGGTGGCCGAAACCCAGATGTGCCTTGCTCCTTCTCCTCTTGTGGTGAGTATCTCTCCCTATCCTTGGCACCTTCTTCTTCTTCTCTCTTTCTTTTCGACCATGGTGGTTATGGAGTTCTCTTCTCTCCTAGTGTTGGCCGAAGGTGGTGCCTTGGAGCTTGAAGCTTGGTGCTTGGAGATTTGGAGCTTGAGGAGTGTGCTTAAGGCGGGTTACATAACTCCTAACCCTAGCTATACTACCTTCTTTATATATTACTTGTTTACATGTTATCTTGATCGGCCATACATACCTTGTTAGTAATGTTCTTTCTCTAGTATGCTCCCTTGATGTTGTGGATATGATGACATGGTTATGTGCTTAGATGTGTTCTTGGACCTTGTTGGCCGAACTGTTGGATTAGGGTTCTTTGGGAAAAACCCCTCTCTCTTAGTTGTTGAGAGGTGAGCCTAGGGATCTCCTAAATCCATGGTGCGTGTGTTGTGTTCTTGGGGCAAAACTCCTTTCTCTTCTTTTGGTTTTGAGAGGTGAGCTTGGGCTCTAGTGGTGTGGGCAAAACCCCTCTCTTCCTTAGTCGTTGAGAGGTGAGTCTATACTCTAGTTGCTTGAACAACACCCCTCTCTTGCCATGGACTTGAGAGGTGAGCCTTTGGTTGGTATTGACCTAGTTGAGGTTGGTGGGTTGGTCGATATGGTGATGACCCACCTTGCCACCCGATATGTGATGAAAGTTGTGCAAAACCCCTCTCACTTGGTTGTTGAGAGGTGAACCAACCCTCTTAACCGTTAGGGTTTCTTGGTGGTAGTCTTGAGGTCGAAGATGACCAACCCGATGTGGTACCTTACCCGATATGACATGTGGTTCTTGGCCGTAACAGTTACAAGGTTACCTAATCCGATATGGAGTGAAGTGTGTTGTATGCTTGGGTTGCCTGATATCCCATATCTAGGGTTGAGATTGGTCGATATGCTTGATGGATGTCTTGTTGACCTTCTGACCGATATGGATCCCTACCCAAGATGCTGTTGGGTGATATGCCCTTTGGCCGATATGGCGTTGCCCAATATGGGGTCTTGATCGATGTAACCCTAGTTGGGCGATACAACTTGTTGACTGATAGGGAGCCCTATCCCTAGTTTGGACGGCAGGGATGTGCCTTGGGCGATAGGGTAGCTTGCTGCCTCTTTGTTTTCTTTGGCTGATATGTCTGATGGCCGTTATCGAGATAGTAAGGTGACGCGACATTGGCTTTGTCCTTTGAGCTATATCTCCCTTTTGTGTTGACCTCTTGGGCATTATGCATTTGGGTTGGGCGTCATGCATTGCTGCTGCCTACACGATACCCTTTTGGGGTAGTGTTACCCATCACCCCATGAAGGTGTGTTGCGCGTCTCGACATTGCCTGTCTCGGGGTGTTGCTCGATACAGATAGCATGACACAGTGTTGCATGATAGGATGCATGCTGACCCTTTGGTTGGACGATATGGTCGGTGTGTTGCCCGTTATGCTGCGTTGATCTGGATGGGTGCAGAGGTGTGTTGTATAGGCGTTGTACATTATGGTTCTACATGGCATGATGTTGTGTTGCTTGGGCGTCATAGGTTGAGTTCTGCCCATTGTTGGGAGTTGCCCGATATGGTGGATGCCCAATGTGGGGCTTGGCACCCTAGGGTTTGGTAGTGGTCGATACCTTTGTGTGAAGGATAGTGCCCTACCCAATATCCTTTTAGTGAGGGTTGTGATGCTTTTGGTGAAGGTTATCCCTTACCCGATATACCTAGGATAAGGGTTGTGTTATGACCCCGCCTCCCGGTAACCCCCAATTAAGGTAGACCGAAAGCACAGAGCCGTTAACTAATAACCCGGATCAAAGGTTCGATAAATAATCATTAATAATTATTAAATTCTACCAACTATAATGAAATATGGAGAAAAATAAAAACTTTTGCATACCTTTTAAAATTGGGATTTCAAAACTTCTATCCACACATATACTAATCTAGCTAATCCTCCTTTACACTATAATTCTCATTTAGTACCACATATGCCACTTTACTGTTTGTTCTTTTCATTGTACCTAAAACGCTGACAAATAAAACGTCGGTCAGCCGAAGATGGTATGTGGGGGAAACAATAATCATGTAAATATATTAACAATGTAATCATGCAGTTAATCATTTAGCAACCAAGATTACGTTTTAAGCCATACTACTCAATCCTTACATATCCCTCAACTCTGTGCTGTCCTTGCATACTACCTCTCTTTAGGTAGATACTTACCCCCGTGGTCCTACCTTACAGGTATCCAATACCTAGGGTAATAGAGTCGCATGGCACTACCCGAAGGTAGCCCAATATCTAACTCAAGGTGACTTGATGGACCTACCCCATTGGTAGCCATGTACTAAGTCATCCAATGACCTGATGGACCTACCCCATAGGTTGCCATGTACTAGGTCAACTATAAAGCCACAGAGGGGACCAGGATCTGAGCAAGTAGGCACATATCTTATGTGATAGTCATATCCACATTATAGTTTGCATGAATTAAATTCATCCAACAGTTAATTCATGTCATAGATGGAAACTTTGGAAAACCTCAGAAAACTAACTCGAGATATTCATAAGCGTAACCACATACCTGTGATTGCAGATCTTTGATATAGAATCAACCAAGAAAGATAATCCAACCAAGTAAGTACAAGAATCTTGAAATAATCATACAATTTCCTTTGTATAAAAATCTATTCAAACCATCTTGCTACTTAAGGTTTCTATTCCTTTTTAGGATTTCTACCTCTTAGGGTTTACTTTGCAATTAGGGTTTTGCCTCACTTTCAATACTCTAAACTCTAATTATACAAAATTACTCATAAACCCTAAGTTTCTCTCCTAACAGGCTTAGGATCAACATATTTTCCTATAGTATGAATTAAACATAATCATCTTTTCTTTTACCCTAAATTAGGGTTTATAAATCCATTATCTTACATTCTTGGTTTAAAACATGTAATACCTTATCTAGATCAGGTTTGAATCTTTCTTTATCATCCAACAAGTTATTATCACTCATACTAACCCATTAAGCATCATAGATTCAATCATTAATCTCAATTAAGGTTTTTAACCTAATTTCAATGCACTTTTCATTAACTTAACATACTTTTGCAATTAGAAATGGAATCTGGCTTTAATATCATTTTATTGAATTCCTCTCATTCTCCTGATAAATTTTCATATATAATATATAGCCATCCGAGTTACCAATTTAGAGTTAAGAGTTTTGCAAGAGAATTATATTCTGACCAATCACTAGGTGACACGTCATCATCTTACCCAGTTATATTTAGGCGGTTGGCTGGTTTATCACCGAAAGGGCATCTTTTCCCTTTTTCGTTGTTCTCGATCTACATGTGCTTGAGGGGCAGATTCGTCTTTTGGCAAGCGTTCATCTTCAACCCCCGATCCTTCCCTCACCTCGACACAGCGCCATGGCTGGTCAACTTCAGTAGTTGACTTCCGCCCACCGGCTTTGTCTTCTATCCGCACAAGGTCTCTCACCTTCGGCCTCCCTTGCTGAACTGATCTGGGCTATCAATTGTTGGTGTGGGGATCAATGTTGGCTAGGCAGAGAAGCTCTGCCTGCCGCGCCTTCCTCACCGACAGAGATGAAGGGGAGGGGTAGCTAGCGCAATTCCTATCACAGATTGACTCGTGGCACTTGGCCGAAGCCAACAACACAAACAACGACTGCAGAGGGGGTCAAAGACCCTGTATTTATAGGTCCGCTCTTGGTTGCTGAAAGCCATAGGTTCCTGGTTTGGGCAAAACACCAGTAGGCTACGGAATCTCGCAAAACTTGGGGCAGACCAACTCGTACCGGTCTCCTGAGACTGTTGGACATGTTTCCCAAAACATTCATGCCTTAGATTACAAGATTTCCACTTGGGAAAGTTATCAACTACTGGTCTGCAGTTTCCTTTTCTAGTTCAAGGTGGAAGACAATCTCCGGATCGTCAGATCTCTATCCCAAAGTCATAATGCTCGTGCGGCAATAACAAAGAGTCCAAGTCAGAATCAACTTTGTGACATTTAGAGATTATTCATCCATTTTAGAGATTTTCAAAAATCCATATCTCTTAAACTGTACATCCAAATAATCCCAAATTTTGAGAAAACTTATTAATGACTTTATTTACCTCTCTGCCAAATTTGGGTTCATCATCTAAAAGAAAACATGCCTTTTCTTTAGGTGCAAGATATTATTTAATTATGAATATTTCTCATCTATTTTCTCTTTCTTTTGCTATTAAATTATTATTTTGAGTTCCTTGATCCTCAAGGAACCCTAATGGATCGAAATCCCATCTTGGGAATATACCTTAGCCTTTTATTTGTCTTTTATCCATTATTTTCCATTATCTTATTTATTTCTTATCCAAATATCTCTTTTTGAGGATTTCTCTTTATCTTTCTTTTTGTTTTCCTCATTGACATTCCTTTTAACATTAGGAATCACTGGGATATGAAATTCCACCAAGGATAACCCAATTATCCCTTTTTCCACTTATTTCCAACATTTTAACATTATTTTCAATTTCTTTCTTACTAAAGAAATACTTAATTAATCTTTTCTTTTCTTATTGCTTTCTTTTTGCTACTTTGGACTCCTTGGAATCCAAGTAACCTAAGAGGCATGAAATCCCTCTTTCGATTTTCCTTCTAGAGGTTTCCACATTTTTCGTTTTTCTTAATTATTCAATTATTCATTCACTAATTGAATTTTCTTGTTATTTGGGCCCAATAGCCAATAAAGCCCACAACACAACCATCAAGGCTATTTTAAATGAAATCCATTTATTCAAAACAAATTATATCATTATTTGTTCACTTATCTTTAATATGAGCAATTAAATTTCTCACCAAATGAACCCAAAAATTGGGGTTGTACCATCCTTCCCCTCTTATAGGAATTTTGTCCTCAAAATTTTATCAAACAAACAAACAATTCAGGATAAGACTTTTCCATGTCCATTATTGGCCCCTATGTGGCTTTACCGTACTCATGGCACTTCCAAAGAACCTGTATCATCACATATTCTTTTCTCTGAGTTCTTTCATCCTGGCGTCTATAAACTGCACAGGCGACTCAGGCCATTTCAGCCTCCCTTGGGGCTCACTAGGTTCATTACTCTGCACATGGTCGGGGTACCTCACATAGTACTCTAAATTGGACACATGGAACTCATCACAAATTACTTTATCCTGAGGGGTAAGGTCAAACTTAACCTTCTCCACCAGTCCATCTCAATGGACCCATGTATCGGGGATTCATCTATCTTAGCTTTAACTTAGAGGGGTCGGATTTTCATGTCTTCCACAGTGAACTGCATGTCAGTCTACTTTACATCATCTTACGACTCATGTTGTCCCTGGGCTCCTTTTAGCCATTGCATGATCAAAGCAACTTCATTTGCACACACTATGGCCCTTTTCTAACCATCACGTGGTCCTTTCACCAACATCACCTTACTGAAGTGGTGACCGACACAACCTCTCTTACAGATCTTCTTTAAATCCCGACACTGGCTATGGTGGTTAACTTCACATCTTGCATAGGACAAGAATTGTCTCTAGCTATCACCCTGAATGAGCACATATGCTCTCATTAGACCCTTTAGTCTGGATCATACTAACCATTAGTTTGGGGTGATAAACTATACTAACATAGAGTTCTTCATGTACCTACTTCCACTTTATGGAAGTGAACCTTTAGGTCAAACTCAAGAACTTTTGAACTCGCATCATGGTGTAACTGAACCATCTCTCTCATGGGTAGTTCAACCAAATCTGTCCCTTGACAGAACTCTCTTTCTTTCTTACATCATCTAGGTAAAGCGATCTACCATGACCCACATTGCATCTTGACCTTCCTTGGTTTAGGGGAGACTTACCACAACATCCATAGTGATGAACTCCCATTCCCTCTCGGGGACTCTTTATACTTTATATCCATACATTGGGTTACTGGTGTTCGTCCTTCACCCCCTGTCATGCATGGCAACATACCACATGCAACTTCACCTAGACATCCAAAATACTACTGTCACTTAGTATCCTTTGTAGTATTACGGTGTTTAGTGATCTTAAAACCATGATCTCCGATATGTCATGATTCCTCAAGATTGATACCTCGGAAACCCTAACCACTCTCATCAGGGCTTCATCACTTTCCTTTCCAAAGAAGTACATCCGAGGTTCTACAACCATCCTTTCATCATATCATGTACTAGACTGGCTAACCAATCAATCATTTACTTGATTAACCATTATTGATATATCTGGGTATTGGCCAAACTTATCTCTTTTCCTCAACTTAAGGTTAGTCTAGCAACCTCAACTTCTTCTAGCTTCCAGATAAACTAGGCAACTATATCTCAACTAGAGAATTCATTACCACTTCTTATCCTTAGGTGTTAGGTAATGTCGAAGACACATACCTTTATATATTATACTTATCATCTCATCTCAAACTCACAGTTGGTCTTCATCAAGAAGCTTTGAGCTCATCCTCATGGTGATCAAACTCAACCTTGGTTAACTTGCAAATTCCACATAGCTCCTGATAAAACATCCTCATAAGCTGACTTCACTACTTCTCTTAGTGTTTGTAAACCATCCATGTATCATTCACTCCACCAAGGTATGTTATCATCTCTGTCCTCATACCTTGTAGCAACGTTCCAACCCGCATCATCTTTTACCCTTGGTGTATGGCATGCATATTGTCCCATCTCTACCTCCCATAATAAGAGGAAATGCGCATTTGGCGGCCGTCCAAACACAAAGTTCTTCCAGTTCCAAGAGTAGAGATGACACATCCCACATTTCCAGTACACTTCAATTCTAAGTTGAAACGTGCAACTTATGTCTCTATATTACAAACATCATGATATCCACATTACTTCCATGGAAAACTGGTCTCGAACTTACTTGGTCCAAGCACAATCTTAGGTCATCTCCTCTAGGTTTATAGGGAGTCAACACTTTTGGGGTCATCCCTTTTTCCTTATGCATCTAGAGAGTGCCCTACTCATCTGCCCTTTGGGTCCCATGAGTTCATGAAGGTGATCAATCTCCTAACCCATGGCCCATAGATAATGATAGCTGTTACCTCCCGACCCTATGGTCATGTGCACAAGGGAATTAGGCAACTCCTACTTCCATCGGTCTTATCCCTATTTGACCCTAGGATAGACTTAGGATTCTCTTATAGTACATGTTCCACTTATAACCTTACCCAAGCATTCATCATCTCTCTTCCTACATTCATGGGATGACTTTCATCCTTTCATAGGGATCATGGCAACCTACCTACCTTGGTCCAACCCCATACCGGTTACCTCCATGGTAACACATCCACATGCACATAGAGATGGTTATCTATGGGTCTATAGGTTCATTCTCATGCCATGTACTCTTCACTTAGATTCTCAAGATCCTATGAAACCTCCTTAGGTTACCTCAAAACCAACCAAACTGGTAAACCCCCTACCAAAGGGTCCCTCTTCCAAGATGGGAGGAAACTACACCTTGATAACAAAGGTCACAAGCATCCTTAGGGTTTACATTCACATGAGCATGCTTAACCCAGCAACTACTAAGGCACAAGCAGACCACCTATTAAACCATGCTAGGCCATGCTTGTTCTCTTTCCTCAATGTTAGATCAAGATTATACCTTCCCATGTCATCAACTTAGTTGTGAGGGATTCATCAACCATACCCTTAACTTAAGGGGTTTCCTTTACCTCTGCACATGAGGAGTGCCATGCTCGAAACTATAGAGACTCAAACCTCATCATGAGCACCGGGTACACCACTTCCCCTCTTAGGCCTAGGTTCACCTTTGGGTGTCCAACTGCATTCTCAATCTCTTAACCAAGAATCAAGCATGTATAAGGCATGACATGCTCTCCCTATCATCCTCCTACTTGAGCAACACATCAGGGTTGAGTCCTCCTCAAGGACAACCAACCAGGTACCAAGCCTCACAACTTGTTACTTAAACCTCCTCAGGGTCTAAGGCACTCTTTGTCTCCACTTAGCAGTTAAACACCTATACCATAGGCACATAGGTACCAAAAGCATCACTCTCTCTCTCTAGGGTTTGGTTCTGTAATGCCCGAGCCCACTGCCCAAGGCTCTAGTAGAGTTTCAGGAATGACGACTGGACCCACAAACCACCACTAGCCTTAACTGCGTACTTTGTCCACACTGACACGCAAACCGGGGTTAACTTCCCGACTGGTCACCCATCGTAGTACTACTCCAAGCTGAGCACACCTAACTATGGAGTTCTTTATTGATGGGCTCTCGGAAAAGGAGGTGCACCTTGGTGGTGTCCAACTACATGCTCAATCTCTTTACCAAGAATCAAGCATGTATAAGGCATGACATGCTCTCCCTATCATCCTCCTACTTGATCAACACATCAGGGTCGAGTCCTCCTCAAGGACAACCAACCAGGTACCAGGCCTCACAACTTGTTACTTAAACCTCCTCAGGGTCTAAGGCACTCTTTGTCTCCACTTAGCAGTTAAACACCTATACCATAGGCACATAGGTACCAAAAGCATCACTCTCTCTCTCTAGGGTTTGGTTCTGTAACGCCCGAGCCCACTGCGCAAGGCTCTAGTAGAGTTTCAGGAATGACGAATGGCCACACAAACCACCATTAGCCTTAACTGCATACTTTGTCCACACTGACACGCAAGCCAGGGTTAACTTCCCGACTGGTCACCCATCCTAGTACTACTCCAAGCTGAGCACACTTAACTATGGAGTTCTTTACTGATGGGCTCCCGGAAAAGGAGGTGCACCATGAGGAGTACCATGCTCGAAACTATAGAGACTCAAAACTCATCATGAGCACCGGGTACACCACTTCCCCTCTTAGGCCTAGGTTTACCTTTGGGTGTCCAACTGCATGCTCAATCTCTTAACCAAGAATCAAGCATGTATAACGCATGACATGCTCTCCCTATCATCCTCCTACTTGAGCAACACATCAGGGTCGAGTCCTCCTCAAGGACAACCAACCAGGTACCAGGCATCACAACTTGTTACTTAAACCTCCTCAGGGTCTAAGGCACTCTTTGTCTCCACTTAGCAGTTAAACACCTATACCATAGGCACATAGGTACCAAAAGCATCACTCTCTCTCTCTAGGGTTTGGTTCTGTAACGCCCGAGCCCACTGCCCAAGGCTCTAGTAGAGTTTCAGGAATGACGACTGGCCCCACAAACCACCACTAGCCTTAACTGCGTACTTTGTCCACACTGACACGCAAGTCGGGGTTAACTTCCCGACTGGTCACCCATCCTAGTACTACTCCAAGCTGAGCACACTTAACTATGGAGTTCTTTACTGATGGGCTCCCGGAAAAGGAGGTGCACCTTGGTGATATGGGTAGTCCAACCATTCCTTATAAGATCGTTTATCTGAGGCCTCAAATCCTGGGACGTTACAATCTCCCCCACTTAGACTCTTGACGTCCTCATCAAGGCTCAATTATATGGCCTCATAATCTGACCCCATTTCAGTGCAGACCCACAATGGCCCATGGACACCCAGCTCCCGTCCACGACTACCAGCGCAAGGGCGGCTCCATCTCGTCTCTAAGGATAGTACTTTCCAACTTGCCTGGACCGCACGGCTCAAGACTGGCATGTCATGTCCATGTGGGCCCCACCTACTGGAGGGGAATTGGCTCTGATACCATTTATAATGCCCGAGCCCACTGCCCAAGGCTCTAGTAGAGTTTCAGGAATGACGACTGGCCCCACAAACCACCACTAGCCTTAACTGCGTACTTTGTCCACACTGACACGCAAGCCGGGGTTAACTTCCCGACTGGTCACCCATCCTAGTACTACTCCAAGATGAGCACGCTTAACTATGGAGTTCTTTACTGATGGGCTCCCGGAAAAGGAGGTGCACCTTGGTGATATGGGTAGTCCAATCATTCCTTATAAGATCGTTTATTCGAGGCCTCAAATCCTAGGACGTTATAGGTTCCTCTCAGGATGACCAAGACATCATTAGCCTCCAAGGGTCAAGCATACGACAACCACTATCATCCACTTAGGTCACATCATCCTCAACTCCCACTATTCCTCAAGTTTCAGGGTTTTAGGATTCCAACCTTCTTGCATGAGGTCTGCTCTCTCTCTAGAGCTAATCCTACAACCAACCTCTCTATAAGAGGTCATTTCTTCATGAAGTATCAAGCTCATAAGCATACCTCTAAGTAGGTGAAGCCTATGCTTAAACTTATGTTTGCTCAAGATCATCCATAACCCCTTATGATTATCTCATAAGCCATCCATCATGACCCCCTTGTCTAGGGTTTCATCCAACTGTCAACACTACTCACACACTCTGGGTGCAAGCTATATCCTACTTGCAACATACCAAAAGGTTTCTATAGGTTCTTCTCTAACCTCATCCATGAAGGAGCTATCCTTCACTCAAACATGCACGACCCTTCCCAGGGTTGGGTTGCCAAAGGTACTCGGTCATCAACTTCTCATGGTTTATATGGCATCCATGGCATGTTTATCATGACATCATGTCATCTCTCTCTCTAACCTTCATTTAGGGTTAGGGTTAACTTCATCCTCAGAGGATGTGCTAGGTCTATACTTTAATGGAGATCTCTACCTCCAAGACTCACTCTCTCTACTCATCCTCCTAACAAGAAGGTCTAGCCTCAGGTCTCTCTTGAAGGCAATGACAACTTATGTCATACGACCTAAGCACGTATATATTCTTTTACGCTTACTCTATTAAGCTTATGTCCATGACATCTTGTTTACATGCTTTTTATTAATTTGTTGGAGGATTCCTTAATCCTTATCAACCTTATCCATACCTCAAGAGGGTGAGGAGAAGAGAGGAAACCCTAAACCTTCAGGTCCTTAATAGCATTTGAGTTGAGAAGGGATGAACAAGATGAGAGAATCCTAAAGGTATCTTATTTCAAATCATACCCTAAGACTTTGGCCAGGCAGTCACACGGATCCGGGAGTCCTTGTATTCCGACTAGCAGTGCGGAGGAAAATATTGCCAGCCCCCGGTCGTGATCCTTTTCTAGACACCTCCGTCTTTCGGATAATCCTCTAATAACTCCCTTGGGTTCTATAGAATTTGTAAAATTTAATAATTATTAAAGATTAAATGAGGAACCTAGGCTCTGATACCAATTGTTATGACCCTGCCTCCCGGTAACCCCTAATTAAGGGAGACCGAAAGCACAGAGCCGTTAACCAATAACCCGAATCAAAGGTTCGACAAATAATCAGTAACAATTATTAAATTCTACCAACTATACTGAAATATGGAGAAAAATAAAAACTTTTGCATACCTTTTAAAACTGGGATTTCAAAACTTCTATCCACACAGATACTAATCTATCTAATCCTCCTTTGCACTTTAATTCTCATTTAGTACCACATATGCCACTTTACTGTTTGTTCTTTTCATTGTACCTAAAATGCCGACAAACAAAACATCGGTCAGCCGAAGCTGGTATGTGGGGGAAACAATAATCATGTAAATATATTAACAATGTAATCATGCAGTTAATCATTTAGCAACCAAGATTACGTTTTAAGCTATACTACTCAATCCTTACATATCCCTCAACTCTGTGCTATCCTTGCATACTACCTCTCTTTAGGTAGATACTTACCCCCGTGGTCCTACCTTACAGGTAGCCAATACCTAGGGTAATAGAGTCACATGGCACTACCCGAAGGTAGCCCAATATCTAACTCAAGGTGACTTGATGGACCTACCCCATTGGTAGCCATGTACTAAGTCATCCAATGACCTGATGGACCTACCCCATAGGTTGCCATGTACTAGGTCAACTATAAAGCCACAGAGGGGACCGAGATCTGAGCTAGTAGGCACATATCTTATGTGATAGTCATATCCACATTATAGTTTGCATGAATTAAATTCATCCAACAGTTAATTCATGTCATCGATGGAAACTTCGGAAAACCTCGGAAAACTAACTCGAGATATTCATAAGCATAACCACATACCTATGATTGTAGATCTTTGAGATAGAATCAACCAAGAAAGAGAATCCAACCAAGTAAGTACAAGAATCCTGAAATAATCATACAATTTCCTTTGTATCAAAATCTATTCAAACCATCTTGCTACTTAAGGTTTATATTTCGTTTTAGGATTTCTACCTCTTAGGGTTTACTTTGAAATTAGGGTTTTGCCTCACTTTCAATACTCTAAACCCTAATTATACAAAAGTACTCATAAAACCTAAGTTTCTCTCCTAACAGGCTTAGGATCAACATATTTCCCTATAGTATGAATTAAACATAATCATCTTTTCTTTTACCCTAAATTAGGGTTTCTAAATCCATTATCTTACATCTTGGTTTAAAACATGTAATACCTTATCTAGATCAAGTTTGAATCTTTCTTTATCATCCAAAAAGTTATTATCACTCAAACTAACCCATTAAGCATCATAGATTCCATCATTAATCTCAATTAAGGTTTTTAACCTAATTTCAATGCACTTTTCATTAACTTAACATACTTTTGCAATTAGAAACGGAATCAGGCTTTAATATCATTTTTATTGAATTCCTCTTGTTCTCTTGATAAATTTTCATATATAATATATAGCCATCCGAGTTACCAATTTAGAGTTAAGATTTTTGCAAGAGAATTATATTCTGACCAATCGCTAGGTGACACGTCATCATTTTACCCAATTATATTTAGGCGGTTGGCTGGTTTATCGCTAAAAGGGCATCTTTGCCCTTTTTCGTTGTTCTCGATCTACAAGTGCTTGAGGGGCGGATTCATCTTTCGGAAAGCACTCATTTTCAACCCCCGATCCTTCCCCCACCTCGACACAACGCCATGGCTGGTCAACTTTAGTAGTTGACTTCCGCCCACTGGCTTCCTCTTCTATCCGCACAAGGTCTCTCACCTTCGGCCTCCCCTGCTGAACTGATCTGGGCTATCAATTGTTGGAGTGGGGATTGATGTTGGCTAGGTGGAGAAGATCTGCCTGCCATTCCTTCCTCGCCGACAGAGATGAAGGGGCGGGGTAGCTAGCGCAATTCCTAGCGCAGATTGACTCGTGGCACTCGGCCGAAGCCAACAGCACAAACAACGACTGCGGAGGGGGTCCAAGACCCTGTATTTATAGGTCCGCTCTTGGTTGCTGAAAGCCATAGGTTCCTGGTTTGGGAAAAACACCAGTAGGCTACGAAATCTCGCAAAATTTGGGGTAGACCAACTCGTACCGGTCTCCTGAAACGGTTGGACATGTTTCCCAAAACATTCATGCCTTAGATTACAAGATTTCCACTTGGGAAAGTTATCAACTACTGGTCTGCGGTTTCCTTTTCTAGTTCAAGGTGGAAGAAAATCTCCGGATCGTCAGATCTCTATCCCACGGTCATAATGCTCACGCGGCAATAACAAAGAGTCCAAGTCAGAATCAACTTTGTGACATTTAGAGATTATTCATCCATTTTAGAGATTTTCAAAAATCCATATCTCTTAAACTGTACATCCAAATAATTCCAAATTTTGAGGAAAACTGATTAATGACTTTATTTACCTCTCTGCCAAATGTGGGTTCATTATCTAAAAGAAAACGTGCCTTTTCTTTAGGTGAAAGATATTATTTAATTATGCATATTTCTCATCTATTTTCTCTTTATTTTTCTATTAAATTATTATTCTGAGTTCATGGATCCTTAAGGAACCCTAATGGCTCGAAATCCCATCTTGGGAATATACCTTAGCCTTTTATTTGTCTTTTATCCATTATTTCCCATTATCTTATTTATTTCTTATCAAAATATCTCTTTTTGAGGATTTCTCTTTATCTTTCTTTTTATTTTCCTCATTGACATTCCTTTTAACATTAGGAATCATTGGGATACGAAATTACACCAAGGATAATCTAATTATCCCTTTTTCCACTTATTTCCAACATTTTAACATTATTTTCAATTTCTTTCTTACTAAAGAAATACTTAATTAATCTTTTATTTTATTATTGCTTTCTTTTTTCTACTTTTGACTCCTTGGAATCCAAGGAACCTAAGAGGCATGAAATCCCTCTTTGGATTTTCCTTCTAGAGGTTTCCACATTTTTCCTTGTTCTTAATTATTCAATTATTCATTCACTAATTGAATTTTCTTGTTATTTGGGCCCAATAGCCAATAAAGCCCACAACACAACCATCAAGGCTATTGTAAACGAAATCCATTTATTCAAAACAAATTATATCATTATTTGTTCACTTATCTTTAATATGAGCAATTACATTTCTCACCAAATGAACCCAAAAATTGGGGTTGTAACAGGTTGCATCCCATGTTCTTTTGGTAATCCTAATTCTTTTTTAAAAAGTTATATATGATAATATCATGCATAAATATCCTCACTTAATAGCATAATTATATCTCTCTTGATATATGCAACAAGTTTAAGATGTTCCTTGTATGAGTACAGTTGTACCTCTATGCTTATGCTAACCATGCATGTACCATTTGTATGATGAGGCCATGATGATGGCATGACACTGATATGATGTGGAACATCAAGGGTTATGATGAACCCAATGATATATGATGGGTGTTACCCATGGAATGGCAATGTGTGCCTTGATGATGGGATTGAGTATCATTGATCCTTGTGATGGATCTAGATGTTTGGGAATAGGCCAAGTGGTAACATGTGATGTTGGATCCTTATAATGGATCAAGATGATGTTGATGGCATTGAAGGTCTTAGTGACAACGTAAAATAAGATAACGAGTTCTATGTTTTAATTGCATGTTACATAACTTGGTTGAATCTTGCAATCCGTTTAAAATGTATTAATTAATTACAGATGAACCTTTCATGTAGTTTTCCCTGGCCATAGATCCATCATCGTCAGTAGCTAGTGATGGTGAAACAGGTTTATCCTGTGGGATTACCTAGAGCGCATATTGTTGAATATGCGGGGTTTCTCCTAGCTGAAAATAGGAGGATTTGAGAGCAACTGCGGATGTGTATAGATCATGGTGAACATGCCCATGGCTCAGTATTGTAGAGCATGGTGAATAGGCCTGTGGCTCAAGGTATGCTAGCACCGAGACCTATACCAAGGCGAGATAGAGAAAAGGGTAGCCTGCAAAACTAACCCTGTGGCCGAGGCCACTTAAGCAAGAGACTGCCGAGCTGCTTTAACTTGGACATCGTGCACTGACCACGAGGAGGTGCGGTCATGGAGTCTGGCTCTCCCATTGACCTTGTATGGCATCGGTTTTGGGCTTCACAGCCAAAGGTTGGATTTGAGCGGTACGACTCACTTCCTCAGGGCATAATAACATTATAATCTAGCCGTATAGTATGTATTGCTTAAGGCAAAATACAGAACATTGGTTGAGGCCTTGTTTGTATAGTTTCCCTAGATATATCTTGCAGTTATTTGTACATTCCTTATATCTTGTGATAAGTTCATATAAAGCTTATCTTGTCAATCATGTTCCATAAAGAAATATGTGGTTATATGCCTCCTGGATATCTTGGTAAGCTGTTAATAAAGTTAGTTTTGTGCAGTATGCCGTATATATGAGCTGCTTATATCAGTTACCTACGTTATCTGTTCTATCTCTCCTTTGAGGTTTTATAGTTTCGGCGGGGGTTATGTTTCTCATTGGGACTGTGTGTCTCACTCCGCTGGTTTTAAACGTTTTTAGGTGATCGTGCTAGACGTGGTGGTGGTCGTGAGGTTGCGGACGAGCAGTACGAAGAATAGTAGGAGGCAAGAGATGGATGTGCTACTATTTTGGTTGTTTTGTAGTAGAGTCCTAGAGTCATCCCTGTACTCTCAGATCCTTAGAGGTGTTTTGATGACGTTTCACGATGTATAGATGATGTAGCTTGTTTATCCTACTGTTGGCCTGGTATGGCCTGTTCTGTACATAAACATGTGGTGAACTCTTTGTGCCCATGGACACATATCAAGGTTTATGTATGTTTATATAACATGTTTCCTTGCAGGATAAGGATCTGGATGCAATAGTTTCTTTATTTATCTTCTTTCCGCAATCGGGTTTAATTATCCCGTGTTTTTGGTAACATGTGTTTTATGGAAGTTCTGCACATTTTTGCGTGGCATTTCATTGTCTGTGTGATAGTGGGATGTCACAATAAGATTTAGACAAGATATGGATGTGCTTCTATTTTGGTTGTTTTGTAGTAGAGTCCTAGAGTCATCCCTGTTCTCTCAGGTCCTTGGAGGTGTTTTGACAACGTTTCACAATGTATAGCTGATGTAGCTTATTTATCCTGTTGTTGGCATGGTATGTCCTGTTCTGTACATAAACATGTGGTGAACTCTTTGTGCCCATGGACACATATCAAGGTTTATGTATGTTTATATAACATGTTTCCTTGGAGGATAAGGATATGGATGCAATAGTTTCTTTATTTATCTACTTTCTGCAATCAATTTTAATTAACCCATGTTTTTGGTAACATGTGATTTATGGAAGTTCCACATGTTTTTGTGTGGCATTTCATTGTTTGTGTGATAGCGAGATGTCACAATAAGTTTGGTATCAGAGGTCTAGGTTTGCTGAGTCTATAGGGATCTAGGACTAGGTTTTGTGTTTGTTCTTATGAGTTTTCCATATTTTCTTACAATAACATTCTGCCCCCAGCAAAAGATAAAGCTAAAAGATGTCTAGAAGTCATGAAGAACATGCTGCCGAGAGTAGTGCTTCTGCATCTGTTGATGGAGCATGAGTGTAGGCACATGAAGATTGGGTGCCTGAGGTCCCCCAAATCGACCCAACCATTCTTGAGAACCCTGTCTACCAGCACCTCATGGGACATGTAATGGCTATGATGAATCACATGGTGGATAGATTGCCATTGCCTCCGCCAAGAGAATAGGCTCCCCATGGTGAATTTTCGGGTATTGGGAAGACCTTTGAGCGTCTTCGCCAAGTCAGAGCTTTGGATTATGCTAGAACGACTGATCCAGCAGATGCAGATCTGTGGCTGACATGCCTTGAGAAGGCCTTCCAGATCCTTGACATCCCCGAAGTAGAAAAAGTCAAGCATACTGTCTACCTTCTGAAATGTAGTGCTGGCCACTGGTGGGCCATTGAGGAGGAGAAGCGACCCAACAAAGTGATCTATTGGGACATCTTCTGGCAGGAGTTCGTGGTTGGATACTTCCTGAAGACGTATCTAGATGAGAAGATCAATAAGTTTGAGCATCTGCGCCAAGGATCGATGAGCATCACCAAGTATGAAGCCAAGCTTATGGACCTGCTGAGGTTTTGTCCTCACATGGCGGCGATAGATGATGAGAGAATCAGACTATTTGAGAAAGGTCAGAGTGATGGGCTATCGACACCTACTGCTGCTTTAGAAAACTGAGAGTAGTTTGCCACATTTGTGGAGTCTGTCCGAAGTATTGAATGGTCAGTCCGAGAGAAGAGAGAGGCTATGTCTAAGAAAAGGCCTGCTCAGTTCTAGAGAGAGGTTTGACACCCACAAGAAGCTAAGGTTTTCTGCACCTTCTGTGAGGTAAGGTTCTAGTGCACCATCACAGTGGTCACCAAGTAAAGGAAGAGGGTGTGGTTATTCGCCATCCAGAGCTTACAACACAACTTCAGTAGCAGTGACAAGGCCATCTAGGCCATGGTTAGAGGACATGTCATGCTATCTTTGTGGGAAGACAGGGCATTTGAAGTCAAATTGCCCAAGGAGAGATGTCGATGTGACACATCAACCGAGACAGAGTCAAAAAGGTCCAGGCAAACAACAGGTTAGTGATGCCGGAGGGTGAGGACACAGCCAAGCGTCACAAGCAGGATCGTCTACTCAAGGAAGTAGGGGACGTGGACAGCAAGCAATGACTCGATTCTATGCTATGAGTCAGCCGGAGGCGATAGTCAACCCGCGAGTGGTGGCAGGTCAAATGGAGTTATTTCATTCTGATTTGTCTTCTTCTTGCTTTGTATCTATTCTGGTTGACCGGGGTGCTACACACTCTTTTATCGGTTGTAGTATGATTGATAGCTGTCTTTTACCTGTTAGTTGTACGAAAGATAGCTTGTTGTTAGAAACCCCTCTTGATGGTTCCTCGATGCTTCAAGAGGTGTGTCCATATTGTATCCTATCCTTCTCGGGACATAACGTACAAGTGGATCTTATACAACTTGATATGTATGGATTCGATGTAATCCTTGGGATGGATACCCTAGAGAGGTATGAGGTTGTGCTGGACTGTGGTTCCAAGCAAGCGGTATTTGCTGATGATGGTGAGAAGTGGATCTTCCAGGGAGATAGGAAGATCCTTCTAACAAGTTTGGTATCAGCTATGGTGGCAGAAAAGTTGTTGTCGTAAGGTTGTAGAGCATTTTTGGCTCAGGTTGTGGATACTGAGGTAGAAGGTTTTAGCCTTGAGGATGTGCCTGTTGTCAGAGATTTCACAGATGTGTTTCTCGATGAGTTTCCCGGTGTTCCCCCACCAGATTGACTTTGAGATCAATCTGGTACCAGGGACACAACCTGTTGCTCAAACACCATACAGGATGGCTCCAGCTGAGATGGCAGAACTGAAAAAGAAATTACAGGAGTTGCTGGATAAAGGTTTTATCAGACCAAGCACATCGCCGTGGGGTGCTCCAGTTCTGTTCAGAAAGAAGAAGGATGGATCGATGCATCTGTGCATAGATTACCGACAGTTGAACAAAGTTATGATCAAGAACAAGTACCCTTTGCCGAGGATAGATGATCTATTTGATCAGTTGCATGGTGCTACAATGTTCTCAAAGATCGATCTATGGTCTAGATATCATCAGTTGAGGATCAAGGATGAGGACATACCAAAGTCACCTTTTAGGATGAGGTATGGTCACTTTGAGTTTGTGGTTATGCCGTTCGGGCTAACCAATGCGCCTGCTACTTTTATGGATCTGATTAATAGGGTGTTCCATCCATTTCTAGACCAGTTTGTTGTGGTCTTCATAGACAACATCTTGATCTACAGTTGGAACAGTCAAGAGCATGAATGACATCTTCGACAAGCGTTGACTCTCCTTTGCCAACATTAGTTGTATGCAAGTTTAGTAAGTGTGAGTTCTGGTTGAAAGAAGTGACTTTCTTGGTTCATGTAATATCGGCGGAAGGAATCAGAGTGGACCCCAAGAAGGTGGAGTCAGTTTCGGAATGGGAGCAACCAAAGACGCCGACTGAAGTTCATAGTTTTTTGGGTTTAGTAGGATACTACCAAAGGTTTATAAAGGACTTCAGAGTGATCGCATTGCCATTGACCAGGAAGGATGTACCTCTTGTTTGGGATGATCGTTGTCAACGAGCCTTTCAAAGCTTGAAGGAAAAGCTGACTAGTGCTCCAGTGCTAGTGTTGCCAGAGCCTAGGAAAGGCTATGTCATTTTCTGTGATGCCTCCAAGAAGGGCTTAGGATGTGTGTTGATGCAGGAAGATCATGTGGTTTCTTTTGCTTCTTGAAAACTTAAGAAACATGAGGAAAGATATTCGACACATGATTTGTAGCTGGCAGCGGTGGCCATGCGTTAAAGATATGGAGACACTATCTTTATGGGGAAGTGTGTCAGATCTTTACGGATAATAAGAAACTAAAGTATATCTTATCACAGAGTGAGCTGAACATGCGACAACGTCACTAGATGGAGTTGATAAGTGATTATGATTGCACTATCAAGTATCATCCTGGTAAGGCAAACATAGTAGTTTATGCACTTAGCAGGAAGTCTTCTTCTCTTCCTACGAAGAAGGAACAGTTGAGTTCTTTGATATGTCATAGGAGGGATATGATCGTCTCTTTACGACAGATGAATGCACAGTTGGAGGTATCTTTGTTGGCAGGACTATTGGCATAGATGCAAGTGAAGCCTACGTTGAGATAGCAGATCAAAAGAGCACAGCAAGCAGATGTTGTAGTCCAGTTGATCATATCAGTGTTTGGTAGCGAGAAGCGGGATGGATTCCATTAGTCCGAGGATGGATTAGTTTGTTATCATAATAGTATGATAGTTCCCGATGTTGATGATCTAAGGAAGTTAGTGCTCGAGGAAGCGCACACGTCAATGTATGCTATGCATCCAGGTGTCACCAAGATGTATCATAATCTGAAAGACCTGTATCAGTGGCCTGGTCTGAAGAGAGATGTGGCCGAGTTTGTAGCTAAGTGTGCGATATGCCAACAGGTTAAGGCTGAGCATCAAAAGTTGGCAGGTATGTTGCAACCCATGCCGATACCGTAGTGGAAATGGGATCATATAACCATGGATTTCATAGTTGGTCTCCCGAGGACAACTAGGAATCATGATTCCGTCTGGGTGATAGTGGACAGATTGACAAAGTATGCTCATTTCATTTCGGTAAAGACAACGTACACAACAGAGAAGCTTGCTCAGGTGTATGTGGATGAGATAGTGCGTTTGCATGGTATGCCAGTAATGATAGTCTCTGATAGAGGTCCCCAGTTCACGAGTCATTTTTGGGAACAGTTGCACAAAACATTGGGAACACATTTGAAGTTCAGTACCGCTTTCCACCCACAAATAGATGGACAGTCGGAAAGGACTATTCAGACTTTGGAGGATCTTCTCCGAGCCTGTGTTTTGCAATTCCTAGGTAGTTGGGATGTGCATCTCAGTTTGATAGAGTTTGCCTACAACAACAGTTACCAACGGAGTATCAACATGGCACCTTATGAGGCTTTATATGGTAGAAAGTACATATCTCCTTTATGTTGGTATGAGTCTAGTGAGTATCAACACTAGTACATAACTGACCTTTAGTGTCGATTATTTAAGGCCTTTAGTGTCGGTTTTAATGCGACACCTATGTGGGTGCCGCTAAAAGGCCAACCGTTAAACCCTTCGCGCGCCACCGAAAATGCGCCAGCAGGGGGTATAGGTGTCAGTTATTAGCTTTGAAACTGATGTCATAAACCTTCACGCCACAGAAAGGGCGCCATCTGGGGCACTATTAGCGTTAGTTTATTAGTGATAACTGACGCCATCTCACCTGCTGCCATGGTCGTGCTGGCCAGCAGGACCGTGTTGTCTGGCCCGCTTCTACGGCCGTGCTGGCCAGTAGGGTCGTGGTGTCTGGTCTGCTTCCATGACCGTGCTGGCCAGCACGACTGTGGTGTTTGGCCTGCTGTCACGAATGTGTTGGCCAGCATGACCATGGTGCCTGGCCTCAATAGGGAAATCGACGTCAGTTACTAGTAGGGAAACCGATGCCAAAACCATAAGTGTCGGTTTATTATTAATAACTGACACTACATCACATGCATTAGGCGTCAGATATAATTATTTATCTGACACTGTAATCATTTGTCGTCAGTTTTAAACAAATAACCGATGCCTATTTCATGTTTTTTTCTTATCAGTTTGTAGGCCTGCTGTGGCTGGTCGCAGGATGAGAAACCTGCAGTTCAGTTCTGAACTGTAGGTTTTATGACATCCATTGATATCAGCCAACAACAGGCCACAAACCTGCAAAATTAACAACATTAATTTTCACACATTTAGCATCCTGCAGTTCCATTCAATTTTCACACATGTAGAAACATTCATGTAGCAATTTGCAGTTCCATTCATTTTCACATTCACACATGTAGAAACATATATATAGCAGTCAGCAGTTTCATTCATTTTCACATTCACACATGTATAAATATTCTGACACATGTAGAAACATTCACACATATTATAATTCAGAAATTCATTTACAAAATATCATTCTTTACTCATTATTCGCTATCAACATCCCAATTATATGTTAAAGCCCCCACTACTTGTGTGGCTGTTGCCCATTCTTCTCTTACATCATTTAATTCTTCCATCGTATACGGAGCATGTACATCTGGTAAGGCCTTTCCTGTAGTGTGGTCAGTTTTAAACACCTGCAAAGAGAATAATGTATATATATAATTAATAATATATAAATAAGATTGATATATTTCATATTATCTAATTAATGAGACTATATATAATACCTCAGGAATGGTATCGATGTCCACTGTGGCATATTTGATAATCATGTGCATAAATCTCATCACATAGTAGCACATGCCCATCTGTTGTCTTGTGTAGCACACTATAAATTGAAACATACAAAATATTAAAAAATACAACTAATTAAGTATTGTTCACATAAATAATATATACATTGCAGTCGGGAACTTACTTCCACGTTCTTCCAAATTATTGGTTGGTTCTTTTTCCTAGGGACCTTTCGTCCAACCTTTTTGAACTCATCTAAACCCCTACATGTTAATGTAACACAGTACATTGTATAATTAAATAGTAATGTAATAACATATGTTAACGTATATGAAAATGAAATATTTCTTACCGAAATAATGACATTTTCATTTTGTGTCCATATTTTGAATTCAATTTAGTCCCCTTAGGATCTAGATAATAGACAGTGAATGTCTTGGGGACAATAACTAGTAACTCCCAATGCATACCACTAGAGGTTAAAAAGTTAAAAAGTAATAACTCAAAATCCACAATAAAAATGTAATTTTCTTAAGTCCAAATTATAAGCAAAGTAAACTTACTCCACATCGAATGGAGCTATTATCACCGTCTTGTTATTTTGAGCCAAATTTGTAAAAGCATCACAACAGTATTGTTGAACTAACGGAGGGTCTTTAGCTACTAGACTAATCAAAGATGGAATAAAAAATCCTACATGGTTGAATGAAAAATATGTACATATCTTGTCTAAGTAGCTGCAAAACATGCATTACGTATGCATTAATAAATAAGAAACCAGATCACCAGATCCTACACAAGGTGTATGGATGTATAAAGAAGATATCACCTTATCCATAGCTCTATCATAGATGTATTTAGCCAATCATATCGAAACAACTCCAAAATATCTTATATAAATAGGTTTCTTTCGTATGATTGACCTGCAACATCCACATCTATAGAAATAGTTATAGGGCAATTTATATCATGTTTGCCTAACCATATTGCCATACCCCTACAATTAGGACCTAACGGGATAGGTAGGTCCTGTGGAACCCAACTTGGTAATGTAGGAGGTGGAGGTGGAGGCCTAGATGCTCTGTGTGTCTTCTTTTTAACATGTATATATATAATTTCAGATCAATTGACATCATATACACACTAACAATTTAACGTAATGTAAATTTACCATACAATTTCATTATAGATGACATCCACTTTTGGCCACAATATCACTCCGCCTTCTGCCTCCCCAAGCGTTTCACAATTTGGGTGGGCATATAGCAATGGAAGATCCATCCAATTGGGGAATATACGTAGCGGGCTCACACGAACCCAACCAGATGGTAATGGAGACCCATGAAACATTTCCCCTGGTAGGGATGGGTAAGCCGACGCCTCTACAATGACAAATGCTTTACTTTTTAGACGACATGGCTTCAACCCCTACAAATATTTTTGTAAAGAATGTTATATACATATATACATATCATCTTGAAAACATATCATCTTGAAAAGACTAGTTACTATGTCATAAAAATACTTACAATGGATGTGCTAGGTGGTGGGTCTATAGGATTACTCCCAACCTCTGCAGTAGGAGTAGAGCGGGATGCCATAGGTACTGTCTGCTAAGTGGCAGTTAGAGATGCCTGCCACTTGCTCATTGCTTCTTCAAGTTTCCTATCAACTATCTTATCTACCTATGCATGGATAAAAGAAATGTTAGCTTCTGATTATTGAATTCTCTTTTACACTAACATTATAAAGAAAGAATAGGTTACCTCTTCTTGTGAAAGTCCCTCTTTTGGGACATGTTTGCGCTGGGATGGCTCAAAGAATGCTTTGATGCCCACACCAGCACCTACAACCCTAACATGTCCATGATGCTCTGGGTTACCCAGAGCAACTATCAATTCATCCCTTGTGCCCTCAGGGATGAACTTGCCTTATTTCCTCAGCTCATGCAGCTCTCACTAATCGCCAAAACAATAATTTGTAATTAAGTAAACACCATAAATAATCAATATTCGAACGATTGCTCTAAGAGTTGTATTTTACCATTTTTGCAGTTGCCTCAGTAGTTGTGGGCTTCCTTATTTCTCCCTTCTTATTTTGCCTCCCAGCTATCTAGACATCATGGCAAGGCAGAGGTGTGGTACCTATAGTAGAGGACTCCTGAGTAGAAGCAGACTGAGCAGTAGACTCAGCCTGTAGTCTTTGGCGAATGCCTGCATACCCCTTTGGACCCATTGTGTGGTCATGCACATACAGTGCACGCCTTGCTTTTTGCACCTCACTGAGGGCCTAGTTAGTATGCACATTAATGATTTGGTTAGTAACACTAAATGTTAATCTTGAATAGGTGAATACAATGTATATTAATTAAATTGGGAGTGACGCCTAATACTTTGAATTCATTAGTTTGTCTTGAAGCAACAAACGCGTCCCATTCTTCTTGGTACAGGAAGTTCCACTATTCAGTGGCTATCTTCTTCCTTTTGTCACCTTCTTTTATGTATTCTTGGGTGAGATTTGTCCTATAGTTCCTTAGGACTCTCCCACAGCATTGCATCATGCATTTACGATGCAGCTTTTCATCCAATTCAAATATACTCTGCAAAATAGAATTGCTATTAACTAGTATCCAAAAAATTAGTAATCTACAAAATAGAATTGCAAATTAATAATAACTCATGCATAAATCCTTACATATTACGTCTTTCTTCCCCTTAGGAACTTTATGCCAAGAATCTATCTTACAAACGCAATGGCTATGAGTAACATACCCAAGATATGAAACAAACAAATTGCGATTCACTCCAATTGCATTTCCTACATTATCAAAATCCACAACAAGTTTGGGTCCATTGCCCCTTTGCGCTATTAACTTCTTCATCATAGTGATGCCCTTTCTCTTGTCAACTTTTTGGTGCTTCTCATCAAGTGCCTCAAGTGCTTCAGAGGGTACATGTGCATCATCAACCTAAAATTTTCCAAAATAAACACACTTACATGATATAACTATAAATGGACATATAGATATAAATATATGATATATTTTTAAAACTTACATTGTGAGGCAGCGCATTGATGTCCTCACCCTCACGGTAATCATCAGCACGGTCATCAGGAGAATGCTCAACCATCTGAAAGTTCACATTCACATTATAAAGTTCACATTGTAAAGTAATTCACATTGTAAATCTCACATTGTAAAGTTCACATTCACATTGTAAAGTAATTCACATTGTAAAGTTCACATTGTAAAATTCACATTGTAAAGTTCACATTCACATTGTAAAGTAATTCACATTGTAAAGTTCACATTCAGAAAAATAAAACATATAAAAAAATATAAACATGCCTCTAATATTGTGATTTTTTATCAATTAACAATCCTTCATTGTGATCTCCGCGCACATACAAGTCATCATTAGCTTCAATATTTGCTGGTGTTGGAAACCCAACTGAGAATGGACTGGAGTCATCATACTTATCATAGTACTCTTCTTCATCTATAGGATCTTCAATGAACTATCTTTTACCATGAAGAACAACCGACCATTTATCATTTGCAGGATCATCGATATAAAATACTTATTTTGCCTGTGATGCCAATATGAATGGCTCACCCTTCTCACCAATCTTTTCAAAGTTCACGAAAGTGAAACCCAATTCATCCACTATAACTCCTTTGGTGTTATCAACCCAATTATATTTGAAGAGCGGAATTCTAAAATCTATGTAGTCAAACTCCCATATGTCTTCAATGACACCGTAATATGACATTTTAGCTTCACGTTGACTCTTATCCTTTGCACTTGCAAAAAACATAGTCGACGCTTGAAGGGTGACCCCACTGTTTTGGATGACACTCTTATCATCTTGGCACTTTGTGTAATATGTGAATCAATTAATGTCATACGCTTCATAAGACATAACATTCAATTTTGATTTAAAGGCGAGGCATTTGATAGTTTCAGTAATATCATCTAGTGTTTGAGATAATTGATGTAAGACTTTATCTTCAAACCACTTAATAAATGTCTTGTTATGCTTTCTAGCAAGCCACATTGTATTGGCTCGAGGATATTGTCTTTTGATGAAATTGGTATGTTCCTCGATATAAACACTCACTTCGTCCATGCTGTGTAAAATATACAAGTGACCTTGTTCCAACTGCTCACGGCTGATTACTTTCACCCGTGATCCCAAAATTCCTTTGCCAAATTGCTCCTCAATATTCTTGTCATTACCAGGAGTGTCATTACCACTGAGAAAGTCATTGCAAAAATCCATAACCTCTCTCGTCACATAACCCTCAATAATACTCCCTTCAGGCCGATAACGGTTTCAAACATCACTTTTAAAAATGCTCATGTATCGTTTAAAGGGATACATCCAATGTAAGAAAACTGGTCTCAACATTTTCACTTCCCTAGTCAAGTGGACAACAAGATGTACCATGATATAAAAGAACAACGGAGGAAAATACATCTCAAGCTGACATAGGGTAACAACCACTTCTCTTTGCAAATTATCGAGAGTATCAGGGTCAATAACTTTGCTGCACAGACTATTGAAAAAGAAACAAAGTCTGGTGATTGCAAACCTTACTTGCTTCGGCAATATAGATCGAATTTCCATAGGCAATATTTGTTGCATTAGAGTGTGAAAATCATGAGATTTAAGACCTATCAACTTCAGATCTTTCATTGATACCAATCTACGGATGTTGGATGAGTAACCCTGTGGCACCTTAACATTTACCAAACATTCACAAAAAGTTTTCTTCTCCTTTCTAGACAATGTGTAACAAGCAGGAGGTAAGTATGTTCTCCGATTTCCCATTTCACGTAATTCTATTAATTCTGACCTTATTCCCATTTCACGTAGGTCCAACCTGGATTTTATCCCATCTTTAGTGTTACCTGGTATATTCAACAAAGTACCAATGACACTATCACAGAGATTTTTCTCAACGTGCATGACATCGATACAATGCTTGACTGTCAAAGAACTTCAATAAGGAAGATCCCAAAATATTGACTTCTTCTTGAATAAAGATTTTTCACTTTGTGTGTCCATATTACATTGTGATCTCTTACCAAATTCATTGACAAAGTCTTTTACTCTTTCATAAACAACCTCCCCTGGTATAGGTTTAGGTGCACTTCATTCCTCATTCAATCCATTGAATGCTTTGCGCTTCCTACGATACAGATGGAATTTTGTAAGAAACCTTCAATGACCGAGATATACAGTCTTACCGCCATGTTTTAGTCTTGTTGAATCAGTGTTCTCTTCACATATAGGACACACTTTAGCACCTTTGACACTATATCCAGACAAATTCCCATATGTTGGAAAGTCATTAATAGTGCAAAACAACATAGCATGCAAACAAAATGTCTCTCTTCATGAAGCATCATAGGTCATCACATCTTCACCCCAGCATTTCTTTAAGTCATCAATTAGAGGTTCAAGATAAACATCGATATCATTTCCAGGTTGTTTAGGGCCCGATATCAACAACGACAACATTACATACTTATTTTTCATACACAGCCAGGGAGGAAGATTGTATATAACAAGCATGACTGGCCAAGTGCTATGTTGGATGCTCAATGTCCCGTACGGATTCATCCCATCTGTAAAAAGCCCAAGTCTTAGATTCCTGACTTCTTCACCAAATTTAGGGTACAATAGAACAATCTTCTTCCACTGTGGGGAATCAGACGCATGTCATAGGATCCCATCATTATTTTTCTTAACATCTGCATGCCACCTCAAATTATTTGCATCTATCGGATTGGCAAACAAGCATTGAAACTGTGATATTATAGGTAGATAGCACATCACCTAGGAAGGATAACCAGTTTTGGACTCCCCCGAAGTCGTCAATTTATACCGTGACGCACCACATTTTGGACAATCTTTCAAATCCACATAATCCTTTTGAAATAATACACAATCATTCAGGCATGCATGTATCTTCTTGACATCCATTCCCATTGGGCACAACAATTTCTTTACCTGGTATGTTGAGATTGGTAGCTCGTTTCCTTCAGGAAGCATTTCTTTCAACAAAGACAAAAATGACGTGAAGCTTTTTTCGCTCCATCTATTGTTAGCTTTTAGCTTATAAAATCTCAACATAGCGCTAAGCTTCATAAACTTAGTAAAACCTATGTATAATGATATCTCAGCATCATGCACAATGTTTCTAAAAATGGGAGGTGGATCGGTGTGCTCTACCCCACAACTATCCAGCATCACATCAACGATGTCTACTGGAACTGGTTCATTCACATCTACGTCATCGGAGGCAATTTCTTCTTCCACACAAGAACTGCTATCGACATCCACTGGTTTTGGGTTTGAAATCTCTCCATGCCAGTGCCATTATGTATAGCCTTGTATAATCCCGTTGCACATGACATGACTTTTGATTTCGTCACCAGTGCTGACTTTCAAGTTGTTACCGCAATGCCTACATGGACATTAGAACCTATCTGCAGGTTGTTTCCTATGTTCCTCGACAAATCTAATAAAATGGTCAAGACCAGAAATAAACTCTGGGGTGTAGCGATTGCGAATGGACATCCATGATCTATCCATTCTATGATCAAAGAGAAAACAAGTATATATTACAACAAGATTAGGGTCTAGGGTTAACAAATTAGAGTTTTTGTATGGTTAAAACTTTAGGCCAACAAATACATGTGTTGTCATTCTTATATATAATAAATGTGTACCACCTATCCCATTCTTGAACACCTAATCTCACTAGTAAGTATATAATGTGTATTGGGTTTTCAAGAAAATTTTGGCAGCATTTCCCCGCTGTTCTCTAAGTACATATGTACTTAGAGAACAAATGGGGAAATGCTGCCGAAATTTTCTTGAAAACCAAATACACATTATACACTTACATCCTAAGTGAGATTAGGTGTTCAAAAACAGTCCCAAACTGGGGACTATCCAAGATTTACTCCTAATGAGTAAATCTTGGACGGGTTTCTAGGCCAACAAACACAATGATAGATATGTACATGTTAGGGTTTCATCAATGTTAGGGTTTAATCAAATCAAATTAGAATGCTAGAATGGACAAGTTTAAATCTTATTTCAACATGCATCAAAATTTACTGAATTAGGTCAAGCATTAGGATTAGAAGCACAAATATATGCAAGCAAAAGATTTGTTCATATCCTAGGATGATTTACAATAGCAACATCTAAATAAGTAAACTCAAAGCATTAGATAAATAAATATAATCAATAGATAAACAAATACAAAGAAATAGATAAAAAAGTACATGAACAAAATACCCTCTTTTCTTCCTTCTCCCTCCTTACCAACAGCAAGCACGGTCGTGGCTGTGTTGGCCGACCACGGCCGTGCTGCCCAAATCATCCTAGGATATGAACAAATCTTTTGCTTGCATATACACGGCCGTGGTCGGCCAACACAGTCATGGCCGTGCTTGTTGTTGGTAAGGAGGGAGAAGGAAGAAAAGAGGGGCATGAAGGAAGAAGAAGAGGGCTACCTAACAGCATGGAGAAGAGCGTGGAGAAGAGCGGCGGTGGTGGTGTGAGAGAAATAGTGGTGAGCAGAGAAGGAGGCAGTGAGCAGAGCAGGCGGCGGCGGTGGAGGTTGACTGCAGCGAGCAGAGCAGGCGGCGGCGGTGGAGGTTGACTGCAGTGAGTAGAATGACAACAGGAGAAGGAGGATGCGGCGAGTAGAGATGCACCAGCAGCAGCGGCGGCGAGCAGCAGGTTGAATGCGGGCGGGCAGGGGTGTCGTCGGGCGATTTTAGGCGAGCAGCAGGAGAGGAGAATTCTCGCGATGAAACAGAAGAAAGGGGAAGACTCGGGTGATCGCGCGTCTATTAAATTTGTAAAAGGCATCGGTTATCTACAAAACCGACACGTAAACATCTTAAGTGTCAGTTGATAGTAACAACTTGACGTCCTATTGGACAATCTTTACCCCAAATTATTTGGCGGGAACCATGATCAGCGTCGGTTATCAAAGGATAACTGATGCTGAAATTAGAACTTTTTGCGCAAATTTTTATCTTATATAGGTGGCGGTTATTATTTAAAAAACCGACGCTGTATGTGATACTTTGGGGCCAATTTTTTTCGCTCAAAAATTGGATTTTGCGGGTGATTTTAGGCGTCAGTTTCTTTTATCTAGATGACGCTGAATACAAAGAGATACCCATGTCTGGCTGGTCTTTGAATATAGACGTTGGTGTTCCTTAATAACCTACATTGAATGTTATAGACGTCGGTGTTCCTTAAAAATCGACGCCCAGAAAAGCGACGTTGAATGTTGTTTCTGTAGTAGTGCAGCTTCTGTGTCCTAAGTTAGTACAATAGATGACAGAGAAGATCAAGGTGATACAATAATAGTTGAAAGCGGCACATGATAGATAGAAGTCGTATGTAGATAATCGTCGACGACCTATGGAGTTCTATGTGGGAGACAAGGTGTTTCTCAAGGTCTCTCCATGGAAAGGCATGCTGAGGTTTGGTCGGAAAGGCAAGTTGGCTCCCAGGTATATGGGGCCATATCTGGTAATAGCATGTGTTGGCAAGGTAGCTTATAAGTTAGAACTACCGCCAGAGTTTCACAAGTTACATCCAGTATTTCATGTCAGTATGCTGAAGAAAAGTCATCCGGGGACAGAGACAGTGATACAACCGTTTGAGGTTGAGCTTGATGAAGATGTGACCTACGAGGAAGGTCCAGTGTTGATCCTTGACAGACGAGTGAAGAAGCTAAAGAGGAGGGATCTGGTTCTTGTGAAGGTTCTTTGGCATCATCTTGGCATTGATGAAGCCACGTGGGAGCTTGAGGAAGAGTTGATGAGGAAGTATCCCTCACTTTTCTCTTCAGATTTCGGGGATGAAATTCTTTTGTAGGAGTTTATCGCTTGTAAGAACCCTGACCTCCATTTTGGGCTTACCCTATTTTCTTTGCCTAAAACTTGTGCTTAGATGTTTGCTAATCACCTGAGTTGTGATTAGGGTTTGTTTGTGCTTTGTTGAGAGGTTGAGGTGCAACTTCCAAATTGCCCAAGTTCTAGGGTTGGTGTGCAAGTTTGTCACCTTGAGAGATATCTTTCTCTCTCCTTGCATCCTCTTGGGTTGAGAGGATGGGTTGGGCACCTTGCTTGAGTTGTTTTGGGCCTCGTTTGAGCTTGTTTAAGATTGGGCTTGTTGTTGGGCTTGAAGCCCTTCCTCCTTGCTTGAGTGTGTCGAGCAGTGGAGAGCTTGGTGCCACCTTCTTGCTTGTTGTATCAGCCATGGTTGTATCGGCCAGGGCGTATCGGCCAGAGGGTGCTGGTGGGTGTGGAGGGTTGCCATGTTGGGCGACACACACCCCTCCACCTAGACTTATTTGTGTCACCCTTCTTTGGACAAGTGGCCGTTGCTTTGCTAAGTGGGTGGCAAGTCGTGGACATGTATCTTGGGATGCTAGCAAGGTGGCATAGTTTGGACAAGTGGTGGTTTGGGCGAGCACATGTAGAGCAATCCCCTAATGGATACCCACTTAACCCCCTTGCATATATACCCCTTTCTTTTCTAGCTTGGGATCCCTTTAGCTCCTTAGTTTCTTACCTTCTTTCTCGTTGTCTGATATCTCTCCTTGGTGAAGCTTGGTGGTCGATCTCCTTGGTGGAAGTCTTCTTCTTCCTCTAGTGGTGGCCAAAACCCTAGATGTTCCTTGCTCCTTCTCCTCTTGTGGTGAGTATCTCTCCCTATCCTTGGCACCTTCTTCTTCTTCTCTCTTTCTTTTTGGCCATGGAGGTTATGTAGTTCTCTTCTCTCCTAGTGTTGGCCAAAGGTGGTGCCTTGGAGCTTGAAGCTTGGTGCTTGGAGCTTTGGAGCTTGAGGAGTGTGCTTAAGGTGGGTTACATAATTCCTAACCCTAGATATACTACCTTCTTTATATATTGCTTTTTTACATGCTATCTTGATCGGTCGTACATACCTTGTTAGTAATGTTCTTGCTCAAGTATGCACCCTTGATGTTGTGGATATAATGACATGGTTATGTGCTTAGATGTGTTCTTGGACCTTGTTGGCCAAACCGTTGGATTAGGGTTATTTGGGCAAAACCCCTCTCTCTTAGTTGTTGAGAGGTGAGCCTAGGGATCTCCTAATTCCATGGTGTGTGTGGTGTGTTCTTAGGGAAAAACTCCTTTCTCTCCCTTTGGTTTTGAGAGGTGAGCTTGGGCTCTCGTGGTGTGGGAAAAACCCCTCTCTTCCTTAGTCATTGAGAGGTGAGTCTATACTCTAGTTGCTTGAGGAACACTCCTCTCTTTCCATGGACTTGAGAGGTGAGCCTTTGGTTGGTCTTGACCTAGTTGAGGTTGGTGGGTTGGCCGATATGGTGATGACCCACCTTGCTGCCCGATATGTGATGGAAGTTGTGCAAAACCCCTCTCGCTTGGTTGTTGAGAGGTGAGCCAACTCTCTTGACCATTAGGGTTTCTTGGTGGCAATCTTGAGGTTGGAGATGACCAACCCAATATGGTACCTTACCCGATAGGATATGTGGTTCTTGGCCATCACGGTTACAAGGTTACCTAACCCGATATGGAGTGAAGTGTGTTGGATGCTTGGGTTGCCCGATATCCCATATCTAGGGTTGAGCTTGGCTGATATACTTGATGGATGTCTTGTTGACCTTCTGACCGATATGGATCCTTACCCAAGATGTTGTTGGGCGATATGTCCTTTGGCCGATATGACATTTCCCAATATGGGGTCTTGATCGATGTAACCCTAGTTGGGCGATACAACTTGTTGACCGACAGGGAGCCCTAACCCTAGCTTGGATGGTAGGGATGTGCCTTGGGCAATAGGGTAGCTTGCTGCCTTTTTATTTTCTTTGGCCAATATGTCTGATGGCCGTTATCGATATAGTAAGGTGACGCGACGTTGGCTTTGTCCTTTGAGTGATATCTCCCTTTTGTGTTGACCTCTTGGGCGTTATGCGTTTGGGTTGGGTGTCAGGCGTTGCTGCTGCCTACACGATACCCTTTTGGGGTAGTGCTTCCCGTTACCCTATGAAGGTGTGTTGCCCGTCTCAACGTTGCCTATCTCGGGGCATTACTGGATACAGATAGCATGACACAGTGTTGCACGGTAGGATGCCTGCTGACCCTTTGGCTAGATGATATGGCATGTGTGTTTCCCGTTATGCTACGTTGATCCGGATGGGCAACAAAGGTGTGTTGTTTAGGCATTGCATGTTATGGTTCTGCCCGACATGATGTTGTGTTGCTTGGGCATCACAGGTTGAGTGCTTCCCGTTGTTGGGAGTTGCCCGTTATGGTGGATGCCTGACGTGGGGCTTGGCACCGTATGGTTTGGTAGTGGCCGATACCTTTGTGTGAAGGATAGTGGCCTACCCGATATCCTTTTAGTGAGGGTTGTGATGCTTTTGGTGAAGGTTATCCCTTACTCGATATACCTAGGATAAGGGTTGCATATCATGTTCTTTTGGTAATCTTAATGCTTGATGGAAAAGTTATATATGATAATGTCATGCATAGATATGCTCATCCAATAGCATAATTATATCTCTCTTGATATATGCAATAAGTTTAAGATGTTCCTTGTATGAGTATAGTTGTACCTCTATGCTTATGCTAACCATGCAGGTACCATTTGTATGATGAGGCCATGATGATGGCATGACAATGATATGATGTGGAACATCAAGGGTTATGATGAACCCAATGATATATGATGGGTGTTACCCATGGAATAGCAATGTATGCCTTGATGATGGGATTGAGTCCCAGTGATCCTTGTGATGGATCTAGATGTTTGGCAAGAGGCCAAGTGGTAACATGTGATGTTGGATCCTTGTAATGGATCAAGATGATGTTGATGGCATTGAAGGTCTTAGTGACAACGTAAAATAAGATAATGAGTTCTATGTTTTAATTGCATGTTACATAACTTGGTTGAATCTTGCAATCCGCTTAACATGTATTAATTAATTATAGATGGACCTTTTATGTAGTTTTCCCGTGCCATAGATCCATCATTGTCAGTAGCGGGTGATGGTGAAATAGGTTTATCCTGTGGGATTACTTGGAGCACATATTGTTGAATATGCGGGGTTTCTCCTAGCCAAAAATAGGAGGATTTGAGAGCAATTACGGATGTGTATAGAGCATGGTGAACAGGCCCATGGCTCAGTATTGTAGAGAATGGTGAATAGGCCTGTGACTCAAGGTATGCTAGTGTCGAGACCTATACCAAGGCGGGCTAGAGAAAAGGCTAGCCTGCAGAGCTGACCCTGTGGCTGGGGCCACTTAAGCAAGAAACTGCGATCCTGCTTTAACTTGGATATCATGCACTGACCACAAGGAGGTGAGGTCATGGAGTCCGGCTCTCCCATTGACCTTGTATGGCACCGATTTTGGGCTTCACAGTTGAAGGTTGGATTTGAGCGGTACATCTAACTTCCTTAGGGCATAATAAAATTGTAATCTAGCCGTATAGTATGTATTGCTTAAGGCAAAACACAAAACATTGGTTGAGGCCTTGTTTGTATAGTTTCCCTAGATATATCTTGCAGTTATTTGTAGATTCCTCATATCTTGTGATAAGTTCGTATAAAGCTTATCTTGTCAATCATGTTCCATAAAGAAATATCTGGTTATATGCCTCTTGGATATCTTGGTAAGCTGTTAATAAAGTTAGTTCTGTGTAGTATGCCGTATATATGAGATGCTTATATCAGTTACCTGATTTATCTATTCTAGCTCTCCTTTGAGGTTTTATAGTGTCGGCGGGGGTTATATTTCTCGTTGGGACTGTGTGTCTCACCCCGCTGGTTTTAAACCTTTTTAGGTGATCGTGCTAGATGTGGTGGTGGTCGTGAGGTTGTTGCTGAGTACCAGGAAGAATAGTAGGAGGCAAGAGATGGATGTGCTACTGTTTTGGTTATTTTATAGTGGAGTCCTAGAGTCATCTCTGTACTCTCAGGTCCTTGGAGGTGTTTTGACAATGTTTCACGATGTATAGCTGATGTAGCTTGTTTATCCTATTGTTGGCCTGGTATGGCCTATTCTGTACATAAACAGGTGGTGAACTCTTTGTGCCCATGGACATGTATCAAGGTTTATGTATGTTTATATAACATGTTTCCTTGCATGCTAAGAATCTTGATGCAATAGTTTCTTTATTTATCTGCTTTCCGCAGTCAGTTTTAATTAACCCGTGTTTTTGGTAACATGTGGTTTATGGAAGTTCCACATGTTTTCGTGTGTCATTTCATTGTCTGTGTGATAGCGGGATGTCACACTTTTTTTCTTATTTAAAGCAATCCATTTGATATCTTCATAACATATAATCATTAATAAAATATAATATATACTTTTTGGAGTATCAAAGCTCTACAATGTCAAAATACTAAATCCTTTAAAGAGGAAAAGTAGTATTTGTGCAATTTGAAACTAGATCATCCCATAGTGAGTCTTATATCATGTAGAGTGTTTGTGAGGTCATACTTGATGTAAATGTTCTACCAATGTCAACACAAAAATTTACCAAAATGCTCATTTGGCTTTGAACTGCGTAGATTATCGATATGGTCAAACCCTTCGTACTTAGATTTGTGGTATGATGGTGTTGAGGGCATTAAAGTACATGTTGATGCAATAGGAGGGAGAGGTGAAATGTGTTATCTTGGTGAATTTGTGTTGTATATTCCAAGTATATACTTTGGTAATTATAACCAATTGTAATTTTTGCATTAGTATTTATCTAGGGATCCACTGCGTCCAATGTATTTGATATAAAGTTGATGAAACCAATGCAGTGATGGTTGAATAGTCTTTGAGCATTTTCTTGATTCCAACCTTGTTTATATGTTGTCTTTCTTGTTGGATACAACCTCCATGATGTTGCTTTGATTCCATAATAATGCATTGAGGTTGCCCATGTTGTCTTTATTAGAGCCATGCCATAGAATAATTTTTCCATAGGATCCAGAATGATGACTTTCCTTTTTTATTTATTTTTGGGTTGTTAGAACTGAGTCATGAAGGGTCTTTGATAGGAGGGCCATTTCTACCATTGTAGAAGTTGAGTTGATTTGTGGATTGAAATTGGAAAGGTTGGTAATTTTATGGAGGTAATAGATTGTGGGGTCATATTGAGTGTAGTAATTGGAGATATGCATGGTACACACCAAAGGTTTGGGTTATGTCGTCATGTAGTTTATGTTTTTTCTCACAAAAATCGTGATTCCAATTCCAATATGGTTCCTTTTTGTCTACTTAGATCATTAATGGATCACACACCCCCATGGAAAAGAAGATCATAATCCAAGAAAATCTAGTTCCATCGAGTAAAAAGACATTAGGTTATCTAACATATATATAAATAAGTTAATTGTCTATTGTGCATCATAATAGGATATGGGGCCAAGCTTCTACAAACCTAAATTTGTCATTATTAGCAAACATGAAGTTTCTAGTTAGAGTTGTGCAAGTATGGAACTTTAATAACATATAATAACCTCAACAATGCCCTTTTTCTCAATGTTTTCTTCCACCCCTCCTACCATTTGGCACCAAAACGATAGAAATAATGTCATACACTTATCTCGCTCACTAGAAATATAGTGATTAGACTCTGTATACTTAAATCACAAGGGTTATTTTAATTTATAGTCTTTCTGATTGTGACACCCAGAGCCTTTTACATACTTCTTTTGATGTTTTGAGACAAGGCTATACCTATATTATATATCTTTTTTGTAGGACTATGGTATAATATTTTTCATTTGAAAAATTCAATAAAGAATATTTGTGTCTTCCTCTACATGAACAAATACCATAAATAAGACAAAGAACAAAAACAAAATGTATTATCTTTCCTATTTTTTTGATAAAACCCATCTCATATTGATCTAAGAAATAGGAAACCACATATGTTAAAACAAATGAGATGACAGAAATATATAAATTTTGTTATGATATCATCTGGGAACTAGGAATGATCCGAGAAACCATAAGAGCCTTTCTTGAAACATGGTGAGCGATACAAAAAGCCAAAGAATAACAAAGTACACAGGTTATATTGACACAACCTAAACACGCTAAATGAGAAATAGACACACAGTGGGAATGAAATGAAAAGTAACCATCTATATAGTACTAAAGAAAACCAACACTATACTTTTCCTTTGTGTTTCTAAGACATTAAATAAAATAAAAGGTCATTATAACTATATATGATACTAGAAACTAAAAATAATATTTCAACAGATATTGTATAAGATTATATAAGGTAACCTACAAAATAAAGTAAATTATATTTTGCACATTTTTTTCTAAATGCTTTCAAATAATTTACATAATGTACATTCAAGTATAGGTCTCTCTCTCACTCTTGCACCGATGACTCGATAGTAACAAGACACACTAGCTATGTCGATTACACATCTCTTGTACACACCTTATATGTCTTTTCTCATTCATATACTTGCTTTTGGATCCTCTTGTCAATGTTGAGATGAATCTAAAAATGTTGTTTGATAGAGAGTGAGCTACTAGTTCAGTGTGTGTATAATTCTAAGTAACTAGATTAATGTAGATGTATGATCATTTTTGTTACAACCCCAATTCTTGGGTTCATTGGGTGAGAAATGCAATTTCTCATATTAAAGATAATTGGAAAAATTATGATACAATTTGTTGTGAATAAATGGATTTCATTTACAATAGCCTTGGTGATTGTGTTGTGGGCTTTATTGGCTATTGGGCCCAATAATAAGAACATTTAATTAATAAATGAATAATTGAGTTTTTGAGAAAAGAAAGATGTGGAAACCTCTAGAAGGCAAAAGAATGTGATCCAAAGATGGATTTCATGCCTCTTGGGTTCCAAGGAGTCCAAAGTTGCATAGAGAATGCAATAAGAAAGGAAAAGATCAAATAAATATTTCCTTATCAAGAAAGAAATTGAAAATAATGAAAAAATATGGGAAATAAGTGAAAAAGAGGTACAATTGAGTTATCCTTGGTGGATTTTTGTATCCAAAAGATTTCTAATATTAAAAGGAATTCCAATAAGGAAAATAAAAGAGAGATAAAAAAGAAATCCTCAAAAAGAGATATTTTAATAAAAAGGATAAGGAGAATATGTGAAATAGACTTTTCAAGAAGATAAAGGTAAACCAATATTCCTCAATATGGGAATTCGTGCCTTTAGGTTTTATTGAGATCCAAGGGACCCAAAATAACAAGATAATGGCAAAGGGAAAAGGATTAATGATTATTTTGGAACAATTAATGAGATAACTTGGGAGAGAAGGAAGACTTCTCATCCATTGCAATTTGTCTCCCAAATTTTTTTATATAGTTATATAATGCCAAGATAAACCTTCCCTTAAAATTTGAGTTAAAAAGGAGCTAGGGTTTGGGAGATACGAATTTCTCAAGATTTTGCCAAAATTGGGATTTATTCTGAAATAGGAAAATGATTTTTCCTTTTGTTTGAACGCGAGCAATGAGGTCCGTTGGATCTTGATCCCACATGGGACACTCATAGTCCAAGTCCCAAGCGGACTAGAACTCTACAAGTTACAGGGCATATTTCCCATCCTAATTTTTTGTGATCTGGATATGACAGTTTGTTGATAATCCTATTGAACTCGGGAGGCCTTTCCGAGTCAGATCATCCTGGGTTTCCATAGGGTTTGTTGTAAAACCAGGAAAACCCCAAATCACAACAGAAGCATGGACAAACCTATATACATAGGGGAAGGTTCTCAGGGGTACCCGCAATCATGAAACCTACCCTGGTATCTTCGGAGAACGTCGTCGAAGCCTTTGGCGATTTCAATCAAGCAAGTCACCCCGACCTGGCCCTTCTTTCCCCTGTCGAACCGCCGGAGTTTCAACAATTAGTTGGGAGCAGAGGCTTGATGCGGGCATGAAATTGTTGAGCTCTACTAGTTTGTATGGTGGCAGCGTAGCTTTTTGGCCCCTGGCTTGCTCGCTGGTGGACGAGACCCCAAAGTCAACGATGCAGTTGACCGGAGTCTGGCACTGGCTCGTGAGTTAGCTGGTCGCGCACAAGGTTGAAGATGAGAGAGAGAAAAAGTCTCACTTACCCCTGGTGTGTGAGAAGGGGAGCAGGGACAAAAACGGTAAAGGCCGGATCGCTGGAAAAGAAAACAGGAAGGACGCGTGGCGCTTTTCCATTGGCCTAAAGGTACTTTTTCTTGCAAAAATCATAACTAAATGTAGAATTATCTGATAATTACAAGTTATACATGAAAGTTGATCAAAACGATGTGAAGAATCCAATAAAAATATAATTGGAACCTGATTTTGATCACAATTTAAAAACTATACCAAGTTATCTCCTTTGATGTATTAGATTATGGTAAAACCCTAATTTGATATGAAACTCAGATTTAATGACTCTTTTGGGTTAATTTGGTTTGGAACCCTAATTCTGAGAAATATTAACCTATTAAGAATAAAAGGCAGAGTTAATGCTTGAGTATGTTCAGAAACCTGAATTTGGGTAAATATGGGTTTTAATGAGTTAAATCCGAAAATATATTTATAGAACTGAGTTTTCATGGTTATAAGCTATTTTGAGTATAAAGGTTTCTAATTGTGGATAAATACCCTTAATGTAGAAATTAGGGTTTACTAATGTATAAAGGTAGAATTAATGACAAGTAAAGTTCGTATGTGAATTAAACCATAATGAACTATGAATTGATGATAAATGAACATAATGATCTTGTCATGGAATAAAATGATAAAAATGGTAGCTTTAGTGGAAAAGAGGCTTAATGGACTTAATTTATGCTTTAATATGAAATTAAGATTATTAGGTAACCTTAATAACTTTCATGAGGACTACGCCAGGGTGACACCCTATCTCCTTACCTTTTCATTTTGTGTGCCGAGGCTTTTTCTACATCTCTCCTTTCTACTGCACGTGATGGCCTCTTACATGGTGCAAATCCATGTAGAGAGGCAACCTGTATTTCACATCTCTTTTTTGCAGATGACAGTATACTCTTTGCGAGAGCAACTTCTACGGAATGCTTGAAAATTGCTGAGATTATCAGCCATTATGAACAAGCTTCAGGTCAAAAAATAAATCTATCTAAGTCAGAAGTGGTTTTCAGCAAAGGAACGTCACCATCTAAGAGAGAGGAATTGAAGGGTCTTCTGAAGGTGAGGGAAGTGAATCGGCATGCTAAATACTTGGGGTTGCCAATGGCAATTGGCAGGTCCAAAAAAGCACATTTTCAGCTACATAAAGGAAAGGGTGTGGAAAAAACTACAAGGATGGTTAGAAAAACTCCTATCAAAGGCGGGGAAAGAGGTGCTGATCAAGGTGGTGGCTCAAGCAATACCTACCTATGTGATGAGCATTTTCCAGCTTCCGAGTGGGTGGATAGATGAAATCCAAAGCATAGTGGCACGGTTTTGGTGGGGAGCCAAAAACAATGAGAGAAAGATAGCTTGGACTTCCTGGAGCAGTATGTGTTTGCCTAAAAGAATGGGGGGTCTGGGATTTAGGGACCTCCATGTTTTCAATCAGGCTCTTCTTGCAAAACAACTCTGGCATTTGGCGAAGAATCCGACATCTTTGGCAACAAGGGTGATCAAAGCGAGATATTATCTGAGGACAACTATTTGGGAAGCCCGCAGGGGGTATAACCCCAGCTATACATGGCGTAGTTTGTGGGGAGAAAAAGCACTGCTTAAGGAAGGGACGGAGTGGAGAATATATAATGGAGAGGGAGTCCGGATATGGGATGACATCTGGTTTCCTGGAGAGGGCAGATATTTGAGGGGTTACGTGAGAGAGAGGAGGGTGAACCAACCATGGTGAAGGATCTAATGATGGATGAGGGGAACCAGTGGGACAGAACAATCATACAACACTTCTTTCCAGAGGAGTACGTGACCCGCATTTGTGCAATCCATCTATGCTCTACGAACACCACAGACTCCTACACATGGTGGCCTGCACCGAAAGGCAACTTCACAGTCAAGTCGGCGTACTGGCTCAGCCTGTTGGGTAAGGAGGAGGCAAGGCGACATGCGGAGGGAGGGGGGCATCACCTGTGGAGGAAAATTTGGCACGCCGAATGGGTCCCAAAGATAGCACATTTCCTATGGAGAGTTGCGACAGGTGGTCTTGCAATGATGGGTAAGCTCTACGACAGGCATTGTGTTCAGAACGGCAGCTGCAAGCTATGTTCCTCGGAGACGGAGAGCATTCTGCACATGCTTTTCCGTTGCCCAAATGCTACTGAGTTATGGGATGCGAGAAGTAGACATGTTCGAAGGTTAATGGAAGAAGTACAGAGTGGTGATGTCCCCACCACGGTGGAGAGGCTTTTGGACGTAGACCTGTCATCGGATAGAGATGAGCTAGTGGCAGCGCTATGGGTGATCTGGAGGAGCAGAAACGAGCGCATGTACAGTGAGCAGCACACCGGGATACAATATATCTTCGTACAGGCCATGTCTTTGACCAAGGACCACCGAGCACTTGCACCAATGTCGGCGGGGATGGATGAAGCCAGACGGGGAGCGCACTTACAAAGGTTCTCTAAGCTGGAGCGGGGGATCATCAAAGTTAATGTCGATGTTTCCAGATGCGAGGATGGACAAGCAGCGATGGGATGGGTGGCAAGGTGTTGGACTGGAAGGGTGCAAGCGATGGGAGGTTTCAAATTGGGCCCGACACAGCAGGTGGTAGAGGCAGAAGCCTTAGGCGTGCGGAAGGTGGTGGAGTGGAGCAGGGATCTCCAGTTTAGAAGGATCGCTGTCGAGTGCGATGCGCAGACGATGGTACAGGCGTCCGACTCTACAGTGGAGCGTCGTGACTATGTCGGGGCCATTGTGGTCGATATTAGAAGTATTAGTTCGTCCTTCAATTTCTTTTCCATTTCTTTTAGTAAACGTAGTACTAATAGAGCAGCTCATATGGCTGTGAACATTATGCGCAACAGCAGTTGTCCTAGTATGTTTTTTACCAATTCTTTTCCTTCCTGCTTTGTAGACGTGACTATGGTTGATTTAACCGAGTAATGCATGACGGGGGGCCGCTTGCGGTTCCTCATCCCCGATTAAAAAAAAATAACTTTCATGAAGGTTAAATGAGAAAATTAGGGTTTAAAAGAGTAAGGTGAAGTAAAACCCTAATTGCAAAGTAAACCCTAAAAAGAGGTAGAAATCCTAAAAAGGAATAGAAACCATAAGTAGCAGGATGGTTTGGATAGTTTTTGATAAAAAGGTATTACATGTAATTTTAGGATTCTTGTACTTGCTTGATTGGATGTCTTGATTGATTGGACTACTTTGTATCAAATCTGCATGTACATGTATGTGGTTAATTATGAATAACCGCCTTAGTTTCCCGAGGATTTTCTGGATGGTTAATCGCATTGAATACAAATTATCTGTTGGATGTTCATACATGCAAATCATAAAGTCACTATGATTATCACATTAAAAATAGAAGTATGTATTCTTGCACCTACATGCCACCCTGATGGATGATGCCAAAGGTCAGTCCCAAATGGGAAGACCAATGGACACCTTGAGTGGTTACCCCAGGCACCAAGCTTGGGAATGAGAAGGTGGCCTATGATATTGCATGACTAGTGGGCACCAATCTCGGGATTGAGAAGGTGGCCTTAAGTCATTGGAAAAAGAAACCCTAAGGTGTGTATGCCAGGGTTAGGGCAAAAGCGGTGGAGAACGTCATACTGAAAAGTGTAAATTGGCTTGTTAATTAACTTGATTGTGATAATTAGATTGATATCCTTATTTGCAAGATTTTGGTTGTTCCCACATACCAGTATATTTCGATATACTGACCGATGTTTTGTTTGTTGGCATTTTAGGAACAACAATTGAAAGAACAAACAGTAAAGTGACACATTGTGGAAATAAGAAATAAAGTGCAAGGAGGATTAGATAGAATAATTCAAGACCTGGATAGATAGATTTCCAAAGTTTTCAAAGGTAAGTAAAGTTTTAATTTTATACCAAATTCCAGTTAGTTAGTAGAATTTCATAACTGTTATTGATTATTTGTCAAACCTTTGATCCTGTTAATTGAATAATGACTTTGACCTTCGGGTCTCCCTTAATTGGGGGTTACAGGGAGGTAGGGTTGTTACAATTTTGTTATGTAGAAGTCATGGTGATTGTAGTTCAAATAGTATGTAATTTACTCTGGGGAAAAACTTCATTCAAGCATAGACTATGTGGAGGTTATACTACATAAATATATGACATAGTTATAATATTCTTAACCAATTATTGCAATTATTGTTCACTTGAAACCACATGCAATGCACCAAGATTGTGAAAGAATCACAAAAAGAAGCAGCATTCCCGTAAGTATTATAGTAGATCTAGAACTGTAAGGCTACTATACTAGATTCCTTGTATGCGGGCATCACCATGTCTGGCCATGTTTGCTATATTAATTGGTTAGATATTTTCACTCCTCTTTTAACCTTGATTACTAAGTGGATAGTGGCATGCTAGAAAATTCATCCACAAAACATAATTTTCACTATTTAGTTTCAATATAAGTTTGATGATAATTTGATCTAATTGTGTATCATTTAAAGAAATTATTACCATTTGTTAATGCATCCAATATTGTGGTTTTGGAAGTAATAATGAAACAATTTGATTATTTTTACTTGAGATACTTATACATATACATTTGAGTGCATGTACAATAGGTTTAGAAGGTTGTACAGATTGTAAGTAGATACATAAACTTGAAAATCAATATCCAAAAAAACATCTCAAAAAAGCTACAAAGCTCATTGACGTTGAGACATTGCCTCACTTTCTGACAATATCAACTTTATCATTGAGACAACAAATCAGACCGACAGAAATGCAAAGGCTCATCTTTACATGTACAACACTATCAACTGTACTACCACAAACTCCATTTCCATAATACACCAAGCCTTTCCTCGTTGATACAACAACATACTTCTTGATAGTATCGACTCTATGTGGCCCATATTTTCTTTGATTAACTAATCATGAACAAACAGATAATGTAGAATGCTTATGACATAAGGGTTATGTTGGAGATATCCTTTTATGTGAAGTGATTATTTAAGAGAACAAGTGAGAAGAAATAAATTGACCTTGAAGAAAACAAAGTATTAGGAGGCACATGTGAGAAGAAAAAGTGATTAGAGACGCCTATCTTCTTGTTTCACATTCTTCATTAAATTTCTTCTTCTCTTTCATTCTACAGTCACTTGTTTGTTCTCTCTCTCTTATCAGATTTGTTGTACAAGATAAAATGATGAGGGACTAATCTTTTTTCTTTAGAACTCAAGAGTTGCATGACATGAAATTGATGTCATTAACTTACTATTTTAAAATAAGACTTATTGATTTTTATTTCATGAATGAAAAGTATTGTCATTGAATGTGATCAGTCACTATGTTTGATGTATCTCATAGAATTTCTCATTGGAAAGTTCTTTGTTATGGGATTTCCTTTCACGAACACAAGTCATAAGAGAGTGGAAGTAGCTTATACTTGTGACGTTTTATAGTTGAAAACTTATTTTTAATGGCCTTGGTCACATACTAATGCTACATAAGTAGAGTCCATTACCTCTTAACACAATGTTATGTTCTAGAAGGAAGCAATGCTTCTACGCAACACCTATAATGTTAAATAATATCAATATGTGTAAATTTAATCAATCAACAACTACAAATTTTATGGTGAATCTAGTTTCCTAGATATTTTTAGTGCTACTATTTTATCCATTTATCCATTCAATTAATTAAAATCCTAGAATTATGTTAATTAGATTTACAGTTTTTTTACTTGAATTAGCAAATAGGTGAAAATGAATCAATTTCTTGTGGCTTATGACTGGATCATTATAACCCTATATTACTTTACACATGTTTATAATGCATCACTAGGATTTTATGACCTCTAATGTCAGTTTTTATAGAGTTAGTTTCTCAGGAAAATCGACACCATAGATAATAAAACCTTAGTTCTAGAGCACAACTGTCACCATCGGTTAAGTCCTGCAGATTCAAAAAAGACACGAGTTCCAATTTTTCCTATAATATCGATTGCTTATTAAAGAAATAGACGTCTTAGATAACCAACAAAATACAAACTTTATGAGAAAAAATTGCATCAAAAGTTTTAATATTGGCGTCAGCTTCATAAGGACCAACAACACACTTCTTCACCCCAAATAAATTTGCCTCCTAAATACTTCTGTCGTTGATTTTTCAGTAGAAAAATGATGTCGACAGTCTAATGAACCGTAAAAAGTTATAAATTGGTGTCAGTTTTGGTGTTGAGAAACTAACTATAAAGGGTTCCTATCACATCCACACAAAAATATTTCCCCCCAAATTGTTTTATAGTGTCAATTTGCAATGAAGGACCAACTTTTCTAGTTTGATTAAGGGCCTCTAGCATCAATATTTTTTTTAAAACCAATGAACAAGTTATCCCTTAGTCGTCGATTTCTCTCTCCAGAAATGAAGACTAGGCCCTTAATGAGGCTATCATTTTTTAATAGTATAAGAGACATAGTCGTCAATTTAACCCATAGAAAACAATGAAAAAGGTCTACCTCTATCGTCGTTCCTCTCTACTAAACGATGACTATATCCTTAGTCATTAGTTTTACTTAATAATCAACGACTATGTCCCACTTAATACCACCCACAAAATTTCTTTGACCCCCATCTTTTGTTTCATTGGATTGATACATAGCTATAGTTATTATGCCTCTCTACTATTTGAGCTTCCATTACAGACGGTTGCTCTCCAGTTTCTCATCTCTGTCACTGTTGCTAATACTGCTCATCATCAGCATCGTCTACTGGAGCCACCACTGCTGCTCTACTACTCTTCCTCATCACCACCATTGTCCACTGGAGCTAGCCACAACCAGGGCCACCAACAAGCTAGGGCCTCTTTCGTCGCTCATGCTAACCACGACCGCCCCCACCACCATCATTGTTGTGCTATGTGTTGCCTCTATCAGAGGTGAAGCCATCATCGGAGGTAAATCCAAGGCTTTTGTTGTATGCTACTTCTCTCTACCACCAGAGGTATGGAACACAATATCGATGTGGTACACACCCTTGCTAGTTGGTTGCACATCCTTTATTCCTTTTTAGATGTTAAGAAGTAATGCCTACAAACTAGTAGTGTTTATTTAATACAATTGATGATAGGATTGATTATTAATAATATATGAAAAAAATAAAATGTTAAGACAACATGTAGCCTAGATAAACCTTGTATATATGAATGTGACCTGCCAACCTTACTTTGGAGCCCACAACATTATTTATTATAATCGACGTTATTTTTTGCTTTGATAGTTAATTATGTTTTGATTATGCTAAGTGTTGATGGTCGCCTTAGGTTTGCTAGTTAATAGTATTTTGATAACGATTAAACCTTGGTGAAGCAATCTGTACAACACACAGTTTACAAATGCCGATACACAAACCCTTATAATATGGAATCATAGATTTTCTCCTATAGTGGGGGAAAGCTAAAGTGCCTGATCTCCTCATTTTTTTACACCTATGATATGAATGATGATGCTAGATCATAGGTATATAAATGATAACATTTCCTGTTGGCCTAGAAACCCATTTGAGATTTTACTCATCAGGAGTAAATCTTAGATTGTCCCCCATTTGAGAATATTCTTGAACACTTAATCTCACTTAGGATGTAAGCGTATAATGTATACTCTATTTTCAAGATACAATTCCCTATTTTTTTTCTCTAAGTACATATATAGGTGGATATTTGCCCATCTACATAGGTTTACTTGAAGAACTGTAGGGAAATACTACAAAAATTTTCATGAAGACTGAACCACCTTATACACTTACTAGTGAGATTAGGTGTTCAAGAACAGGATAGGTGGTACACACATTGATTACTGAACCTCAAACCCTAAACTATAATTTGTAAGCCCTTATCCCTAAATCCTAAATGATAAATCTTAATCTTTAATCCCTAAACCCTAATCATGTAAACCCTAAATCTAATACTTGTTTTCTATTCAATCATAGAAATGATAGATTATGGATGTCCATTCCAAATTATTGCACCCAAGAGTTTATTACTGTTCTTGATCAGTTTAGAAGATTTATGGAGGAACGTAGGAAATGACCTGGAGATAGGTTCTATTGTCCATGTATGAATTGTAGTAACAACTTGAAAGTTGACAATATTAACAAAATAAAAAGTCATGTCATGCACAATGGGATTGTACATGTCTATATAGAATGGTACTCACATGGAGATTTACTGCTATGAGATCATTAGATGTCGATAGCAGTACTTGTGTTGAAGAAGAAATTTCTGACCATAATGTAGATGTGAATGACCCAATTTTGATAGACATGGTTGATGTGATGCTAGATAGTTGGGGGTACATCACACCGATCCATCTTACTTATTTGGAAACAATATGCATGATGTTGAGAGACTGTTATACTTAGGTTGTACTAAGTTTATGAAGTTGAGAGTTGTGTTGAGATTGTATACTCTGAAGCCTAACAATATATCGAGCGATAAAAGATTCATGTCATTGTTGTCTTTGTTGAAAGAAATTCTTTCTGAAGGTAACAAGCTTCCAATCTCAACATACAAATTAAAGAAAATGTTGTGCCCAATGCGAATGGAGGCTAAGAAGATACATTCATGCCTGAATGACTGTGTGTTATTTTAAAAGGAATACATCAATTTGAAATATTGTCCAAAATGTGGGGCATCAAGGTATAAAATGATGACTTCAGGGAAGTCCAAAATTGGTTCTCTTGCCAAGGTGATGTGGTATCTACCTATAATACCACAATTTCAATACTTGTTAGCCAATACCATGGTTGCTGAGAATTTAACATGGCATGTAGAGGTAAAGAAAAATAATGTTGGAATCCTATGACATGCGTCTGAATCCACATAGTGTAAGAAGATCAATTTATTATACCCTAAATTTGGTGAAGAAGTCAGTAATCTAAGACTTGGGCTTTGTACAGGTGGGATGGATCCATACGATAGACTGAACAACCAACATAACACTTGGCATGTTATGATTGTTATATACAATCTTCCTCCTAGGTCGTGTATGAAAAATAAGTATGTCATGTTGTCATTATTGATATCAGCCCCTAAAAAAGTGGAAATGATACTGATGTTTATCTTGAACCTCTAATTGATTACATACAGAAACTCTGGGAGGTGTGATGACCTATGATGCCTCGCATAGAGAAATATTTCATTTGCATGCTATTTTGTTTTGCACTATTAATGAATTTGAAGCATACTGGAATTTTTCTGGATACAATAAAATGATCCAAATCATGCCCTATATGTGAGAACACTGATTCAATACGACTAAAACATGGCAACAAGACTATATATCTTGGTCATCAAAGGTTTCTTGCAAAAGTTCATCCTTACCAAAGGTTGCACAATGCATTCAATGGATCGAATGAGGAACTGAGTGCTCCTATACCTATATCAGGAAAGGTTGTTTATGAAAGAGTAAAGGACTTTTTCAATGCATTCAATAAGATATCACAATGTACTATTCCCACACAGAGTGACAAATCTTTATACAAGAATAAATCAATATTCTGAGATCTTCTTTATTGAAGTTCTTTGGTAGTTAGGTATTGTATCAATGTCATTCATCTTGAGAAAAATGTTTTTGATAGTTTCATTGGAACTCTATTGAATATACTATGTAAGACTAAAGATGATGTCAGACCCAGGATATACCTATGTGAAATGGGCATAAGGAAAGAATTTACAAATGAAGTTAGTAGTGATTGAAAAACATATTTACTTCCTACTTGTTACACATTGTCTAGAAAGGAGAAGAAAACTTTTTGTGAGTGCTTTCTTAATGTTAAGGTACCACATGGATACTCTTCTAATTTCTGTAGATTAGTATCAATGAAGGATCTGAATCTGATAGGTCTTAAATCTCATTATTGTCACACTCTAATGCAAAAAATATTTCCCGTGGAAGTTCGATCTATACTGCTGAAGAATGTAAGGTTTGCAATCACCGGGCTATGTTTCTTCTTCAACACTCTATGTAACAAAGTTATTGATCTTGAGAATCTCAATAATTTGTAAAGAGAAGTGGTTGTTACTCTATGCTTACTTGGGATGTATATTCCTCCTTCATTTTTTGATATCATGGTACATCTTGTTGTCCTTTTGAACGATACATGAGTATTTTTTAAGGTGACGTTCGAAATAGTTATCGGCCTGAAGGGAATATTGTTGAGGGTTATGTGTCCAGGGAGGTTATGGACTTTTGCCATGACTTTTTGAGTTATAATGAAGATCCTATATACGACTAGAATATTGAGAACTATTTTGGAAAAGGGACGTTTGGAGCACAAGAAAATATAATAAATCGTGAGATGTCGGCACAAGAAAACTTGTATATTTATACAAAATCAATGAAGTAAGTATTTATACTACCGAACATACCAATTTCACCAAGATAGAATATCCTCGAGTCAATTAAATGTGGTTTGCTAGAGAGCATATCAGGACATTTATTATGTGGTTTGAAGATAAAGTCTTATGTAACTATTGCAAACACCAAATAATATTGCTAAAAATATCAAATGCCTCGCCTTTAAATCAAATATGAATGTTATGTCTTATGAAGGATTTGATAGAAATGGATTTTCATATTCCACAAAACGCCAGGATGTTAAGAGTGTGTCATCTAAAATAGTTGGGTCACCCTTCAAGCATCTTCATTGTATTTTTATAGTTCAAGGATAAGAATCCACATGAAGGTAAAATATCATAGTACAATGTCATTGAAGACATATGGCAGTTTGACTGCATAGATTTTAGAGTTCCTATCTTTAGGTATAATTGGGTTGATAACACCAAAGGAGTTGTAGTGGATAAATTGGATTTCACATTAGTGAATTTGAAAAGATTGGAGAGAAGGATGAACCTTTCATAATGGCATCACATGCAAAACAAGTATTTTATATTGATGATCCTACAAATGAAAAATGGGTGGTTCTTGTCCATGATAAAAGGTAGTTCATTGCAGATCCTATAGATGAAGAGTGTACTATGACATGTATGATGATTGCAGTCAATTCTCAGTTGGCTTGCCAACACCAAATATTGAAGTTGACATTGACTTATATATGCATGAGATCAAATAGAGGGAAAGTTAATTTGATACAAGAATCCCATATTATAGGATGCAATTATTTTCTTAAATGTTAGGTATTTTATATTTGTTTCACTTATATTTCATTGTTTGACTATTTTTAATGTGACATTTTTTCAAATGGCATCTGACATACAATATGATGACTGTGATGACGATTATTGTGAGGATGAGCACCATGATGATGTGTACCATGATGATCATATAGGTGTAGGTTGTATTGTTTTATTACATAGATGTGCATTTTACAATATATATCTTATTGTATTGTTTTATTATTTCATCCCATTAATAAGTTATATCTTTCTATGACTTATATGTGTTTCCTATTAACTTTATCATGAGGATGTATGCCCTGAGGAACTTGTGGAGCATGTTGAGCAACATCGTCAACGTGTAAAAATAAGAGGCATCACCATGATGAACAAGTTAGTAGAGAAAAGAGGTAACAAACCGAAGCTGGTCGTTGAGTTTGATGATGCATGAAATCATGTTGGGAAGAATTGCAATTCTTTTGTGTCATATATAAGGGTTCTTACTCATAGCGAATCAGACGTAACAATGAAATCTTGACATAAAATTGGTCAAGGAAAGAAAGACTTAATATGGACATAACTATGTGTGAGATATTTTCATTTATAATTCTATTTAAAAAAATATTTACAATTCTATTTTTAAGAATATTCCATTAAATATATGAATTTTTGCAGAGCATATTTGACTTGGATGCAAAATTGTATCGTAAAAAGGTATTGCAATGCTATGGGAGGGTATTAAGGAATTATAAAATAAATCTGATAAGAGAATATATACAGAACACTGAGAAGAAGAAGAAGAAGTTAGGCACTAAGGAATGAAACTATCTTGACCCGATGGTGTGGGAGGCATTTGTTTCTTCAAGAAAAACTGATAAATTCATGGTATTAGGCCTCTTGATTTACCATAAATTCTTATGAATTCATTGTATCACGTTAACATATGTTTTGGACTAACCATGCTTCAAGCGATGCACAAAGAAAAAGGTGTGCAAAGAATGTGTACAACCACACGATGGGTTCTGGTGGCTACACAAAGATTCATCAACTGAGACTACAAGATGCTTATTCTCAACAGCCTAATACTAGGACTACTGAGTCCTTTACTACTCTTGCACCTCTACTTCACCACGAGGAGTGCATAGATGGGAGGCAAACCAAATCTGGAGCAATACCCAACCCCACAACCACTGAGGTGGCTACAAAAATGGTAAAATTTAACTCTCAAAGCAATTACTATTGATTATTGTTATGTTTTACTTACCAATTATCATTGATGATGATTACAGGGAGATCTACGAGTAAAGGAAACAAGGCAACCCTAAGGGCACAAGGAATGAATTGACACTTTCTCTAGGTAATCTAGAGCATCCAGGGTGTGTTAGGACTATTGGGACTGGTATCAATATAAGAGCCTTCTTTGGGGTCATTAGAGCATAAGTACAAATCTGTCCAAAAAGGAGGATTCTTAGAATAGAAGCTACAAGAGATGGTTGCAAAGAAATATAAGAAGCAATGAGATAGTATTATGCTTCTCATTCAACTCTTCAACAGACAGTACATGTGGTGCCCTACTCTTCATATGAGGTGGACCCCCTACGATAGAGATGGTTGGAAGTAATCCAATGGACCCAACAACTAGAACATATGTTGTAAGTTTGTCTATGATATAATAGTCTTTCAAAATGGTTTGTATAATATGTTAGTATTTAGGTATATACATAACATTATATATAAATTTGTTGGGGTTGAGGCCATGGTGTCTTGTATTAGAAGAATATGTCGTTGCACTAGGTGCGGCTTACCCACCCCTTATAGGTGACACAATTCATGGTGCTCCAATGCCCACTGATGCGGTTAGCATGATGCTAAGGCTTGTCTACAATGCTTGGAAGCATATTGCACTGTCATATGACCACCCCAAGCATGACATGATAGGTGATGCAGAAGGCGGTGTGGTTGTGTGGCCTAAAGATAGAGTTGTCTATGCTGATGTATGCTAAAGTTACATTGCATTTGTATCTATATATAATTGACAATTGATATGAGAATATATTTATATGTAGGACTCAACACCTAACAAACCCCCTACAACTCATCTTCCACTTCCTCCTCAAGATATTTGATTACTTGGTTGGCTTGAAGAGGACCAATTTGACTCGTTATGTCCTAATTGTAGGGGGTCGGTAGTATGTATATGTGACTTTTAAGAAGGGCCACCTATGGTGGTCCATATTAAGGAGGACGTTGGAGGTCAAGCTCATGATACTAGTATATTATTACAAGATATTTTGGAGATGTATAATTATGCTTGGTTGGATAAAATTGTGATAGAATTTTGGATATGGGGAGATCTTAGGACTAAATACCTTGTTTTATATATGTTTCATCTATTTTCTTATATATTGATGCATACATGATATATGTCTTACAACTTCTTACATAGGGTGTGTACATAGTTCACACTACCCAATGTGACATTTCCAGTTCCACTATTGATTAGTTGTGTACAAAAAGACCCTATATATGTGACCAAATATTGGTCTACTGCATCTAAATATTTTTGTAAAGCAAAAAAGAGCATGATTATAGCTCCATTAAAAGTTGAGTAAGTTTAGTTACTTTGCTTATAATTTTGACTTAAGAATTACATTTCATTGTGGATTTTGAGTTTTGTTTGTTTACCTTCTTTTCACTCAAGAATAATCATTGGGCATTGTTGGTTATTGTGCCCATGATGCTAACTGTCTATTATCTAGATTCCAAGTAGACAGTGGGGGACACGAAATAAAGAAAGTATTATTCAAGTGAATAAATTTTATATTCACTTACATATATTAATACATTAGTATTAACAAACGCAATTCACTATGTTATATTAATTTATCGGGGTATAAAAGAATTCAAAAAGGCTGGAGGAAAGGTGGATAAGAAAAAAAGTTGTTACGTTGGAAGAATGTTGAAGTAATTTTTCTGACTCCATTGCATATTTATGCCAACTATGTTTACTTTTATTTATTAACATTTTGTATGTGGGTAAACATATACTATCCTGCACAAGACAATGGTTGGACATGCACATACTACATGATGTGGTGTATGAATATGATTGTAACACAAGGGGCACTAGACATCAACTACATACAAAATGTAAGTTATATATAGTCTAATCATCATAAGTAAATAGTCTCATATGATAATATGAAAAAATCAAATCAAACTCTTTAATTATGTCATTCTCTTTGTATCTGTTTGGCATGAAAGAACCTTATACATTAGAAGAGCTAGATGAGATACAGGAAAAATTGGCATAAGCTTTTGTTAAGGAAGTAAATTTTGAATTTGATTGGGATAAAGAATAAGTTTAGTAAACTTTGATGTCATCATTTCTATATACATATGGTGCTTATGACTTCTTGCAACTTCAAATTTGATGTGAGTAAATTATTGGTGCATATGTGAATGATGAATGTATACATGTGTGTGAATGTGAAGACGAATGAATATAATGAGAATTATATTTCTACGTTTCATGAGAATGGTATTGGTGCATATGTGAATGGTGTGTCATGTGTGTGAATGAATTAGAACATGAATGAATAGAATTGTATTTGTACATGTCATGAGAAAGGAATTGGAGAATGGATCTTGTATGTGGGTGGTTTGTGTATTTGTTATTGTAGATTTTTTAGGTTTGTTGTCTTGTTGTTAAGCTAAACACAAGACGGAACCTATAATTCTAATGAACTGCATGTCTCCAACCTATTGAACAACCGTACAATAGGTCTGCAAGCCTGTTATTTGAAAAAAAAATTGTTTTAATTGGTTATTATAAAAAATCCAACATTGTATAACTTAATTGTCGATTTTGATGAAGAAACTAATATCATAGAATATCCAAAATGGTCGTGTTGGGCAACACAATTGTGCTACCTACTGGTGTTTCTGTCATCAGTTTTTCTTTCATATACCGACGACGAAGTTACTAAAATGGCTATGTTGGTCACCATCGGTCGTGATACCATATGAATTTCGGCGTCGGTTTAGGGTAGCAACTGAGGCCACAGAGACATCTATCACTTACAAATGTGACCTGATATGTAAATACAACGTCGGTTGTTGAATCTAAACTGACGAAACAAATTCTTAACTGTGTTGGTATCATTAATAATAGCAACCGAGGCTGAATCCTCATCATCGATTTACTCATCCCAAAAATATACGTCATAAATGCTTGACTATAGTGTCTCCCACTTAGGTATCAGTACAAAACTGACGGTAGAAGACTGTGTTAACCGATACTAGAAGTAGTTTATGCTATCAAATATACTAACTAATAATTGATTGTATACTTGCAACTATCATTATCGACACTTCCTAGAGATATTTCAAAGCATAGATCGGAAGGTAATAGGCACTATGCAAAATTTCCATGACCTTTGATAATTCATTTTGGATTATTCCTTGATTTTTAATATATGTAGGACTGGGATAATACATATCCATGTTCATGAGTGGAAAGTAGAGAGAACTTGCCTCGTTGTCATTCCCTATCTTCCAGTGGGCATCATGATAGCTCCCAGACAACAACTATGGTGTCAAAATACGGATAATATTGTATGAGCTTTATCAAGGATTCATATCTCTTTGTGTCAAACTATGATGCATGTCAATGTGTAGGAACTATCTCCAAGAGATGCGAGATGACCAAGATGATCACGATAGAAACGGGAGTTTTTTTTTTATGGAAAAAATTTCATGGGGACATCTGTTTCTTCAAATTTTAATTTATATGTATTGCTTATTGTTGACTATGTGCCAAAGTGGTTGGATGCCATTACAGCCCACACCAATAATGCCAAGGTGGTTTGGAATTTTTTGAATGCCATTTTCTTTTCAAATTTGGAGTACCATGATGAATAATCGGTGGTGGTGGGTTAAATCTCATGAATTGCCATTCAACCACTCTAATGCGGAACTATGGAGTTAAACACCGTGTAGGAAAATCATATCAATGACAAACCTACTTTACAATGGATGTATCCAATAGGGAGATAAATCAGATTCTTAAATGCACAATTTTGACTTCCCTTACCCATTGGAGCACCTGTTTAGAAAATTTCTTATGTGGCGACCTCACTGCGTATAAAATGCCAGTTGTGACATCCCCATACCGTTTAGTGTATGATAAGGTATTCCAACTCCCTATCGAACTAAAACATTGATCCTTATGGGTTATCATTAGGTTGAACTTGGATTTGACCGAAGTGGGAAATCTTAAGACACATCAACTCATTAAATTGCACAAGTTTCTCTTGGACACTTATCAGAATTTAGGGATTTATTAGCATAAAATGAAGAAGATTCAAATCCAATATATCTCACATATGGAGTTACAAATGGGACAATATGTGTTATTTTTCAACTTTAGATTTAAATTGCACTTTGGGAAAATTGACATCAAGGTTGAGTATGAGGTGGTCAAGGCATACCCACATGGAACAATATAAATTTAAGATGGCCAAATTTTTTCATGTTCATGGTAACCACCTAAATAAGTACAATGGTGGTAGGATTTTTGTTAGGTGATGAGTGTTAATTTGATAAAAGTTGATTTAAATAGAGATGCAATGTGTCAAGCCTAGGAAGGTAAACAAGGGTGCTTATGGAAGGATACTACCTTTTAGTTCATTCTTGTTTGACTTTTATTTCTTTTCCAAATTGTTTATTCTTTTCTTTTCTTATGATCATTTATAGTAAGTTTTGATACATGATTCTATGTGTTGGATTTATTATAAGTGTTTCATATCCTACAAAGGTTGATACATAAAAGAGGTGGACAATTCTATCAAAAAAATATAAGGATACACAACAACGTTCTTCAAGTTAAATTTAATGCATCGACTCTCTCAATGACCACCAGCCACAAACATGTGCTTGCCAATGTCAAGGTTGATACATTAACTCCCTCATCATTAATATCAATGCATGCAAAATGTAGAAAATCAACTCTCGGGGTATCAGGGGATGCATCAACAACCTAATTGGTACTATAGAAAAGAGGGTACCTTGTATATATGAGCTCAATGTTGAGTGGTGCATTGATGGCCCTGGTCGGTAAACCTACATATCGCCAAACCACAACCCACATCGACCTTTTTGATAGTATCCATGAGCTTGTTGATGTATCAACATGGTATATTCTTTCTATTTCAAAGGGCCAAAGAGCTTTAAAAGGGAGGAAACATAGAGGTGTCAATGCATCAATGAGAGCACCATTATCCCCAAAGAGAGAAACTTCTACACCATTTCCCCCTATTTGTACGACCCCAAATTTTAGTTTCTTATACTCAAAGTAGCATTTCAAACCCAAGTTCCTGAATGTAGAGAGGGGCATAAGATTAATGTTCAACCCAAAATTTCACTGTGGATCTCGAAAGAATAGTTTCCCAATGAAGCATGTCATATTCAACTTGGATAATTGTGATATTGGGGCAACTTCCTTTGAATCAGTAGAAGAACCTCCTCATGCACTACAATGGTCTCATTATCAATAATTCTCCTTTTCTTATTGATGATATTTTTTAGGATTTTTGTGTAAGCTAGTATATGCTCTTCATATTCTATGAGTGGGATGTTAATATGTAATTCCTAGAGAAAAAACTAGAGACTTCTTGAAAATGTTTATCAACTTTCCCCTCTTATAAATGTTAGTTAAGGGAATGAAAAATGTGAATTTATATTGAAGGGGTTTTCCATAATAAAATAGAGAAGATCATGGAAAATTTCTTCTTTGGTAGTGATGACCCGCCATCTAGCAAGACTGCACTTGATAGATACTTTACTATGTGAGGAAACTATTGATCTATTACCTTTACCTCAAACAACATCTCATCAGGGAATTGATCGTTGTTCATCATTTTCAAACCATTCTCATGCACTTTATCCAGACGAGAGAGGTGATCCACCACCACATTTTCAACATTGGGCTTTTAAAATTTGATGTTCCATTGCTTGCACAATAGATTTACTAGAAAAATTATCCCTAGAGTTTAACCTTTTAATAAAAAAACAACCAACTTGTAAATGATCAAGTAAATTCTTAGTAGCAAAAGGTGTCAGTTCCAAGGAGCAACGTTTTCCAGAGATTAATTTGAGCCTTTTTATAATGAATAATATTTAAGATTTAGCTTTGAGGAGAGTGATTAAGCTAAAGCATAAATTAAAAGTGTAGAAATAAAAATAGTTAAATTGGTTTTTAACTCAAATGTTAAAAGATAGTGGGGGTCCAGGGGATTACCACCATAGATCACATTCTTACATTAACCTATTCAATTCATTAATTTTAATAATTAAATTAGGACCATGTAGATTTGTGTCCTTGTGGAACACAAGTCTTACAAGGGCCAAACTTCTCTCAGACTTGAGGTATCACTATTTGAGGATCCTTGTCCAACCGTCTAAAAAAATTCTATTAGGTGGTCCCGCCAAGAAATTTGGATTTCTATTCCAGTGTATGAGCTCATGGATCAAGTGGTCTCGTCACTATAATCTATAATAACAAGATAAGCTGGGTAAGAAGATCATAAAATCCATCAACAAGTCTTGTCAGGAGATTATTAATTTATTCTTGTTGGGATCAGGGGTGTCATCACCCCACAAATATAATCTATCTAACCAGAGAATGAGAGCACAAATGGGTATAAAACATCTAATCATTAAAACATTATAATGAAATACAATTAAAGTGAAGAATGAGATATGGGGCTACTCTAAATTCCCATGTAGAGAACAATCATACATAGTAGAAACCGATATAAAAGTAAGGATAGGGATATAAGGAGTCATGTTGACAAGACGCAACAATGAAACAATCTCCATGAGGATAACAAAAACTCCTTTTCTTCCATCCTTTCTCTGTGCACCCCTAAGGGGGGTCTCTAAGATGGCCTCAAGTGAAGTGTAAAAGATGGAGTAGAAAAAAGAGATCTCATTTGTTCTTGAACTTCCCCTCATGAAACCCTTAAAACTATTATTGCCAACAGATAAATTAACTTGGTATGCGATGTTGGTCAGTTGACCGAGAGTCCAATTGGTTGACCGACTTAGATGCTTGATTTGACTTGAAGGTAGGTTTGGCTGCAATAATGAACCTTCATTTCAGAGTTTTACTGGATGTCATTGGTGAGTCAATCGACTGGGATGCTAGTCAATCAGTTGGTCTACATTTGTGAGATTTCTCAATTCTGGCCTTGACTGAGTCTTTGTTGGCGAGTTGATTGGCTAGGATTCTAGTTGACCGATTGGAGTTTAACAATTTGCATTGGCCCGACCAATTTTTTTGAAGTAATGAACCTTCCTAATTTTGAATTCAACTGGGTTTTACTGGTGAGTCTATTGACTGGGATTCCAATCAATCAATTGGAGTTTAATTGTTTACTTTGACCTGACCATTTAATCTGAAGTAATGAGCCTTCCCGATTCAACATGTGACTAGATCTTATTGGTGAGTCGATCGACTAGGATTCCATTTGGTTGATTAGAGTTCTGGGAAGCTACAATCTCATACATGTGAGTTGATTGACTGGGTTGGTCAATCTATCGATTGGGAGGCTAAAGATGAGAATTGAAGCCTCTGACTCCTGGGTCATTTGGGATTTGGAGTGATTGATCTATTTTCTGACAAAACCAAAGTAAATCCAATAAAAACTCCAATAAAAAAGAAGAGTAGATAAATTAAGACAATTTAATCTAAAATTAGGAAAAAAATCAACAAAACACTTCTAAGAAATGATCTAAAAGAAGCAACTATAATGGATAAATATGCATTTATCAAATACCTCAAACTTGAACATTGGTCTTCCTCGAGCAACATTGAATCATAAATTATACCAAATAATACTCTCATCCATCCCTCCTCTCTTTCCTAGAACTACTTGAATCCTTCCCACCTTTCATGGCCAAGTGACCCTGATTTCTTGGAATCACAGAACAATTTCCTAATTCCTTACTTGAAATTTCTCACAACTTGTTTCCATTTCAAGACGCACAAAGAAATAGATTCCATATATTTTCTTCCTTTTGTACTCCCACAAATTCTAAAAAAGTATGTACAAGAACATGGTTCAGGGATTTGATGGTTTGGGGTTATGTAGATTCCCTAGGTATAAAAGTGGAGTGAAGTGAGGTAAGGATGGAGGCAATCTCTCCTCTATTCAACTTGAGATATTTTTATTTATTTGTTGAAATTACATTGATTGTGTTTTTTAATGCATTTTGGCATCTTTTGTTAGTGGTGCGCCCCTATTAAATTTATGAGGTGTATGTAAGAAGTGATAGATGGGGAAGGATGCTCCATCCTGAGCTTAAGAGTTTGGCACATTTTTTGAATTTTGATTTTTTTTACAAATGAAGGGGTAAAGAGGTGGTGGAAGTGTAGGAAAGGCCGGAATTGTGTAGCTTGTGTTGAGTGTGATGACATCATTTTAATTATCTCTATAACTTGCAAAATCTAGAAATTTTACAAGCTACTTGCAAAATTTATGTATGGAGACATTTTGTTTGATTCATATCTAACCATTACGGCTTGCCAACTTTTCTGAGGGGTAGTGCTATTAAAGGTCATATGGAATTAGATTATTTCTAGCAATGGTATTTTAGAAATGTTGTAGAAAAATTCACTTATTCAAAGGGTATCTTGATTAACATGCATGATTGGCTCACTAGATAAAGGGAAAAAGTAAATTAAGAAAGGAAATTTTGAAACTTTTAAGCTAACGTACATAACATAATTAAAATTGCTAAAAAGGGAAGATAGAGTGGATGGAATGGGTATGTACCACCCACCTCCACTCCGAAATTTAAATTTTTCCCATCCCAAGCAAAACTTAAATTTAGAATGGAGGGAATATTTTTCCTAAAAAAATGTCTAGCTGAAGGGGATGTTTACGAGGGCTAGATCCTTGAATAGTGGAGCTTCATGGTACACCCAATGATTGGGTGGTCTGCAAGCTTGAAAGGGATTTTTGGTTGATTAAAATGATGTTGTTTTTGCCTCACAGTCTCTCCCATAGGATCCACAAATCTTCCTTCATAAGTGGATGAAGTGTTGTCAATGTATGTGGATTGGATACATGATAGCACCCATTGAGTGTATTCAGGGTTAACTCTTCCACAAAGACCCATGGTGCATCACTCTTTTAAGAGGATGTGGTATCATATGAATTCACTATGTGTAGTGATAGTTGGGATAGATCTACTAGAGGATATAGCTCAATTTTATGCTTGTCATCAGGGTCTACATGTAGTAGACATGGTGTCAGAATGGGAGGAGATGTTTTACCAATATAGTCAAATTTGTATGTGACTGTGTGTCCCCCTCATCTATCACCCCATCAACATTAAGGTTAATGGTGGCATCTTGATATTTTTCTATGCCAAAATGTGATCTAATTCCTTCACGAAGCATGCAACCAACTAATTGGAATCAGAAAGAACCACATCCCAATATAACAACAGATGCACACAAACTTCTTGCTGAGGTGGAATCACCTCAATGGGTTCAACTTGATATGGGACAAAGTGTGATTGAAGTGGAATGCAAGGCTCTTGATGAGAAAGTAATCTATTAAAAGAACCCATCGATTCATCACTAGAGGGTGATAATAAGTTAACTAGGATGGGCTCAACCAAAGTTGGTCATTGTAAACTTTTGGATCTGTGTCAACATTTGGGGTGGTCAATGGAGCTTCAAGTTCTGAAGTCGCTTCTGCTACATTTTAAATATATGGTATGATGATAGTATCATCATTGATGTTAACTAAAATCATCCATGGCAGCTCTCACATCTTGGGGGAGCTCTCTGATTTTCACAAGGGACGTGACTGGCTGAGAGAGTCATGCATTCTCTTCAGGTATCATCATCTCTATGGAATTAAACATCTTATTTTATTTCGAGCCTCCCATTAAGAAATCACATACACTCTTGCCTTCACCTTTATGGCCTCTATCTATGTGGCAATGGCATGTTCTATCAATTAGTTGACTTTCAAGGCGTGGCTCCTCATATCATTGAATAATTTGCTAGCTATAATTTGCCTCATATATCTACCTAGAGGTCTAGTTTTATGCTTGAGTCAGAGCATTCACATGTTCACTTTGTGTGGACACATCTTGGGGCACTCCAATATATCATGATAGAAGGATCCATATCTCTCACATTGCACATTCTATGGTGCCATCCTATAAAGACCCAATCCTTATGATCAAATATTTATAAAATTGCATCATAAAATATATTCATCAAGAGTCCCAAAATATTATACATATGGTTACAATATTATAATAAAAATGCATGATTTCAATATATTATTCTACAAGGGACATCTCTTTCATGTCTCTTATAGGTTTCTTTCATCACCTGTCCATGAATATCCCAAAGGAAATAAAGCAACACATGGACCTCAAGAAGGGAAACATAGATCCATCAAATGACTAGTATATTTGGAAAGTAAAATTATGAACCTATCTACAAAGAATTTTCATGATAAAATGCAGAGGTAAAATAATGTAGGCAGGTATCAAATGGAAACAATGGGTTTTGAAAGTTTAATAGAATTTAGTATCCAATCTTGAGATTAGTAATTCAAACTTCAAATAGATAATACATGTAAATGTATGGTTATTGATAGGTCATGTGTTCTCTCCTACAAAGAGTGACAACACACCAATTGAGATTCCAAGTACACTGTGGGACCCTATGTCCTTTACCTCTATGTAGAGGTGTGGAAGCCTAATTCTACTAAATGAGTGGCACTAGCCTACCCATTTTTGACGTTTAAACATTGTGCTACTATTTCTAGGAATTTGTTGGTGGACTTTCAAAGAGGAACGCTAAAGTTTCTAAAATTTAGGCCAGTGAACCTATCTACTACGAATGATATCAAGAGGGAATGAGCTTTCTTAATATAACATAGAAGTTGTGTACCTTTATATCAAAGTTTGCAAAAGGTAAAAGTTCCAAGTATTAATGCTAGGGGACAATCAAGAGAGAGATGTACACATTTTGATAAATATTTGTCACCATATGGCTTGTAAATCAAGTCTTAGGTTCATAATTACTCGATTTAATCACACCAAGGTTATCTCACTGATTCTTGGTTGTGATATATTTCATGCTAAGTCATTGAATGATTAATATACTATAGTGTCAAACTTATACAATACACTAAGACATGTTATGATGGGTATGCTCAAGCCATATTAATATACTCTCGCTCTTATATCTTTTCATTCAAATCTATCGAACTACATAGATTGATCTAATGTATTCATATGTATTTTTTATAGGCCATTGAAATATATATACATATGCATCCATCTTGGGTTATTGATTTATGAAAATAATCATATTGGCTTATGGATTTGTGTACTAAGGACTACTAAATTTCTAAGACACCTTCTATCCCTTATTAATAAATTCCATATATAACAACTTTAATACTAATATGATACATATTATGTAAATCAAACTTGTGATTAATTTTATTATAGCTTCCAATGTTTTAGAAAGTGGGAAGCGGGAGGCGTGCGGAGAGCACCTTGTGGCCGCTTGAGCACCAGGCGGCCACACAGGCGGGCACTTTTTGAAAAAGCAGATACTAAAATTCTTCTATAATTTGATAAAAAGATATACTTGTTTGTGTATAAGTAAAATATATATATATATATATATATATATATATATAAGGAAGTTTTAGACTTATCTATACAACCTACACAACAAAATAAAGCACCCAGATAGTTTTTAACATAGTTGTAATATGGTATTTGGGTATTACTAATACCCAAATTGTTTACTTTTACTATAGTGTATATATTTATAACAATATATACTAAAATGTAGTAAGTAGTAGAAGATATATAATGTATTAATGTAGCTTATGTAGTAAACAAATAGAATATATATAATGTTTTTCATTAATATCCAGTAAACAATAGAATATATATTACACTATAGAATGTATTAGTACATTATATTTATATAAGGTATAAAGGTAAAGAAATACAATTTGCAGTAGATAAGTAGATATTTATGTATGTATTATTGTATTATAAAATGTATTATACAGTAATGTTTCATATTAAGCAATGTACAACATCAATGTATTACATTATTACAGACTTCTAGTATTGCACATTATATTACATGGTAATACAGTCAATCATGCACATAGATAGATACTAGGAAAGTCAATATATGGTAGCAACAACAACATTTGATTAGAAAAAAATGAAAAAAGAAAGCAATTGTACAAAAATCCATCACCTAAAATTTAGGCGGCCAAAAGCGGGCACCCAAAACAAGAAATCATGCGGACAAATAGGCGGGCCAGGCGAGTTTAGGTGGCCGCTTAATGGGCTGCCTCCTGAGTGGCTGCTCAAGGCTATAACAAGGCGGTTGAGCCTCCTGGCCGCTCAAGCGACCGTTTAGGCGGGCGCCTGGGGCGCTTTTCAAAACACTGATAGCTGCTATTTGTTTTACTTTAATTTCTAGCTAGTGATTTGATCTATTCATGTCATTGTATCATAATCGTATATTTCTCATATTCTTGTCTTAGTATTGTAGCTTACACATGCATAAGTATTGATATACTCCAAGGGGATATATTTATATGATACTATAATGATATTAGGTTTCAATACTATAATCTAGAAATGTTTCTTAACATTACTAGTTCTTAGTGTAATGTATTTAAACTTTCAGGTTTGGAACAAATGAATAAGAGAAGGAATAACTAACCTAGTATCTGATGGTTTTCCTCCCAAGTTTCATTATCATTGGGGTTGATCGTCTAGACCCTTCAAATTTGTCTTGAGTTTGTTCACATCTCAAGGTGATTCTAAGTTGCTAGCAAGGAGTCATGCTATTTAATCCAAATTTTGTCTTCCTTGCAGACATGGATATAGAAGGTGCCTCAATGGGATTAGTTGAGAAGAGATCAACATACATGGAAAAAGTCTCTCTCTCTATGCCACTCTTACTTTCCTTGCAAGATGGTGGTAAGGTCATGATGGTCTGGCTTCAGCTGTCAATTGGTTGTAAGGAAGATGGTGGAATGGTTGACACATTTCCTTTATTCTCTAGGTTGGAGATTAGAGAAAGAGAGGGGATGTTGTGGTGGGGTTGTAGTCTGCGGAAGAACTGATGACTGGACATGATTGTAGGTCACAATTCTAATTGTGTTCCCAGTTTTTGTGAGGGAGTCAGAACTACATTCTTCAGACTTCGTGGTAGTTTTTGTGTGAGGCAATCAGTCTTGCAGTGTTGGTGAGGCGATATGAGTTTGTGGTAATGATGCCATGAGGATTCTGATTGTTGGTGGTGGATGGTAAGATTTTGGGGTTTTAGATCTCTAGGGACCATCCCAGTCATGACACCAATAATGAAAACATTGGCATTTGTAGGTGTGAGGAAAGTGGAACTATTGGCTTATTTTCTCCACCATAGGTGACCGTGACCATGGTAGTGAAGCCTTCACATTAGTATGTGGAATCACTGGCTTCTATGTGGGATCCTTGCTTCGATAGGGTCATATGAGTGGGGTTGTTCTTACCTATGTTTTATAGAGCACCTCGAACGTAAAGGAATTGAGGGAGAGGTGAGGATCTGCCAATTAACGGTGGGGTGGTGCATCATGGTGGAAAGGGTATGGTGCTCATGGAGTTTCAAGTCAGAAGGTATCGCGTTTCTCACCTTTAAAGGCCTATTTCTAGCAAGGATGTCCATGAGAGGGTTATATGGGGAGAGAAAGAGAAAGAGATGAGATAGAGGGAGATGAGATGTTAGGGATTCAAGGAGGCATTTAGGGGATTTTAGAGGACTTCAACATGGAGAGGGAGTAGTTCAGTTTCTTAGCTTGAGCAAGCATGATGTGAAGAATGGCTCTGTCATTTTTTTGCATATCCGGAAGAGGGCTAGGTTTGAGGAGGGAGACAGGGTTTATTTCCCTAATTGAAATTTACTTGTAATAATTCCATACTTGCTCATTTCTTTGAATTTTTGTAATGTATAAACAACACATCTCCAAGCTTTAATATTTTATCCACATGTTCACATTCAATCAAGCTAATTTATAAAGATGCTACCTCCCCTAATTGTGGCTATGAGATTAATAATTTAATCATTATTCATATAAAATGAAATATTCATATATAATAATCAAATTAATGTTTTAATGTGATTCCAAAGGCATTAGTCAAAAGGTGAGTGTTTCATTAGTGTAAAAGTTCATATCGAAATATGTAGGTCCTAAGCATTGAATTGCACTAATTGGTAATGGAACCACTCATAGAAATTGAAGGACCTACTTGTAAATATTTCTTTAGAGAGGGGAATTAACTTATTTTGAACAAAGAGACATAATCGAAGGCTAATTATACCAAGGAATATGATGATGAGTTAAAATATCTAAATTCAAGGACATATTTGTAATTGGGATCAACTCAGGAATAAATCAAGAATTACAACTTAGAATCATTTAGCATTCAAATATCCAGTATGTTATAGAGCCACTAAATTTAAAATGAATGCCTAAAAAATAGAAAAATGTGTCGAACAGGCTCAAGAGAAAATTTTCCAATGAAGATAAAACTTTCTATTATATTATTTATTGTTAATTTTTTAGGGAAATCAAACAAAAATCTAAGTTAGAAGAAAAAAATATAGACTAAAATAAATTATAGATCCAAGCTAGAAATTGCAAAATGAAACCAAGAAATTATAATACCAACTAAAAGTTATATAAACAAACTAAAATTACAAAATCAAACTAGTAGAGGAAAATCATAATTATTCAAAGCAATGGGGTTTCTAAAGAAAGCTCTGTTGTCCTCGGAAACAATGCCATAATTTGTTGTGTTGTCACTTGCACAAGAAATTAACTAGAAAGATTATATCTAGAGTTTAACATTTTAACAACAAATAACCCACTTGCAAAACAAGCAAGTAAATTTTTAGTATAGAAAGGTGTTGGTCCCAAGGAACAACGTTTTTAAGAGATTAATTCAAACCTTTTTGAAATGAACAATGTTTAAGAACTAGTTTTGAGGAGAGTGGGTAATTTAAAATAAAAATTAAAAGTGCATAAATAAAATAGGTTAAATTGGGTTTTAATTCAAGTGTTAAAAGATATTGGGGGTTTGGGAGATTACCACATAGACCACGCTATTACATTAACCAATTCAACTGATTAATTTTAATGATTAAATCAGTTGTATATGGATTTATGTCCTTGCAATACATAAATCTCATAGGTGCCACATTTCCCTCAAACCTAGGGTCTCAGTGTTTGCAGATCCTCATCCAGCAGTACAACAAATTTCGATCAAATGATCTTGTCAAGATATTGTGATTTCCATTCTTGTGTTCAAACTTGTGGATCAGGTGGTCTCGTCACCATAAGGTATAACAAATAAGAGAAATTGGGTAAAAATATCATAAACTCCATTAGTTGGTCTTTTCAGGAGATTATGCGTTCATTCTTGTTGGGATCAGAGGTCTCATCATCCCATAAAGAATATAATCTGTCTAACCAGATAATGAGTGTATCAACCGTGAAAAACATCTAATCACTAAAACATCGGAGTTAAATACAATTAAGGTAAGGAATGAACTAGTGGCTACTCCCCATGCCCCAATAGAGAACTATTTAAACTTAGTAGAAATAGATACAGAAGTAAGGATATGGACAAAAGGAGTCATGCTGTCAAGATACAATGATGAAGAAATCTTCATGAGGATGAGGGTGGATCCTTTTCTCTCATCCTTTCTTTGTACACCCTGTAGGGGGGTCTATAAGATGGTAAAAAATGAAGTGTAAAATACGGAGTGGAAAAAAGAGACCCCCTTTGTGCTTGGACTTCCCCTCCTTGTCATAGGAGGGAATTAGGGGATGAAACATAGAAACTATTGCTATTAGCAACTATATTGACTTGGTTCACGATGTCAGTCGGTCAATTGGGAGTACAATTGATCGATTGGCTTCACTATTTGCTTTGACCCAAAGGTAGGTTTGACTACAATAATGAACCTTCTCATTTCACAGTTTGACTGGGTCTCATTGGTGAGTGGATCGAGTGAGATGCCATTCGACCAGTTGGTCTACATTAATGAGCCTTCCCCATTCTGGCTTTGACTAAGTCTTTACTGGAAAGCCAAGCAGATGGGATTCCAATTGATGGATTGGAGTTTAATTATTTGCTTTGACCCAATCATTTTGTCTAAAGTAAGGAGACTTCCTGATTCTTGACTTGGTCTTTCTGGTGAGTCAACCAATTGGGATTCCTTTTAATCAATTGTATTTTAATTGTTTGCTTTGATCTAGGCATTTATTATGTAGTAATGAGCCTTCCCAACTCTGAGTTTGACTCAGTATAGCTAGCGAGTTGATCGAGTGGGATTCCGTTCAATCAATTGGAGTTATGTGAAGCAAAGATCTCATGCATATGAGTCTACCGACCAAAGTGTCACTCAATTGACTAGGAGGCCGAAATTGTTCTTGGGTTTTATGAGCTTTGGAGTGATTGGTTCATTTTCTTGCAAAACCTAAGTAAATCTAATAAAAACTCCCATCAAAAGAGAGAAAAGATAAATTAAGACAAACAAATATGAAACTAGGGAATAATCAACAAAACACTTCTAAGAAATGATCTAAAAGATGAACATCAAATGGATAAATATACAATTATTGGTAGCGGTGACCAATCATCTAGAAAAACTACAGTTGAATAATACTTTACTATGTGAGGGAACTAAGGATATTTTTTTACCTCAAAAAACATCTCATCGAGGAGTTGATCCTTGTTCATCATTTTAATACCTTTCTCATTCACTTTTTCCAAATGAGGGAGGTGATCCACCATGACATATTTAGTATTGATATTATCCTTAACTTTAATGTCAAATTCTTCCAACAACAATATCCATCTTAGAAGTTGGATTTTACATCCTTATTATGTAGTGAGTACTTTATTTCTACATAGTCTATGCAAACTATAACCTTTGTCCCAATCAAATATTTCCAATTTTTTTATGAAAATACAAGTGTTCCATTCTATTTTAGGGGTGATGTAGTTGATTTGTGTGTCATGGAGCATGTGATTAACATAACAATTGACATACAAGACACACCCTCTATGATTCCCTAAAACTACGTCGAATCCATAATTGGACACACAAAATGTGAAGTCTATGGGTCGATTCCAATAAGGAGCAACCGCATGAGGACTGAAGTAAGTTTCTCTTTCAAAGTGCTAAAGGATTCCAAACACTTATCTTTAAATAGAAACTAAACATAATTCTCAAGTAAATTAGACATTAGCTAGAAATATTTTCAAAAAATCAATAAAATTCCACTTGCTAAAGAAACTTCTCACCATTTTGATTGAGTTTTTTGAATGTAGAAAATGACTTTTACCTTTATCGAGAACACCTCAATTCCCTTAGATGACACTTTGTATCCTATACTATGCCTTATCTCACCATTAGATGTCATTTCTTTTTTCTATTTTGTGCAAGGAGGGTATCCTTTTATCTTTGTAGACATGATCTTAGACTATATCAAATGAATCCATGTGGATTGAGATATCAACCATGAAATCTTGAGGAGTTCCTTGACCATGTCAAAAAAAACAACAACATTTATTAAAAAAGGTGGCATATGTATTGCAAAGACCAAAAGGCATATTATAATAAAAAAGTGATGTAAGGATAGGTGAATGTCATATTCTCCTGATACTCTAGATCTTTGAGAATTTTACTTTAACCAAGATATCCATTAACAAGAAAAAAGCGTGAACGAATGGAAAATTTATGTAAAATATGACTGATAAGTGGTAAGGGGAAATGGTTCTTGTAGGTGGCTTCATTTAAGCACGATGATCAACAAAAATCCACCACCTGATGACCATTTTGTGGGAAAATACTCATAGGAAGAATTTGTAGTGATAGTGATTCCCCTTCCTTGTGTACCACTAGGTTATTGCTCACATAGGAGATGTATGATATGATATATATAAGACATGTACAAATGATTTTAATTGCCTTTACCCATACAATGTCTTTGTAGATCCATTTATCCAAAACTGTGGTTGCATGATTAGTTTATCTCCCTCCTCAAGTTATAATTTATGTTGGCACAAGCTAGGAAAGATACATTTGATGTCTATAATGAACCACCTAGAGGATCCTTTGTGTTATTGAATGACACACATCAACTTGTCCTCTGGTAGGACTTCATGATAGACATAAATATTAATGGGTAAGGTCTTGATACCCCTCAAAAACACATATTCCAATTTTGGGACCATTGGACTAGTTCCAGTTCTAGTGATCTTCCTAATGATGGATTAAGTGGTTTTGGAGAAGTCCCTACATTATCTAATTTGTGTGCATAATATCATAAATTTGTGGCCATTATTTACCTCATTATTCAATCATCCAGCCCTTGGGTATCATCATTGAGGATTTACAAGAAAACTTCCAATATACAATGAGAAGATGAGTGTGTCATGGAAGTTGAGATAACTTAATTGATTAGGTACAACAAAAATATGTCTAGAACCTTAGCAAGGTGGTTCACTTATATTGGAATAGATCATTTCAAAAGCTCAATCACTTCTTGAATGTATAGTGATCTAAAATATACACTATAGATCATCTTGGACATATATAGATGATGTTTCCATAGAATTAAGAGAAACCACACATGTATACTCCAATATATGATACCTTGAAACACCTCCAACTATCTTGGCCTATGGAATCTTAAATTCTAGTCACTTATCTTATCTGCCGAGGGTGAGGTGTCCTCTCCCTATCCCCACTGACATATATTGTCATTTATAACGGGCAACCCGAATTTATATGGGAGTTTTATCCTCTTGCATCTTCGTTACTACAAAATGTGCAAGAAATATGAATTTTCTGATGTACACTAGAATGTCTTTAAAGATACATACCCAATGGTCACATTATATATCTATCTACATGATACATCATCACTACAACAAACATACGCATTAGCAGCCTTTCAGAAAAGCCACTAAAAAAAATAAAAGCCAGTAAATAGGTTTAGCAGCATTTGTTGACATTTAAAAAAATGCCTCTAGCGTCAATGCCACTAGGACGATAGTGGCTTAAGTTGTAAAAGCCACTAAAGGTTTGTCTTTAGTGGCTTCGAATAAATGCCACATAAAGGCCACTAAACCATCATTTGGCATTTATAAAAAAGCCACTATCCATCAATTGGCTTTTATACAAATGTCACTATTTTGTATTTTGTTGGTGTATGAAAATGTTCTTATTGAGTTTAATGGCGTATAAAAAATGCCACTAATGACTACTAGTTCTATATTACTACATGTTCATGGCTTTTAGTCATTCAGTTTTCAATTCATTTTCATTATTTCTAAATGAATGTCAATTGTAGACGAACTCACTTTTTTGAAAGTATGAATAATTTTTATTTATAATCAATTGAGAATTACATGGGGAGGACATTTTACCTTGCCCCTTATATTGAATTACACGGGGAGGACATTTTACCTTGCCCGTTATATTGAATACAACACCAATGTTTTCCAAGATCCATTGAACTTGGATGGCTTCACATGCCAATATAGTCTTCACTGACTTAAAAGAACAATAGTAGGGAGGTGTGAATGACTGAATTAACTGAATTAACGATCTATATAGCTGCTTATAAACCAGAAACTACAGGAGTTGCAACATGATTCTCTTGATTAAGTCTGTATTCATTCCTCAGGTTGTACATATCGGCTTTGGTGTGATTAAACTTTGATCTACTTCAGATGTCGCTGCTAGATTCTGAAAATCCTCTAGTCTTGGACTTCTTCTGTTAGTCTCAATCTTTCTCGTAGACCCTCGCCTCTTCATCTTTGTGCCACTTCCTTTAATTCTCCTACTTACTGATCTCTCTGGAGTGACATCCATATTGGCTTCCTTGGTTTCCTTTACTGCAGAGATTTGGACTGAATCCTTGTTTATGTGCAGGTCATCTTTCTTTGCATCCACCGGGACGTTTACAAACTCTATCAATTCATCCAACTCCTGGTAAACAATGGTGTGATTGCTGCATTATCAACAATAGTGTAAAGCAGCAAATAATAAGGGCAAATAATTTACCTGCTGACTCATCTCAACAATGCCACCTGCATTATCAACAATAGGTCCAAACATATCCATAGTCAATACATATGCAACAGTACTCAACATCCATGTTGAATCCACCAAGTGGCCTAATACAGAGCAGCTGCAACATCTATGTCGAATGCACCAACAGACTAACTGACAAATGGCCAAGCAAACCTTTCTTTCTTGCTTTGCATTTTCATTTTCCTTTGATAGCTTCCTCCAAGGACCTAATGCAATTTCATGCTCTTCTTAGGTTTTAGCTCTGAAATTAGAAAAAACCATTACCAAAAAAAAAACTTTCAGGAATTGTTAATTCCTCTTGCAAGTTGCAGCAATAGAAGTGCGATGTTCATCAAAAAATCTCACTAGTACATGATTACAGTTTGCATGACAGTACATTGGTTCATCAAATTAAAAAGAAATTTACATTCCATCTCTATCAAAGCAATGTTCAATTTTGCTTATTCATCAAATTAAAAAGAAATGTACATTCCATCTCTATCAAAGCAATAAGAGAACTAACTTCAATAATTATGAGTGATGTTTGCTTATTCAACAGAGAACAATATAAAAACTCCCCAATAGATGAAATTCCCTTGGCAATATGTATGAAGGCATGTGAAGAATGAGACATAATAACAAGGTAAATAATGATTCCTGCTCTACAAAAAATGTGTGGAATATGCAATGGTAAATTCATGAGTTAATTACTAAACAGAGATGTTGAAAAGATGTGCACCAAGCATGCTTGTCCTACAGGGAAGCCGGGCATACTCCTCAGAAGCATGTAGTTATTAGCCAAAGATGTGGCTTCCATAACTCATTGTACAAAGTGCAATGCTTCCCTCAATGCAGAAGGAAATTCCACCATCTGACCTATAAACCAGTAATTATCTCACATATGTTACAAGGCTGCAACTGGGTTGTCTTGGATTGTGTTCAGCCACTATAGTCCTCCCTATAGCTAAAAACTAGTTTGGTCTTGGTTGGCTCCACTTCTAACCTGATCATGTCCAGTTCAAGAACATGAAAGTAACTATACATAAAAAGACATGGAAAGTTTGTATTTTCCTCAATCCACCACTTTGGGTGCACCTTTGGAGTTATGTGTGTTAATTGGAAAGAGATCAGGGATAGGAATGCAGAACTGCAGGGCTTTTGGCCGTATTTGGCTTAAAGTAGATGCAAAATAGAGCATGCACAATTCATATTATATACAGAGGAAGCCTTGTCACCCCTAATGGTGCAAGCCTCATAGACAGATGGACCTCCAACAAAATCTAGCATATGCAAAAACACATGTGATTGTTCAACTATCACAATAGCTCGAGTGGTCACTTGAAGGCAATTTATAACAAATTACAATTACACTTACAAAGTGACATGTTGAATAACCTTCCCTCTTGAGCTCATCCTTCTCTTCTAATTGATCCCTCAACACATTTTTCTCCACTCTAAGATTTTCCAGTGGAAACTGAAATGATATGTAAATAAGTTTGGTATCTTTAAAAATCAAATGATGGGCATAGAAGCACTAAAGCATGGGCAGCAATAATGATGGTAACTTCTGGTTCACTTGTATGATATGTATCATTATAAGTTAGTAGCATACCATCTTTGTGCACACTTAGCATCAATAGAATGTCTGTCATGCCCATGGAATGCTTCAGACATGCATTCAACAAAAGGAGTCTTTGAAATTCAATGCAACTCGATCTTCACAAAAATGTACATGTATCCAAAGGGGTAAAGATCAGCCTCCAATTCCAAAGTGGATTACATAAAAACAACTATAGCTCTCCTCTCTTTAGATAGTATCCAAGAATGCATACTATATCATGATGATTTCGTGTTAGATTAATGACACTGAAGGACACCAAAATAAAATAACTTCATGGATGACAAAGGAAAAAGTGAAAAGTGTACCTAACTCTTAAATTATGGTTAGGTTTTAGTTAACTTGTATCTCTTAAGCATTCAAAAACCCATACATATGCTTAGGAGTCAAAATTCAAAACTTACAACAGCTATTGATTGCTTGTCCGACTGCCCAGGGCTCCCATGGGACACATCCATTCCTAGTATAATAGTTGGCTCTTAGGAGATCTTTGGCATGGATGGAGGATGCTCAGCTGTGATGAACTTATCTGCAGGCTTATTCAGGATCTCATTTGTTGTGGAAACATGAAGTGCGTTGTCAGTAATTTTTTATGTATTTCGTTTAACTAATTTAAACGAAATACATTAAAAGATTTTACTTACAACACCCTTCATGTTTCCACAGCGAATGAGATCCTAAATATGCCTCCATCCATGCCAAAGATCTCCCAAGTGCCAACTATTGTATTAGGAATGGATGTGTCCCATGGGAGCCCTGGGCAGTCGGACAAGCCATCAATACAGAGGTTGTCAGCTCTCGAGATTGGCTTTAATTAATCTCCAAGTACAGAGCTGCAGTTAGCAGAGGATCATTACCATAGTTATTGGCTTTTAGGGCCTGCATCACAACCACATGTTACAGAAAGGGTATTATTTTAGATGGAGGGGGTAAAGGAAAAAAGACAAATATACAAATGTTGTTTTAACAATTAAGGGAACAAGGAGGAACCCACATTACTAAGAACACCCATTCTTTCTTGAGGCTTCTGCCTAGACTTCTCAACCATAGCAGACCTCTGAAATGTTGACAATGACTTAGTGTGCCTCTACAAAATGCAAAAACACCAGGCTATATTATACTTAGTACCAAAAACAAAACATTCAAAAACAACAAAGTGAGAACACAGAACATCACTCGTACAAGTAACACACCTCATCCGTACCCACAAACAAGAAGCTAAAACACTGCTCATAGCTAAAAACCACAAACCAATCATAATGCGTGTATCATCCATAATACTAAGATTCTCCATAACAAAATTAAAAGTAGGACAAAACAAAATAGGATTGTTATTTGGCAACATTGTCTACGACAATGGACACGAAACACCATTACTTTGGATCGGCATGTACAAATAACAAAGTGGATTACATAAAAACAACTATAGCTCTCCTCTCTTTAGACAGTATCTAAGAATGCATTTAAATTTAAACTTCATGTCCTGCAACAAATTGAAACGACTTTAGATACTACTTTTGTTTTCAATTATGTAACAGTATAAGAAATACTTTATGCTCACCTTGGCAACGTATGTGTTTTCGGCCATGCTATGACGTTGCCAACAACATCTTCAACAGATTGATATTGATCATAAGGTCTAACTAGAGGATCGTTGCCCAACAAAGAAACCTCTACAAACACAACAACAAATGATGAGCCTAAAATTGCACCTCCCACCCTTTTCATGGGGTCAACCTCAGAGACTCGACCAAATGCAATTCTAGCATCTGGATCTGTAAAACTCAGCAGATACACATCCTACAAAAAAAAATACAGTTGACATAACAAATTTATATAAACGTAAAATGAAGTGCAATTCACAGTAATACAAGCATATTTGTCCCTTCTTAAATGATGAATGTCTTATATGGAGTGGAGTTTGCATTGATAAGTTTGTCTGCATAATTATTTTATTTTTGTCATAAGTCCATAAAAGTCAACATGGAAAATAATTGATACCACACATCTTGTATAAAATGTATTCATACTTGGCCAGTGCCAACATGTTGTACTTGACTGTTTCCTGCTCTAGTTAAGGCAAGTAACTCCTCTAATTTTTGGTTGAATTCATCCTTTTGTTGTTGAAGTTTTGCATCAAATTCCAACAGTTGTTCTTCAAGCTTATCCTGGAAATGCTTCCTTTGTGCTTCTTCAGCTTCTCGGGATTTACGGTTCTTGCCCCAGATATCAGAAGGTGATGGTCCAAGTCCATAACCACGAACATATCCTGGTCACTCTTCTCCCATAACGTGCCTATAAAAATCATCTGAAGTAACATCAGGTTCTTTTCTTCGCAGCTCTTCTCCTACCTCAGAAAGTTTTTCCTACATACAACAAATCATACGAGATGCAATTTATACCAAATATATACCTCTATGAAATTAGTAAATGTAACATAATACTATAGGATATTATGTGTTGTACCAAAATTTTGGTGGATTCAACATCAACTATGCTCCCATCTTTTTTACGATGAGTTTTCTCAAAAAACATTATGGGATCCACTTCTCCGCCTATTTCCTTCTCCATCTTTATCATTCAAACAAGGTTATTGTAAACATCAAATTAACGGATGCCATCAAATTATCTAAATGGATCACTAAAATTACTAACTTACATCATATTTCAAACATGCAAACGACTTGGTTCCTGTTGTGTGGCTAACCTTTTGAAATTTTCTGCTTGTCTTGTTAGTTATAGACTTCCTCTGTGGAAAACATTGTAGTATTGTGTATAGTAATTATCTATGTGGTACTGTAAGTATCAATTAATAGAAAAAATAATATTACCTTTCCTTTATTACTCCTCCAGTAATCGACAAGAAATTTCCAATGCGACTTGTCCACGCGGGGAACAACTTGTTCAAGCTATTGTTCGTATGGACTGTATTCTACGAAGTATAGTCTCCTTAACTCGCACTTGTGGTCCTTCCTTCTCTTTCCTAGTCTCTTCATTGTCCACTCCTTCAGATCTGAATCCATTGTGAATTTACTCTACCGACATAAAGGATATCAATTAGATGCTTCATTTAACCATTTAAAAATAAAATTTAATAATATACCTTCACAAAATTCCATATAGAATCTTTTTTATTTGCTAGAAATGGTCTCCAGTCCTCATAGTTTAGTGGACAAAGATTGGAATCTCTTGCAATGGTTGTCAGAAAACTGGATAAGTGACTTTGGTTTTCACCTACTGGTTGTCCAAATTGATTTTTCTCAATGGGAATTGGATCGTCGGGCTTTCTTTTCCAAACTTTCAAACATTGTGTTCGGCCACGTGCTCGATATTTTTGACCTAAGCATTCATTCATAAAGGATAAAATATATATATGCATAATTATATATGATTAAATGCAGCACTATAAATACAATGATATGGATGAAATGATTACCTAGCCCATAAGAAGGTGTTGTTGTAACATTCAATGACTCAACATGGTGATCAGAGATGTTATTTTGGTCCATGTTATCAAGAAATACATTGCTATTTTGGTTATTGGCAGATCTATTCTCTACAATTCTTGAATGAATAGACACGAAAGCATTGACATTAGGCACATGGGGTAGCTGTGAAATTCTTGATCTTGTAGCTTTATCACCACTTTCTTTATTTTGCTGATTTTGGAACCTTGTTCCCATCTCCTTTTCATTTGTGCATGTTTGAGAGGATTTCGAACCACCAACCATATTAGAGTCTTGAGGAGACGTGACTGATTGGGCATTTTTTGTAGGGCTAGCAGCAGTTTTATTGAATTTGTTTGCTTGATGTTTTTGACCTAAGCATTCATTCATAAAGGATAAAATATATATCTGCATAATTATATATGATTAAATGCAGCACTATAAATACAATGATATGAATGAAATGATTACCTAGCCCATCAGAAGGTGTTATTATAACATTCAATGACTCAACATGGTGATCAGAGATGTTATTTTGGTCCATGTTATCAGGAAATATATTGCTATTTTGGCTACTGGCAGCTCTATTCTCTACAATTCTTGAATGAATAGACATGGAAGCATTGACATTAGGAACATAGGGTAGCTGTGAAATTATTGATCTTGTAGCTTTATCGCCACTTTCTTTATTTTTCTGATTTTGGAACCTTGTTCCCATCTCCTTTTCAGTTGTGCATGTTTGAGAGGATTTCGAACCACCAACCATATTAGAGTCTTGGGGAGACGTGGCTGATTGGGCATTTTTTGGCAGAGCTAGCATCAGTTTTATTGAATTTGTTTGCTCGATGTTTTTGACCTAAGCATTCATTCATAAAGGATAAAATATATATATGCATAATTATATATGATTAAATGCAGCACCATAAATACAATGATATGAATGAAATGATTACCTAGCCCATCAGAAGGTGTTGTTGTAACATTCAATGACTCAACATGGTGATCAGAGATGTTATTTTGGTCCATGTTATCAGGAAATACATTGCTATTTTGGTTATTGGCAGCTCTATTCTCTACAATTCTTGAATGAATAGACACAGAAGCATTGACATTAGGCACACGGGGTAGCTGTGAAATTCTTGATCTTGTAACTTTATCGCCACTTTCTTTATTTTGCTGATTTTGGAACCTTGTTCCCATATCCTTTTCAGTTGTGCGTGTTTGAGAGGATTTTGAACCACCAACTATATTATAGTCTTGGGGAGACGTTGCTGATTGGGCATTTTTTGCAGAGCTAGCAGTAGTTTTATTGAATTTGTTTGCTCTATCATTACAAATTTCAGTTGGAAGGGAAGCTAAATTTTTTTGGAGCGATTTGAGGTTGACATGTTCAAAGATTGCCAACAAGCATGTCGAGTAATGCTAGGCAAATGAGTCGACGTACAGGAGTCATTGTTGTTGTTCTTATCATTGCTTGCGGCTGTCATGTTATGGCAGTTGTCACTGTACTGTTCTCCCATCTTGAGTATATCAAGTCACATAAAAATGGTCACATTTAGAAAAATATTGAACAACATAATAACAATTTTATTAATAATATTTGAAAATGAAACTCAAATATTTAAGCAAATATAATTATAAACAATAGTAGAGACAAGGATAAATATGAATAAGAATAATGTCAGACATGCAAAATTGATACACCTAGCTAGAGCACAATGTGAGACAGAAAATTAAAGAGATACATTGAGCAAAAAAAGGCTTATTTAAGTCAAATATTAATGACAAACAAAAAGAAACATTGGCTGCTATTTTGTAATCTTCTCATTCAAAACAATCATCATCATCACTTTGAGATACACTTTCATCATCCTGCTGAATTCGGGATTGGTCTTTTTCAGTTGTTGAACTAGCAACAGTAATTCCTTCCATATCCAATCTAACTATGTCACAATCAGTATCTCCATCCTCTGATGTCATTGATGGCCCATCTCCATTTTCACCTTGCACATAAGCTTCGACATTCTCAATACAAGATTGTTCTTCAATGTTGAACATATCCCGTGGGTTAATCTTTACAGCAAAATGCCACCCTTTTGTAGTGACATCTTCTACATAAAATACTTGTCCAACTTGAGATGCCACTACAAACGGTTCTCCTATTGTTTGAAGGCGTCTCAAATTAACAACAGTCAACCCATGTTCATCATGCTTGATTCCCCTCATTGATTAGATGTCCACCCAATCATACTTAAATAATGTCACCTTAAAGTGTTCATAATAATTAAGTACAATAATATCCTTCAAAACATCATAGTAGGTTACATCTCTAGTAATTGGATTGCGGTCAGTGGTTTTAGAATAACAATCAGTCTTAGCTACCAGAAAGACTCCACTATTTTGTGTTGTTCGATTTGCATCTTTTGCCTTGGTATGAAATCTGTGACCATTGACAACATAGCCCTTGTACTTAATGGCCAGTTGATCTAGACCTTGAGAAAGAAACTTGATTTTATCATCTACCATATCTATTCTTAGGAGTGTCTCAATATAACAAAAAAAAGTTTGTTAGACTTTATTCATGAATCATAACTAATTTAATTACCACAACAAAACTTACATGTTCCTTAAACCATCCATCAAATGAGTTACTGTGTATTCTCTGAACCTCCTTTAAGGACTTTTGAGGATGTTTTTGCCTAATGATATCATAGTGCATCCTGAATACAAAATATATGCAATATGTTATTGGAATATGTTATAGCATTTTATTAATAGAAGACAGTTGACACTAACTTACTTAATGTAGGGTTCAATTACTTCAAAATTGAATAGTACATACTTATAGACTTGTTTCAATGTATGTTCGTCCAAGACACATGTTACCATTTTACCAATACCACGACCTACTATTGAGAAAATAGACCAATCATAACTGTTAAGTGTTCGCTCATTTTCCAAATTTGCTTCGTCAATATCGTTTCTATTTGGCCAATTTAACTTTGTTTCAACTCCATCCAAGTATCTTGAACAAAAAGTTAGACACTCTTCAGCTATATATCCTTCTGCTATTGACCCTTCTGGATATCTTTTATTACGAACATATCCTTTTAGGGTCATCAGATACCTGAAAACAAAGTTGAGGAAAATATTATGATAAATTACATTCCAATAGGTAAAGTCATCACGATGTGTGAAATGTTGCCTTTCAATTGGATACATCCAACGATACTGAACATGGCCGACTATCTTAGCTTCATAAGAGAGATGGACTGATAGATGCACCATTATGTCAAAAAAGCATGGAGGGAATATCTTCTCCATCTCACAAAGTGTAACAACTATTGCATTTTCCAATGCAGAAAAATCAATTGGATCTATGACTTTAGTGCACAACCTTTGAAAATAGCGACAAAGATTAATAATACATGACTTAGCATTCTTACTGGGCAAGGACACAGTGACAGCTAATGGCAAAAGTTGTTGCATCAGCACGTGATAATCGTGACTTTTCATTGGTAGCATCTTCTGATCCTTCGGCCGTGCACATCTAGATATATTAGACACATACCCATCTGGAACTTTGACAGATTTTAGGAGGTTGCAAAATAATATTTTTCATCTTTTTTCATTGTATAGAAAGATGGAGGTAGGATGGTATATTTACCAACAATTTTTGGATGAAGAAGAAATTGGATTCCCATATCCTCCAAATCCTTCCTTGCATTCAAGTTGTCCTTACTTGTATCCTTCAAACCTAGCAATGTTCCAACAATACTCTCACATATATTCTTCTCAATGTGCATGACATCGAGATTGTGCCTTACAATGTTAGTTTTCCAATATGGTAGATCAAAAAATATGCTTTTCCTTTCCCAATTGTGTGTTGAATCCTTACCTCTTGGCCTTTTCTTACCAATTAAAGTTGTTCCATCCTCCAATTGTGACAAGATTTGAGCTCCAGAAGGAGGTTTAGGTGGACACCTAAATTCTTGCTCACCGTCAAATGCCTTTTCTTCTTTTCGAAATTTGTGGCTAGTTGGCAAAAACCTACGATGTCCTTTGTAGCAAACTTTACGGCTATGTGGCAACCAATGTGAGATAGTATCTTTATTACAATAGGGACATGCTTTGTAGTCTTTAGTACTCCAACCAGATAGATGTGCAAATCCTGGAAAATCACTAATTGTCCATAATAAAGAAGCACACATCTGAAAGAATTCCTTGGTTCCAGTGTCATATGTATGTACACCAGTATCCCATAGTTCTTTCAACTCATCAATCAATGGATGCAAGTACACATCTATATTTTCGGGTGAAGCTGGTCCAGGAATGAGTAGGTACAACATAAAATATGGTTCCTTCATGCACAACCAAGGAGGTAAATTATATGGAATAATCACAACAGGCCATGTACTGTAAGAAGTACTCATTTTCCCAAAAGGATTAAATCCATCAGTTGCAAGTCCCAAGCGAAGGTTTCTAGCGTCTGTAGCAAATTCTGGATGCATCACATCAAATGTTTTCCATGCAGGTGAATCAACCGGGTGTATTAACTTGTCATCTTTTTCATATTCTTCTGCATGCCACCTCATTAAGGATGAGGTTTTTGATGACATGAATAACCGCATTAGGCGGGGTATAAGTGGAAAGTGTCTGAGCACTTTGATAGGTATTCTCTTGGGTTTTTTTGCAAGCTCGTCATCATCATCTGGGATTGTAATCGGTTTCCATCTTGATGCTCCACATGTATCACATACGTCTTTATCAGCAGAATCCTTCCAAAATAACATGCAACCATTTGGACAAACATGAATCTTCACATAATCTAAGCCCAACCCCGTAATCGTATTTTTTAGCTCATAAAATGAATTAGGTAACTGTTCTACTTCTGGTAGCATCTTCTTAAAGAATGTAAGAAACATAGATGATGCTTTCTTACTCAAGCCATTAAGACAAACCAGGTGATAGAATTCTAGGATGCAAGCAAGTTTTCTATATTTCTTACACCCTAGATATAATTCTGTCTCAGAATCCTTTAAAAAGATATAAAATTTTTCAGTATTGAAATGTTAATCACTAGATGGCTCCACTCCTTCTGTATTTCCATCTTCACTGAAACTCGGAAAAGTATCATGCTACATATCTTGTAAATTTTCAGCATTAAGGAAATCTCCCTGATCAGTAGGAGCATCCATTTGAACATCGGTATCTTCACCATGAAAAGCCCAAGAAATATAGCTTGGTAAGAAGCCATGCCACAGTAGATGGCTCAATGTAGTCTTTCTGGTGACCTGGTATACATTAGCACACTTTCTACATGGGCATACAATCTTGTCTCCAATCGATGAATGTTCAAAAGCAAAATCCAAAAATTTAGATACTCCACATAAGTATTTACTGCTGGTTCGGTCATCCTCAGCTATCCAAGACTTATCCATTCTATAAAAATAGTAAAACATATAACATATGAGTAAGTATGTCATATTAAAATAGACTATACAATATGAGAAAATACTAGTGTAATCATGCAAATGAAGTTCACGTGAGCATATCTGACTATGCGGGCGCCCAAGCATTTTTTGAAATACTTATAATAAGGATAAAAGAACATAGTTATAATAAGGATAAAAGAACATTTATAATGAAATTTATCAGTAATTTGTAACATAATAGGATATGCATATTTCTTTTTATTGTTTGGTTTCGAATGTGTCGTTAGATAGGATGGATTTGTGAATTTGGAACATTCATGGGAACACACACTTCGGTTATAAGCATTCATGTAGTAACTTTCAGTTCCATTCATTAATCTCTTTTTACATCCACACACAGGGGTGTACCCCTAAACAGTAACTAAACAAAGGGGTTGGTGTACCCCTAAACATGCACATAATTAAAAAAACTATTAATACAGACAAGTCTAGATAGATAGACAACTAAATACTACACCAACATGGTCGCGCATCAGTAACTTTGAGGACTTATCATTGTGGCGATCTTCTCCTGAAGTTCAGAAAAGAAAGCAGCTACGATTATTGATTGCTTTTAGACAAAAAGTGTAAACATAAATTTTTTGTCTTGACAATTATATTTGTTAATTGGACATACCGTGGCCTTTTTAATGATCATGCTGTGTCACGGAGCTCCTCATTATATTTAGACAAATCTAAACTGACAGGGGCCTCATAATCAGATTTGTCCGAGCTGATATCCTCCGACGTGCACTCATACCGCAGTAGATGATTGGGGGTCTCGCAGTTGGTGTTGGTTATCCAAACTTTGATGGTATTATGGCCAGCTGGATGGAGAAAAAGCCTGTCGCTATGGCCCACATGCATCTTTCCAATCCAATCACACCAACTGGATTTTGATACAAGATTTCCCGCCAAATCATACCCAACCTCGATAACATGTGAATAATTGCCAAAAGTTAGGGTCACTTCACCAGGCCTGTAGTGTCTTCCTTTTAGAAAACGCCAATGTTTGGGTATGACCAATTGGTTTAAGGAACGATCATCTAGGATGATGTCCAATTGTTCTTCAATAGGGAACGTTAACATTGTCATAGAGGTCCAGTTCATAGTGACTGTTGTGGGTGGACAGAGACTACATAATATTAGTATTAACAAAGTGTAAGTACATATAACGATGTTATATATTTTTAGAAAAAGTTGTATAACATCAGTTAACCTTGTATTGCTTGTCATAACCAACTTTATTATGGTAGACATGATAGCTTGAAAAGAAATCTAATAGACGAGATCATGTCCTATATCTTTGCAATCAGTCCAATGTTCACTAATCCTTCTTTGAGAATTTCAAGGAAGTAACTAGTATTTTCTATAATTTGATGTATCTTTTTTTTTGCTGAACCATGCGTTCCTCCTCCTTTATTAAAAACAACACCAAAATAGAGTTTAACTCTTTACAAGCTAAGAAGCTAACAACTATATAGAAAGGAAAACTATAACTATCTATTTATGTTATTGACATCACGTATACATAGGGTCCAAACCCCTTTGGGATCATAGACTTTTTGAGAAAAAATTCTTCTATTCCTCTCCTTCCAAATACTAGAGATGAGGAAGAAAGCTGCACATTTGGCTCTCTGATTGAATGATAAAATCTCTTTCAGACATGAAGGAGCACGACCGTACTTAAGCTTGAAGAAGGACCAAAGCTCACTGCAATAGAAACAATCAAAGAAGTGGTGTTGTCCATCTTCTTCATGCTTCCAACATAGATAGCAAACAGAAGGGAGTTGGAAGTTAAATTTCTTTAAAGTGTCCTGAGAAGGTAAGTGCTGAAGGTAACATTTCCATAAGAAAATAGAGATATTCCTAGGAATCAAGGACACCCACACATCAGCAGTCCAGTTCAGAACTTGAGCCTTGGACCTGCATAAGTCCCAACACTCTTTCAACGACAAGGACACCTTACCATTAACAAGAATACAATCTTCAGTAATTGCATTGGGAACATCCAGATTTTGAAGGATCCAGAGAACATCATCTCCTCCACGAATATTACCAGGGATTGCCCAATTACCATTACTCAAGCATGCATCCACCCGAAAATCATCACCTTTTCCCAATCTGTGCCTGAACTACACATCAACATGATCGGACATGAATGTACCATTACCACACCATGGATCCTTCCAAAGGAAAAAATAGGAACCATTGCCTAGCTTAAAATGAGCATGAAGAAGTAAAGTATCCCTGTGTCTAAGCAATGTTTTCCAGAGCCGGGAATCATAGGATTTAGGCTTGATAGAATTTGATGTATCTTGGTATTTCATAAAATGAGGTGACACTTATTCTCTATTTGTTTAATCAACACTCATATTTTAGATTATCAAAGAGGTTAATGGTGTCTGGCTTATTTTGTATAGGTGTGAGACCTATTTAATTTGGAGTATACATGCACTACTATAGAAGGTGTGAGACCTATTTAAATAGGTTAGTGGTGTCTTTGCACATTTTTACTATAGTCTTGTACTTCTGTGTTTATCAAAACACTACTACAAGATATCTTATCATCTTATTATTTTGATAGTACCACAAATTTTATGACAAGAAGGATTCATCTAAAAATTATAAATTTTCTAAATGAGTTATGTGAGGTTATTATTCTCTGACCTATATGTAAATGGGATAGATTCCTGCCACTTTAGTTTGATGAGTACATGACACTATATTTGAAATACTTTTTAAAAGGATAAAAGAACATACTTATAATAAGGACCCATGCACATTCTTATCATTTTGAAGTGAATCAGAAAATGAACAGGAGCCTGGGTCCTATTTTCCAGTATCAAAGGAGAATTTGTAAACCTCAAAACCACCAACATGGTTTCCAAACCTACAACCTCATCTTCTACAAGCTCACCTTCTACAAACCTTTAGAACATATACAGCCAGAAAGTATCAATGACTGTAAAGTCTATCATGCAACTTGCTTGGCACATGAAAGAGAGACATGTTCAGTTGTATTGGCCCAAGTGGAAAGCAAACCCTGTTAGGGATAGGTCTAAATCTGACTCACACGCACTATTTAGCAAATTGTTTGGCTAAACCTAAAGTAGGCATACAAATTGTGGTCTTCCCTAAACTAATTGCATTGGATGTACTGAAAATGTCATGCCCCACACAATAAAGTTGTAACATAAAAAAAGTCAAACCTAAAACTAGAAATGCACACTACAAATTTTAGCACGATCGTGTATGAATGCAAAACAATACTGAAATGAATTAGGATCAATCATAGGGATTGGTTAACTAAATTATCATTGACATCTACTTGTTTAAAAAATAGGTTAAGCCAAGGTCAACACACATTAACAACCATAGTAAAGCCTCATCATGATTTACAGACCAGTTGCAGACTCCTAACACATGTATCAATGACTGCAAATTATGTCATGCAATTTGTCTTACACATGAAAAAGAGCCATGTTCAACTACATTGGATCAAATGAAAACCAAACCCTATTAAAGGTAGGTCTAGATCGTACTGATGGCCAGAATTAGGCAAACAACTTAGCTAAAAATGAACTAAGCATACAAAATGTGGTCTGGCCTGAATAATATGACCCAAATTGAGGAAAATGTGGCATGAAACAAAGTGGTGGTTCATATCCATGGAAAAAATCATATCAATCCAATCCATATAAAAAAACACAACTAAAGCTAAGCGTGGAAAAAAAATCAGTAAATCTTAAGTTAAAATCTCTATTGAAATCCTGTATAATTTTCCTTAGGAAAATATTTTGTGCCCAATCAGTAAATCTTAGAGGACTTCAAAGCCAAATATTAGATTATTTGAATAACCACTCATATGAATAATGTGTGTGAGATAATCCTTGAGAACAACATAGGATGGGACCTGGATGTATTCTTGCAACTCCTAACTAAGGAATACGCTGAATCAATTAGCATGGTTCCTTTCCAACTCACGTTTACAAACAATATGTAGATGTGGTGGCTAAACCGCTTGAGATCCTTTAATGCTCACTCAGCCTATTGGTTTGGTGTCACTGTCATGAGAAATATCAAGAACAAAGGACGAGCAACCTGAATAGATTAACCACACTGATTTGTACTTTGAGGTGGCTCTAAAAATATCGTGCATGGGCTTGTTTGTCGTGGCCATCAGGGTTCTGTCTAATTCCTTGTAATTGCCTCCTCTCCTAAACATAGGACATGGGTGTACATATCAATACACAACAACGATTACAATGTCCCACACACTTGTTTACAATAACCATGAAGCTCTAGAAGGATAAAGATGAACTCAACCGAGTCTGAGAAATAAGCAAGAACCAAAAAGTAGAGAAATACCGTGATGACAACATACCTCTTCAGAAAGTTGCAAATCTTAGAGGAATTGGATGATTGGAGTCCCTCACTCGAGCTCTCCGGTGCCTGAGGCGGTGCTTCAGGTTGGCTAGGTCAAGATGAAGGTTCCCAGTTCCCGATTGATGCGCACGGCCGACAACTCTCCTCCACTCACAAATGCCAGTTCTAGGTTGGGACTCACCGTCGGCGCCGACAACTCTGCGGCCGGTAGCTTCTCTGGAGCCAACGCGATCCACAAAGCTAGGGCTCGTCGCAAGGAGAGACTAGAGAGGGAGGAAGTCACAAGCTTGTGAGAGAGCGGTAGATGTTGGGCTGAATTAGGGAGAGAGTAGCTATTTGGAGCATGAGTCATGAAATTTGGAGCGGGAAAGTCAATATTGCCTGAACAAATTTGGGTATGGCAATTTAGGATTGCCGCTAATTAAAAATACAAATGCCTTTAATGTTAAGTACTTTTTAGAAACTCTATAATAGGAGGTTTAGAGGCATTTTAATTAAAAATGCTTGTATATTAGGAAGATAATGGCTTTTTTTAATAAATGCCACTACAATAAATACCGCTAATGGGCAATTTTGCTGTAGTGCATCTTGCTAGTTATTCTTAATTCCTTCAACCATAATTTACTAAGTGTAAAGAGGGGCATAACATTGATGCTTGCACCAAAATCACATACTTCTTCTCTAAAGGATAGATTCCCTAATGGAGCATAGGATGTTAAAACAACATGTATCATTGCATTTTTGGTGCAACTTCCTCTGAATTAGTAGACTAATCTCCTCATTAACTACAATGAACTCATAATAAATGATGCCACTTTTCTTATTGAAAATTTATACCAAGAATTTCTCATAACATGAAATTATTTTGTTTTGTCCATATGTGAGATGTTGATATGTAACTTGTGGAAGACATCAAGAGACTTCTTAAATTGTTATCAATATTCCCCTTCATAAGGATGTTATGGAAGGGGAACTTGCTACAAGGTTGTGCATACGGGGGGGTACATAGGTGCCTTTATGTGTGTTTCTCTTACTCAAGATTGTTGTAGGCCCCATAGTCCCAAATTCATATACTATTTCTAGTTGTTTCTCTAAAAGGATGTGTTCCTCCTGTACTGAACTAGATGCAAGAGTGTTATTTATTTGATAGTCACCCCACTATGGTTTACGTGAAGATTCTATCATAAATCCTTACACTTCTCATTGTTTTGTTTGCTTGTAGTTTTTTTTAGCTCAGTATCACCTGGAAATTGTCTCCTTGTTGGCTTCTTTACTTCTTCAATGTTAGAAGAAAACTGTCAAATATATGTCTTCAAGCTATGAGTTTGTGATCGTTGATTCAACATTACCCTACATGATTGATCACAATATTGATTGTTCTTGGTCCTATAAACCCCTTATATGTCCTACAACTTGTTAAGATGGCTATGAGTACCATCATCTTGAAAGTTTTCTTGATTGTCTTGTTGTTGGTGTGATAGTCAAAGTTGTTGTTACTAAGGTTCTTGCTTAAAATTGTTTGGATCCTCCTAGAGAAGTGAACATAGTTTTGATGTGAATAAGGGTCATTCCTCTTTTTTTGATGAAAAATTGTACTCTATGTTATGGTGTGTCTCATTAGGTAAATCATAAATGAACCCCTAGTGTAGTTATGTGGGAAAGATCCCAACTACTTAGTGCACTTAGTTTATATTTAAATTCCATGAGTTTATCAATTTTAAAGAAATCTTTTTATTTTTGCTCAACTATCCAACTCTCCATGCCATTATTGGACCATTTAAATATTGCACAATATTTCTTGACACTTGTTTGCATAGTTCTTTAAGAATAAGCCTCCCTCAAGGGAGTCAAGCATCGATAGTTTAGACTTTTTTTATCATTAACGATAGTTCAGACATACATATGCCATGGTAGAAGAGATCAATTATAATGTGTGGATATTATCTTAGCATCCCACTAAACCTTTCCCATGCTTTAAACTATGGCTTGCCATCAATTTTCTTGAAGGTATGGATCTTTGACAACACATGTATTTCACTTGTTGTGCAAAACTTAACAATTCAAGCACTCGTCACTCATCTTGTCCCATGACTCAATTGAATTTTTTGGTAGGGTATTGTACCATGTCTTCTCCTTGTACATCAGAAAAATTGGAAGATCTTCAAGTACACCACTATAGCACACACTCTATCAATCTTCATTGTATCACACACTCAATTAATATGTACATATGTTGCATTAGGTCCTCATGAAGATGACCATGGAGCTCTTGTGATTTGGCAAGTGCCACCAAGGTTGGGTCAATTTTAAACCTACCCACTTCAAAAGTTTGATAATTAATAAGGCCATATTATGAAATCATAGGTGATTCCATGGCATTGTCCCCAATTTTGAGATCTTTCTCAGCATTAGGATTTACATCACCTATCTCTAGTGTTTCTAATTTTCCTATTGTGGTATAACTAAAACAAGTTGCGAAGAATTCAAATATGTGCCTTGGCAAAGTATGCACATCTGATCATACTCAAATAGAGTAGAAGTTCACTTTCACTTGTAATGTAAGTCTATACCATGCACTAATAATTAAATCCAACTTAAATACCATGAGAATAGAAAGATAAAATTTCTAGAAAAGATTTTTTGGCAAAAATGGCCTAGAGTGGCTAGTTCTAGTTTCATAGTACTAATCGCTCCTTCCATAATTCGACAAAAGCTGCACAAAAATGTGAAACCCATTTATGATGAATTCTGCTAAAAGTATACATTCAAGTTATGTAGGGCTAAAGAGCCCCAAGTTATCGTACCCACAGAGGATTGTGTCACTTGAAACTGAGTCACTTTCATGATCATCTACCTAGGTTAAAACTCTTCAAATTTAATTATAATAAAGTTAGGAATTATGCCGTAATGAATGATTGAAAAGGATTAGATAGCATAAATAAGAATCCATAGGACATCATATACAACACAAAAATCCAATATTGTCAATTGATTAATTTTATAGAATTTGCACAAAGGCATTACATCCTTCCAGAGTAAAACTATGGTAAGAGGCGAGGAAACCTATGTATTAGTAATGAGACATCCTCAGTCCCAACTATGTTGGGGTAGTGTACATGGATCCTTCGTTTCCATTCAGCTCTATCATGGGTCATATTCTGGTTGAGATGTAGAGATTCAAAATCTCTCTTTATAAGCTCATCCCATGTTAATATAGGCCTTCCTCTTCTTATATTTATTGTGCTTGACTCAATAGCATGGATTCATATAGATGAATTAGTTGGTCTACATTGCACATGTCCGTACCATCTGAGCCGACCCTCACACAACTTGTCCTCAATGCTCAACACCCCCACTTTATTCTTGACATAGTCCTTTCTCAAGAGATCTTTTCTTCTCTTCCTACACCTCCATCTCAGCATACACATTTCAGCAACGTTCATCTTGTTGAGACCTTGTTTCTTCACCACCCAACATTCACTCCCATAGAGCATGGTTGGCCATATAGCTATTCTATAAAACTTACTTTTTATACTGAGAGGGATCTTATGATCACATAATGCTCCGGTTGCACACCTCCATTTCAACCATCCTGTAGTGATCTTGTGACAAATGTCATTTTGGAGATCCCCATCTATTTGAATAATAGAACCCAAGTAACACAATTTATCACATTTTGGTATATCTATTATTTCCAACTTGGCTCCATCATTCACAGTGTGAGATTGGCTGAAGTTGCAATCCATATATTAAATTTTCTCCTGCTAATCATTAATCCATTTGACTCCAATGCCTTTCTCCAAAGTTCAAATTTATCATCTATTCCATCTTTAGGCTTGCATTCTCTTATGACTTTTGATCGATAGGAAATATAATAGAACAAGAATTTTACAATGAAAAATCCTACCTAACACATCAAAGATGGTGACATATCATCATATATTAAACTAACTCTTACATTCACAATAGTAAAAGAAATAATCAATATATAAATGAATATTTAGTTTGTGACAATAGTTTGGTGTCAGGATAATCCCAAATCCTAGTGAAAAATGACTGGCTCCTCATGATTTCAACTTTCACCCTATGAAAGATAAGGGAGAGAAATAAATCCATAAGGGTAGAATGAAATAAAAGAAAAAACTTGATGGAGAACACAAAAAAATAAGATATGGGCATCTCAAACCTTATTGTACTTCTTGGATCCACCTTTTTATGCTCGATCATCACCAAGGCCACTTTCTTTTGCTTTTCTTATTCTCCCCCAATCATTGCTATGCATTAAAAATACACCACGATAAAACCACACTATTTGATCTTCACTGAATCTCTTGCATTGTTCTACATCTATTTGAACATTATTAGTCATGATAAGCAAATCTTAGCTAAATAGTGGTATTAAAATCCATGTCGATGTATCAATGCAGATATCCTTAGTGTTCCTATAGCAATTGCTTCTGCTCTAATAGCGGCGATAGGTTTGTAGATGCATTGTTGGTCATTTACATTTTTTCTTGTTTGAGCCTATTTGTTTGGTAATAAATTCAATAGCTTCTGTGACCAAATCCTACATCAACATTGAGGAGGCTTGCAACTACTTTGATATTATGTCATGGTTGATGAATTGACTTGAGAGTCGAAGTATTCAGTCATATTTTCGATAGTCTTCTAAACAAGTTGTACTAACAAGAAACATATAAATATAAGCATATGAATTCAAATAATCAAACAATTTTAGTATTAATTCCAAAACAATTTTTTTTTTGTAGATGCATTGTTGGTCATTTACATTTTTTCTTGTTTGAGCCTATTTGTTTGGTAATAAATTCAATAGCTTCTGTGACCAAGTCCTACATCAACATTGAGAAGGCTTGCAACTACTTTGATATTATGTCATGGTTGATGAATTGACTTGAGAGTCAAAGTATTCAGTCAGATTTTGGATAGTGTTCTAAACAAGTTGTACTAACAAGTAAACATATTAATATAAGCATATGAATTCAAATAATCAAACAATTGTAGTATTAATTCCAAAACAATTTTTTTGTTACATTAATGTATATTCTCTATTTATTAGAAATTTCTCAAAGTGATATGAAATAATACCAAATTATCATCAAAACCTCAGAAATATTAAATAAATAAAAGAAACTTTTGTGGATGCATCAAAATTCCTCAATTTATGTTGTTTCTCATCCTCAAGAAATGAATTTGCTTAGATTTGTTGGAGTTAGTCAATAAGGAGATAAATATCAATCAAAGATGATGAAAAAATAAAAACTTTGAACCAAATAAACTGCTTATCTGTCCAAACAACCACTAAAAAACCAACTTTTGTACACAATCAAGCAAGAAATCCATTAAGGATGTTGAAACTAAAATTTAGATATAAAAATTGTCTATTTGGAGCAAGCAGAATATCATTACTAGATTGAATTATCTTGAGTGAATTTGATGACCCCCTATACCTACATTGCCCCAAATTTTAGGAATTTTATGAATTTATATGGATGAAACACCCTAATTAGACATGAATCTAGGGCATGGCAGTGGTCTATGAATAGGGAAAATAATAGAGTAAATAGGTGCCTTTGGTAAAACTCACAAAACTATCTTTAATCAAGTAAAATCAGACATGATGTTAACACATAATAATGATTGAAATATTTATTAATGATGATTTCACAAATGCAATGAGCATCAATGCATGAAATAGGTCATGGGTACTTTTCAGAAGATCTTGTTAAAATCCTTTTCTATGTGTTAATATATTGATTCCAAATAGAAAAAATGGAGAATAAAGCTACTACACGGTTTAAGGATGCATCCAAAAGATTAACAAAAAGTGCTATAATGGAGGGACTAACCCACAAAATCTCATTGTATCCTTACAACATGGATTTTTAGTAGCTATAGGAGGTTTTGTATTGAAACACCAAAAGTTGAAATCCTGAGGAGCTAGTCATTTTTCACTAGGATTTGGTCGTGGGTACTGTTAACCTCATCCTAACCAATATTCATATATGACCACATGTGGGAATCAAGAATGTTATTAAAACTAGAACCACCACATCCATGATCCTCTTGTGATACATTTTTTAATCTTTGAATAATATATATGAACAATGTCAAACACATCATCACAAAGATCTGCAACCCAGATCAAACATAAAGTTTCAAGGTGAACCTCTTGAGACACATGTTGTAATCTTTAGAAAGGCCCTCCCACTAGATATGAGTACCCTAAGGTTTCTAGTAGGAAAGATTCCACTCATAATTCCAACTATTCATTGCAATCTCCCTATTATTCCATCATAAGATCTAGAAAAATCAATACTAGAATTTACATCATTCAAGTATAACTAAGTTTGCCAAACTCCAAAACCACTGTATCGAACTCCACTTTTCTATCTGCACGGCCCACTAAAAACATGAGGATTGTAACACCCCGAATTTAAAACTATGTGAGCGGAAACAATTTTTTTTTCTTCTGGGGAGTGCTACAAACATGATATGCATAACAATAACAATAGATAGAAACCAATACAGACTGTGTATAAATGATATCTCATATTGTCTTAGCAAAGAAATTCTAGTACATCTCCATATACAAAAGAAAGTGAATACCAAGATACTACTTCATACAAATATCATCTCGAATATGGGACCATGAAGATGGCGCCCCACCAAGAAAACCTCCTAAAGTTGTGGCTGCATACACTTGTCATGAATATCTCCTGAGGTTCTATACCTGCGGACAACTCATCCCCAGTCATGCACAAATAGGAAAACTACTGTTAGAGTAAGCAACATTGAATTTCTAATATGATAAACATAAGTTTACTTTAGCTGAAAATTGAACCAAGTTCTAAAAGCTATACACTTATGTTGAATCGATGTGTCTTTTATCTGATTTGTGGCCACCATTATATGATAAGTCGTCCTGAATTGGCATATCTATGCCCTGAAATGGTACCAAGGTACCGCTGAATTGGCACTACATGCCTCTAAATGACACCGAGGTGTCTCTGAATTGGTGTGACTACGCCCTAAATTGGTGCCGCAATACCTCTGAATTGGAGTAAACACTCCTTTGAATTGGCAACACATGCCTCTGAATTGGCAACACATGCCTCTGAATTGTCCTGGGACTAACTGAATGAGGACTTATCATATAATGTCTTATGTAAAGGTTCTGGCTTATTTATCTTACGTCTAAACTTACTTAATCCTTAGTCTGAACTGAAGCTAAATTCTGAGTCTGAACTTATCCTATGCTGAAACTGAATACTGATAACTGAACATGTATTGAATACTGAATATGAATTTATCTGATACTAAAAATGAAATCGGTAACTAAACATTACTGATTCTAAATCTGAATCTTTATTCTTAAATTTTAAACTGAAACTAAATCTGAATCTGAAGTCTGATATCCTTATATTTTGATAAATATTAATCTAAAAATTTGAATAAATTGAACGATCACTATCTTTAGTAGATTCTTATATCTAATATATGACATTCGATTTAAAGGCATGAGAAAGATAAACTAAACCGCCTATGTGAATAATAAGTATCTGAAGGTAGATTAAGTACCAAAGATGTGAAGTATGATGTTCTAATAAAATAATTCAACCCTTGTAAAGTCTCTTTGCTCAAAGCATCACTAGATATGAACTAAGCATGATATATTGAATGCCTAAAAGCAACTCGATCTCTAAGTAACTTGTAGGAATGTGTAGGATGAATATACTAGTAATGAAATTCAATGGACATGACCCACTTACCTTTATATTGAAGATGTCCTCAATGTAGCCTTGTTTCCTCGACTCACCACATATATACCAGGTCATCAACAAATTTGATTAAGTCCATGTGTATTCTCCTCTCTTTCTTTCCAAATCTCCAATCCCATCATCCTAATCTCCTAATCTGAATTAGGAATCATATTTAATTAATATGAACTCTGATTTAAAGTATGTTTAATGTCTAAATATTAAATTAAACTTGATTCACACATTATATAGCATACACATACTAATATATTCATTATACCAAAAATATCATATGCACTAGTATATAAGTATATGCCTCATATACCAAGAGTAAACTCCAAACATACTACATATACTGCTCTTACTCACTTATTTATAAAATAAGATGAAAATTTAATTATAAAAAATTTCCATACTAAATAGGCACAGAAAATGCATGTTGTCTCACAAATAATCATGAATCGTCTGACATAATGGCCACTTAGGCCAAAAAATCATATATTGATGAAAATATACATGAAACTCTAGAAAAACATCACAAATAGTAAGAACAACCTATATTAATGTTTTGGTAGAAATATCTGATCGGTTCGTTGTAAGACATTGGGTGAAATACCATAATACCCTTATAAGGGTTTATATTAAAAATCTTATAAAAACTTGAAAATAGAAAGATCAGTGTTTGGAATCATGTTAAACATATCTAAATAAACTTATCGATAAATTTTTCATTAATTTTGAAAGTCCTTAGCTATTTCAAATGTCTAAAACATTAAAAACTCATATCTTTAAGTAATCAAGATGTAATAAATAATAGACATCCAAAAAACCTTATCAAACTATTTTTAGAAGATAGTAGACATCAATAGCTTTCCACGGATATATTGTTTTCTAAAAACTGAGCTCCCTATCCTAAGATATGAATTTTTGAAATTACCTTAGATTGGATTGATCCCAGTCATTAGTTTCAGATCTAAGGGTCTTCGTCAGTGGTGCCTCCCTTCTATTTTACACCATGGGTCGTGGATCTTTCCTAGAAATCCATCTAAATGGTGATCCAGATCCATTCAAGGATCCACCCCATTCGCCCCTTCTCCACGCGATACAGGGATCGCGATCCCCTACTGTGCCATGAAAATAGGACGCCACCTGCTGCTCTCCTCTCTAGAGAATATCCGGCCATCTGTACCCACTCCAACCATCTCAATTGGGCAATGATGCCGCATGGAAACCATCTTCACAGAGGAATGTACAAAGGTTGGACCAGGCACAGATCTGCTAGCTTCTGACCCGCATGATTGGGAGTCCACCTCCCCTGTTCTCCATGGAAAGAGTAGGGCAACAACTGGTTCATGCTCTCCGGTGATCCCTGGTAGCGTCTTGTCCACCATTATCATGTGGGCGTCACTCACTTCTATCCCAATAGTGCCTTGGAACCTTGGTGGTCTGTGTTTAGGAACCAAGAGATGCTGATGGTTGAGTCATCTTGCAACTACAGCCGTCAACCTCTACTGGCTTGCCTCTAGCCTATTCTCAGTAGTCTTCTCTCGTAGGAAAAACCCAAATTGATGTTGCCGCCCACATCCACTTCACATGCTATGCTTTTATAATTTTTTCCCTTCCTGATATCATAGTCGGATCAGATGTCTCAGATACTTACTGAATCTTGGATGAACAAGGAACATGATGCCTCTGCTCTCTTTCGTGTGCAACTGCTAAACCGGGCTTTGCTCACATTAGCCATCGGGTTGGCCAAAAACTAGAGTTATGGCCTCACAATACTTGGCTCAAGTGTTCTATCATGAGGTATTCCTTTTCATCTCAAATGACATTAATAATCACCTATTTATTGCAACCAATTGGTCCTAAAATTTGACCAACACTCCATATAAATAGACTCTTCTAGTAGAAAAATCCACATGGCCTACTTCACATCCATTATATATATATATATATATATCAAACCATCAAGCTATCCTTAACTTTGGTGAACATGATTATATAATCCAACTATAATCTTCAAATTGAATAAACAAATTAACATCAAACTTTACCAACCTTTAAACATGATTTTATTGTGTCTTAACAAGCATACAAACATACTCAAATTCATATTCAATGATTATTGAACATTAAAACTAAGCCATTTTCACAAAAGACACTCTCTACATACATATCCTACGTATCCAAACATCATAAAATTTGATCGAAGCTTATTATAACCATAAATCAATCCTACATTGACTTCATGAATAACTTTATCATACTAATATTGGGTTTTAAAAATTTTGGGTGTGACAATACTACCCATCTTTTTCGGGAATTTCATCCTCAAAATTCAGCTGAACTATAGGAGGCTACCCACCTTTTTGGGTTTCACATACCTTACATACACTGACTCTTCACAATTTTTGTAAAGCCTTGTAGGAACTTTTAAAGTATGATCCTCTCATTGATAATCAACTATGTCTACCAACCTTACCAAACTAGCATTTAAACCAACATGGAAATCTAAAGGAAAATCATAAACATAAATGACTACTCTTTCTTTACTCTTAATTATTTCTTCTGATGTATCATTCTCTGGAGGCCTATTCACTGTTACTTAGGTCTCCTAACCTGTACTAGGGGCCTGGGTCTAACTTTGCAATCTTATTTCATATCATTAAATCTAATCTTATAGGAATCCTAATGCATTCTAGACTCATGGTCTTACCATGAACGTAAATCTCAATACATAATATACTAATCTTAATAAGTGAATAATCATGGGCATAGATGATTTACCTTGGTTAGTGGAATCCCACACTAAAGTCATTTAGACTCCCTTTCTTCTCTAATCATATACCACGTCAAAATGACATTTCTTCATCTTATTATGGTGCTATAGATCGAGTGAACCCAAAGTTCTAATAGTTACTTCTCTCTCATGATATTGTTCTCAACCCCATGCATGTAAAAGCATATCTTAATCAAGCAACTTATCTATTCTCTATCTCAAGCAAAAATCATCTAAAACCCAATATTATAGTGATCCTAGATCATCAATGCATACCATCACATATCTTGTATCAAATATTCTTAAAACATTACCGTGTATAACCTTAAAGACTTTTAGTCACCCTTAAAAATCATCATACATTAAGCTTAAACTCATTTCATAACAACAATTCTATTATCGTCAAGTATTTTCATTAACAACCATCATGATTCAATTTGCCACTGCAATTCCTCTTTGTGATGAAGGTCCTAAGGACAACAAGAATCTCTAATCATAATCAAGTAGAAAAATACCTCATCTCTCATTAACTATTATTCCACTCTAAATCCAAGTCACTCATCAGTTTTAAAATATCTATATTGGGAATGTATTCTAGGGTTCTAATTGGTCATTAGGTTTATGTGACCATCTACCTTAAACATTGTGTCAACTTTTATTTTGTCAGCTCCCGATGCATGCCGGCCGGTCATACATCTGAAGGTGTCATGTCTTATATATTTATTTCACACCTGACAATACTCATGTCCCATATCATATGCACTAAAAAAAGTGAGACAAACATAATAAGTTTAGATTTATGCATATGATATCCCCTCTACAAATCCCCATAAGCTCGTGTCCCATACCACAAACATGTGGGAAAAAGGGAGGGCATAATATGCAAAAATATAAAGTTAACACAAAAGTCTAAAGAATCTAGACACTAACCCTAATACATGTCTCAACTTTTTATTACTTGACTAAACCTCTAACTCAGATTCTACCATATTTCACCTACTTCTTTCATAACCGGGACTAACTATCTTTCAAAGCCTATCCTATAGTCTCACTTGGCTTCTAATGTGTAGTCTAAACTAAGAATATGAGAATTTTCCTGATGGACATCTACATTATTGCTTTGATACCATATTGTAACACCCTGATTTTAAAACTACGTGAGCGGAAACACTTTTTTTTTCTGGGGAGTGCTACAAACATGATATGCATAACAATAACAATATATAGAAACCAATACATACTGTGTATAAATGATATTCTCATATTGTCTTAGAAAAGAAATTCTAGTACATCTTCATATACAAAAGAAACTGAATACCATGATACTACTTCATACAAATATCATCTCGAATCTGGGACCGTGTAGATGGTGCCCCACCAAGAAAACCTCCTAAGGTTGTGGCTGCATACATTTGTCATGAATATCTCCTAAAGTTCTGTACCTGCGGACAACTCGTCCCCAGTCATGCACAAATAGGAAAACTACTATTAGAGTAAGTGTCATTGAATTTCTAATATGATAAACATAAATTTACTTTAGCTAAAAATTGAACTAAGTTCTGAATCCATAAACTTATGTTGAATCGATGTGTCTTTTATTTATGTCTTTTATCTGATTTGTGGCCACCATTATACGATAAGTCCTCCTGAATTGGCGTATCTACGCCCTGAATTGGTACCAAGGTACTGTTGAATTGGTACTACATGCCTCTGAATGACACCGAGGTGTCTCTGAATTGGCGTGACTACACCCTGAATTGGTGTTGCAACACCTCTAAATTGGAGTAAACACTCATCTGAATTGGCAACACATGCCTCTGAATTGGCAACACATGCCTTTGAATCGTCACGGGACTAACTGAATGAGGACTTATCATATAATGTCTTATGTGAAGGTTCTGACATATTTATCTTACGTCTAAACTTACTTAATCCTTAGTCTGAACTGAGGCTGAATTCTGAATCTGAACTTATCTTATGCTGAAACTGAATACTGATAACTGAACATGTACTAAATTCTGAATATAAATTTATCTGATACTAAAACTGAAATTAGTAACTGAACATTATTGATTCTGAATATGAATCTGAATCTTTATTCTTAAATTTTAAACTGAAACTAAATCTGAATCTGAAGTCTGATATCCTTATATTCTGATAAATATTAATCTAAAAAATTGAATAAATTGAACGATCACTATCTTTAGTAGATTCTGATATCTGATATATGACATTGATTTAAAGGCATGAGAAAGATAAACTAAACTGCCTATGTGAATAATAAGTATCTGAAGGTAGAGTAAGTACCAAAGATGTGATGTATGATGTTCTAATAAGATAATTCAACCCTTGTAAAGTCTCTTTGCTGAAAGTATCACTAGATATGAACTAAGCATGATATATTGAATGCCTAAAAGCAACTCGATCTCTAAGTTACTTGTAGGAATGTGTAGGATGAATATACTAGTAATGAAATTCAATGGACATGACCCACTTACCTTTATATTGAAGATGTCCTCAATGTAGCCTTGTTTCCTTGACTCACCACATATATACCTGGTCTTCAACAAATTTGATTAAGTCCATGTGTATTCTCCTCTTTTTTTTTTCTAAATCTCCAACCCCATCATCATAATCTCCTAATCTGAATTAGGAATCATATTTAACTAATACGAACTCTGATTTAAAGTATGTTTAATGTATAAACATTAAATTAAACTTAATTCACACATTATATAGCATACACATACTAATATATTCATTGTTAAGTGAATATGCTGGTGAGCGGTCGGAGAGGCATGTTAGGGTTCTGAGGCGGTGGTGGGAGAGGCGGCGGCCATGGTGGTCGCGATGCCTCTCACCCTGAGCCCCGTCAAACCACTGACAATGATGACTCTCCCCTAGATGTAGACATCAACCCGAAACCTGTGGGCGATTCTGAAGGAGATGTCTCCATGACGTCGGCCAACCCTCCCCCATCTCCAGAAGGGTTGTCATATAAAGACGCAACCGTTGGCCACACCACCAAGGCACCAACGTCCCTCACTCCGGTCCCCCTAGACTTTCTCAAAGCGGATGACATCCGAATAGACTACAGCGGCAATCTGCCGCAGATCTCCATTAACCCTGCAACCCTACCTCCTCTCTTGGAGCCCTGGAAGTATGCCGTTGTCATTAAAGTCATCGGTACAAACGTCAGCTTCAATGCTCTTATGAACAAGATCGCCGTTCTCTGGGCCCTATCCGGCGACTTCCGAGCAATAGATCTTGACATGGGCTATTACATCATTCAGTTGTCTAACAACAACGACTTTATCCGAGCAATGACAGGAGGCCCTTAGACGATCTTCAATCACTATCTCTCCGTCCAGTCTTGGTCAAAGGAGTTTAGACCCTCGGACCCTATCCCACGTAAACTGGTAGTCTGGGCAAGAATCGGAGACTTGCTCGTCTATCTGTTTCAAATTCAACTACTATCGAGTATTGGGGATTTGATCAGGAGAACGATAAAAATCGATGCCACTACTCAATCCAGACACTGCGGAAAGTTTGCTCGGATCGCAGTTGAAGTTGACACCTTGAAACCCCTGCTTCCAGTAATAGTGCTCAACGGCGAGACCTTCCGCTCAAGTATGAAAATCTTTCCTCCTTTTGCATGAAGTGCGGCCGCCTTGGCCACGCTGAAGGAGACTGTAAGTTTGGGCCCAAGTTTCCCAGCGCTGAGGCGTCATATGAAATGCCTAGACCCCTCCTCTCGATCCCCGTTTACACGGAGGCCATCCATGCCAAGATGCCTCCACGTAAACCACTGACGAAGAAGATCCCTGCTACTCAAATGAATGAAAACTCCAAGGATAAGCCGCCTTCTCAACAAGAGAAGACAGCCTCCACGATAGCCACCGCTGATGAACCTGACTAGGGGGGCCAATGGGAGACAGTCACGAATCGTAAGAATAAAAAGAAGAATACTAAGAATCCAGTAGTGTCAAGCGGGAAAAGTTCTGCAAAGCCACCGCTAGGACAACCCCCAGCACCCCAAGCACCGCCATAGATGAACAATACAACAGTGGTCCTTGTGGACGACGAAACTGTAGATGGAAGGCCATCTCAACAGATGATAGATTATTTTCGATTCCAAGCCAGCATCCCCAACTCCTCTAGTGAAGTCTCTCTAGGATTTACGTGGGGATCCCACGGAGGTGGCAGAGGCGTGATACTCCAAAACCGGAAGCTCATATATCAAACTGTGAGCCCAGGACGAGAACGCAAGAAGGGTAAGTTGGCCCAACTTGTAGGCAACAACAATGATCAAAATCCTTTCGTCAAGAAGGCACTATCGTTTGAGGAAATCAACCCAGGTGCTGACAAAGCAATGGATGTGGCGGCTGATACTTTATACCTCCTTGCCGCCATCCGTTGAAAAACCAGGCCCTTGTACATTAAAGTTTCCTATATGACGAACATTATTTGTTGGAATATCCAAGGAGCTTGTTCCAAGGATAAGCTAAATCTCTTATGTGAATTCAAAAGGAGATACAACCTCCATATTCTTGCCATCATTGAGCCGCGGTGCAGTGGTATTTCTGCTGATAACATCATACGGAAACTTGGCTACTCTTCTTCCCATCGTGTAGAGGCCCTGGGCTTCTCAGGTGGCATTTGGATCCTCTGGGATTCCCACAAATGCCAAGTAGATATTATTCAAAGTCACCGACAATATATCCATTGCTATATCAACAACGCGTGGTACCTCACTGTCATTTATGGTAGCCCGAATCCGATGAAATGGGACCTCCTTTGGCAGAGATTGTCCGCTCTAGCTGCTAATATCTCTGGTGCTTGGGCGGCTATGGGTGACTTTAATACCATGCTAGATCCATCAGAAAAGTTGGGAGGCAAGGGTTTTGATCACCGCTCTTGCCTCAAGTTCAATTCCCTCCTTCTTAATGCAGGACTTTCAGATATCCGGTCTTCTGGTAATCGTTTTACTTTCAGGAAAGGATTGTTGCTTGAAAAGCTGGATAGGGTTATTGCCAAAGTGGATTGGCTCTCTGTTGAGAACGGAATGACAGTCAGTGTTCTACCACTGATTTATAGTGACCATAGCCCCCTCTTGATTGCTGGCCAACGCACTACACGACGTCACCAGCCTCACTTCAGAACCCGTATGAGCTGAAACCAAATCCCAACCTTCAAGTCTGAGCTCCTCTCGGTCTGGGAAAGTTCTAAGCCCCTTCTTGAAGCTCTTGCGCCCTTCCAAGCTGCAGCAGTTAAGTGGGATTCTAAACGCAATAAACAACAACATAAAAGAAAGACTGACATCATTAGATGGATTTCTAAATGTTAGGTACATACTCATTCATCTAATATCACTAACCAGCTTCTTTCTATTGATCTACAAGAGGAACTCAACTCCATCCTTCTCCGAGAAGAGGCCAACTGGCAACAAAAATCTAACATCAACTGGCTCCAATATGGTGATGGTAACAATAAGTTCTTTCACTCCTTTGTCAAAGCTTGATGCCACCATAACAAGATTTCAAGACTTCAAGATGATAATGGAGTTTGGATTGAGGCCCCCTCACTCCTTCGTGTTCTGGTCAGATCTTACTTCTGTAATTTGCTTTGCACTGAGACTATTCCTGCTCCTAGTAGTACGACCATATCCAATTATATTGGACTCTTCCCCAACATTCCCGCCTCGTGCGACCTGGGCCATATACCTGATGCTGCTGAAATCAAAAGAACATTATTCCTCATGGCCCCAGCCAAAGCTCCTGGCCCTGATGGTATCCACAATGAGTTTGTACAAACCAACTGGGGACATGTGGGTAGCTCCTTCATCTCCACCATTCGTACTGCTTTTAGTCCGGCCATATTGATGAACGTATTGCTGACTCACTAATGGTCCTCATCCTAAAGGTGCCGAGCCCTCAACGTTGCTCAGATCTCAGGCCTATCTCCTTGAACAACTGCTATTTTAAGCTCATTTCCAAGATTATTGTAGAAAGGATCAAACCATTTCTCAATAGTTGGATTTCTGAAAACCAATCTAGCTTTATTCCATGTCGGTGTATCAGCGATAACATCCTCATTGTACATGAGGTCATCCACTCTATGAAAATAATGCATGGAAAAAAGAAATGGGTGGCAATCAAACTGGACCTATCCAAAGCTTTCGACCGCATGAGATGGGATTTCATCGAAGACACGATTAAAAGGACCGGGCTTCCAACTATCATAAATGCAGATCATCTCATCGAGTAGTACCTCCATCCTTTGGGAAGGCGTTCCTTTGGAGGCGTTCAAGGCTTGCCAAGGCGTTCGACAAGGCGATCCTATCAGTCCATACATCTTTGTGTTATGCATGGAACGTTTAAGCTAGGCAATTGTTGCGTCTGTTAACACAGGGAATTGGAAACCCATTATGCTCTCAAGAAATGGTGTCCCTCTCACGCATGTTTTGTTTGCAGATGACATTCTCCTAATGGCAGAAGTTTCCAATAAACAAGCTACCACTATTAAAACTATCCTACACAAGTTTGCTCAGGTTTCCGGACAGGTTCTTTCTCATGAAAAATCAAGATGCTTCTTCTCCCCTAATACCATGAATGCAGAGAAGCGTGGTTTCTGTCGTTGACTGGGAATCACTAGCACCAATGACTTGGGTCGGTATTTGGGAGTTCCTTACTTCATCACCGCCTCAATAAGCACACACACGCATCTATACTGCAATCCATTCGTTCTAGAATGAACAGTTGGTCTGCCCGCCATTTATCTCTTGCTGGCCGAGTTACCTTGGCAAAGAGCACCCTGCAGATGATTCCATCATACACCATGCACACTGTTAAGCTTTCTCCTACGCTCTGTGATGACATTAACCGCCATATCAAGGATTTCATCTGGTCCGGGAATCGTCCGCAGCGTCGAATTTCTCTAGTCTCGTGGAAAAATCTCACTAAGAGTAAGGAGCATGGAGGGCTAGGACTCAAAGAAGCCCATGCTCAAAATGATGCTCTGATGCTAAGGAATACTTAGCAATTCATAAACAACCCCTCATGCCTGTGGGAAAGGGTGCTAAGGGGCAAATATGTACGGGGGAACTCATTCTCTAGAAAACCATGCTCCGCTGCATGGGCCTTCATTAAGGCGCACATTCCCAAGCTGGAAGGATATTGTCACAAAACCATAAACTTGGGTGCATCTACTAATGTTTGGCATGATAGATGGATGATGGGCAAGTTTGTCATGGAGCTTGATCCCAACACCACTATCTCGGAGGGCCTAGACGATCTCACTATCCAAAGCATGACTCAGCTCAATGGAGCATGGGATTGGGAATTCATTTACACTCACCTACCACAAAGCTTGTGGCTCCTTATTGAGACCACGCTACCACCATGCGCTGACGCAGGCCCAGACACATGGTCATGGCCACTAGAACCGTGCGGAGAGCTCACTGTTCGTACAACTTATAGCTGGCTGCGGGAGGAACACCTGCACCATTCTTCTAACAGTTGGAAGAATGTCTGGTCTAGCCCAGTGCCCAACAAATACCAAACATTCCTATGGCTCCTTAGACACAAACCCCTTCTGACAAATGTGGAGAAGGTCAGAAGACACATCACTGTGGAGGATACCTGCCAATGCTGCAATTCCATGAGTGAATCCATCGTGCACTTCCTTAGAGACTGCCCCTCTAGCAGGCAGGTCTGGGTTCAACTTGGGATGAATCACACATTCTTCAGTGGCTTGGAGGACGACTGGATCCAACTGATAATCAATGGGAATGGCAATGCCGAAGACAAGATCCTCGGTGGGCTATGGAGAGAACGCAATAATTATATCCAGAATGGGGAGCAAAAGCCACCGGCTACTCATGCAGCTTTCATCCGAGGTCAAACGCAGGCTATTATACAGCTCGCCATAGCACCATCCCACGCTCGACGTAAGTCGCGTGGCCCAATTTCCAAACAACCAGGAAACTCACATCATATCCTCTTTGTGGACGCTGCGTTCCAAAGCCATAGTCTCAAGACAAGTATATGCATTCATGTCACTGACCTGCAAGGCACCTGTCTATTGGGGCGGGGGTCTCACTGTTGTGCTACCTCGTCCAAGGAGGCAGAAATGAAAGCAATCGTACAGGCCCTGGAAACCTGTAGACTCCAGGGATGGCATAACAGTATCATCTACTCATACTCTACGTCTGCAATTGAATCCATTCTGCAACCTAAAGAAGCTGAAAGCATATTCGAGCCATTGAGGAGGAGGGCCTCTACCATCTTATCTGTGTATCCGAGAACGAAACTCTCCTTCATTCCACACAAACATAACGTGGTGGTAGACCACATTGCAAAACACACCCTGTACTCCAGTCAAAATTATCATTTCACAAGTGTCAAACCCAACTGGCTATCGCCAAACATTAATATTTCTATCCCTTCTATGTTTGCCCGTAGTAGAGAACGGGATGAATAATATCTATCTCTAATTTTCTTCAAAAAAAAAACATACTAATATATTCATTATACCAAAAATATCATATGCACTAGTATATAAGAATATGCCTCATATACCAAGAGTAAACTCCAAACATACTACATATACTGCTCTTATTGACTTATTTATAAAATAAGATGAAAATATAATTATAAAAATTTTCCATACTAAATAGGCACAGAAAATACATGTTGTCTCACAAATAATCAAGAATCACCCGACATAATGGCCACTTAGGCCCAAAAATCATATACTGATGAAAATATACATGAAACTCCAAAAAAACATCACAAATAGTAAGAAAAATCTATATTAAAGTTTAGGTAGAAATATATGAATGGTTCGTTGTAAGGCATTGGGTGAAATACCATAATACCCTTATTAGGGTTTATATCAAAAATCTTATAAAAACTTTAAAATAGAAAGATCAGTGTTTGGAATCATGTTAAACATATCTAAATAAACTTATTAAAAAAATTTCATTAATTTTGAAAGTCCTTCGCTATTTCAAATGTCCAAAACATTAAAAACTCATATCTTTAAGTAATCAAGATGTAATAAATAATAGACATCCAAAACACCTTATCAACCTATTTTTATAAGATAGTAGACATCAATAGCTTTCCACGGATATATTCTTTTCTAAAAATTGAGCTCCCTATCCTAAGATATAATTTTTTGAAATTACCTTAGATTGGATTGATCCCAATCACTAGTTTCAGATCTAAGGGTCTTCATCAGTGGCGCCTCCCTTCTATTTTACACCATGGGTCACAGATCTTGCATGGAGATCCATCCAAATAGTGATCCAGACCTATTCAAGGATCCACCCCATTCACCCCCTTCTCCGCGCGATACAGGAATCATGATCCCCTACTGCACCGTGAAAACAGGACGCCGCCTGCTGCTCTCCTCTCTAGTGAATATCCGACCAATTTTACGCACTCCAACCATCTCGATTGGGCAATGATGTCGCATGTAATCCATCTTCACAAAGGCATGTGCAAAGGTTGGACCAGGCACAAATCTGCTGGTTTCTGACCCACATGACTGGGAGTCCACCTCCCCTGTTCTCCACGGCAAGAGCAGGGCAACAACTCATTCATGCTCTCCGGCGATCTCTGGTTGCTTCTTGTCCACCATGATCACATTGGTGTCGCTCACTTCTATCCTTGCAGTTCCTTGGCACCTTGGTGGTCTGTGTTTAGGAACCAAGATATGCTGATAGTTGAGTCATCTTGCAACTACAGCCATCAGCCTCTACTGCCTTGCCTCTAGCTTATTCTCTACAGTCTTCTCTCATAGGCAAAACCCTAATTGATGTTGCCACCCACATCCACTTCACATGCTATGTTTTTATAATTTGTTCCCTTCCTAATATCAGAGTCAGATCAGATGTCTCGGATACTTACTGAATCCTGGATGAACAAGGAACATGATGCTCTGCTCTCTTTCATGTGATAACTGCCAAACCAGGCTTTGCTCACATGAGCCATCGGGTTGGCAAAAAACTAGATTTTTGGCCTCACAATTCTTGGCTCAAGTGTTCTATCATGAGGTATTCCTTTTCATCTTAAATAACATTAATAATCACCTATTTATTGCAACCAATTGGTCCTAAAATTTGACCAGCACTCCATATAAATAGATTCTTCTAGTAAAAAAAAACCACATGGCATAGTTCACATCCATTATATATATATATAAATATATATATATATATATATATATATAAATATATAAATATATATATATAAATATATATATATATATATCAAACTATCAAGCTATCCTTAACTTTGGTGAACATGATTATATAATCCAACTATTACCTTCAAATTGAATAATCAAATTAACATCAAACTTTACCATACTTGAAACATGATTTTATTGTGTCTTAACAATCATACAAACATACTCAAATTCATATTCAATGATTCTTGAACATCAAAACTGACCAATTTTCACAAAAGACACTCTCTACATACATATCCCGCATATCAAAACATCATAAAAATTTGATCAAAGCTTATTATAACCATAAATCAATCCTACATTGACTTCATGAATAACTTTATCATACTAATATTGGGTTTTAAAAATTTTGGGTGTGACAAGGACATCATAAGAAAAGGTGAGGTGTGTCATCTATTTGATTTCTTCAACATTTACAATTTTATTTTGTTCTACTCTTTGGCTTCAAAGATCATGATGGTAAGACAATGCATAATAAAGGTGAACATAAAGGGGAAAGGATCCCCTAACAGAGTTCCTTCTTACCAATGAACATGCTCGTAGGTTTTTCCGCTTAAAAGAATGGAGAAGGAAGTGGTAAGAACACATTTTTAGATTAGTAGGATCCATCTCTAACAAAAACCAATTTCCTCATATTCGCTCATAAAGTGTCGCAACAACTGTAGTCATAGGATTTGACGATGTCAGGTTTCACATAGGATTTGGAAGCAACATTTTCAACCTTAATGTATGTAAGCAATTCCACCACTAGGAGGGAACATTTAAATATTCTCTCACCTTTGATGATAAAGAATATTGGATATAAGATATTATTTTAGGTAGGCATACATTGATCACATTGGAAATAATATTAAAGATGATTTTCAATATCACTATAAAATAGGAAATTGATTTATAGTCAATTTTATATGATTAGCATGCATATTTTACACAATGAATAAAATTGAGTTTGTTCCCTTATGTAACCTGATGCAGCCCTATTTTATGGTTTTATTTTATGTCTTATTACACTTCAATCACATCTAAATATGTTAGAAAGCATACCATTTCCCTTAATATGCATATTATCATCAAATTCACTTATGGTCATTCTTTGCATTTTTTTTCTGGTACTTGGACCATGCTTGGAAGAACAAGAGAGAAGGAGGGAAATACTAGGGTCCCTTCATCACTGAAGGAGTCTAAGGAGGGTCCAAGAGATCCCCCAACCTACCCCTAGTGGCCAATACTCAAGTCAAACAAAGAAGTCTATGAAAATCAAAAGTTGAAGAGAAAAGTGTTGTTGAAGACCCCAACACAGCCATGGTGCCAAGGAACAACCATGCTGATGAAGTTCAAAATCAGAGTAGAAGCAATGTTCAAGCATTGAAGAAAATTATAAGTAGCATGAACATGCAAGATGCCACGGTCGTGCCAAGACAGATCTAGCATGACCGTGCAGTTTGCCTTGGCCATGATCTAGAATGGCCGTGCTCAGCAAAATGACCAGTGCACTTCACCTATGACACAGTCATGCACCACTACACGACCGTGTGGTCACCTACCCACCACGGTCGGGCATCCAAGCATGATCGTTCTACCAGCCTCCTAACTCTAAAAACAACCTAACATAAATTCCATATTCTCACCTCACCCATTCTACCCCAACATGACTATTGTGCACCCTTGTCACCACAGATGTGGTGTACAACATTGTCGTGTTTTCTAGGAAGCCTACACAAATTTTATACTGAACTATCCATTATATCACCACTTGACCAAGTACTTTCCGACCACCTATACATACTTGGGTGGCGGCTGGAGCATGATGCTAACTACCTCTCAACCCATCTTAGCCCCTTCTCATCCATTCACACTCTATTCCACCTCCATTCCATCATCTTCCACAGCAAAACCCTTCTTTTTAAGGTATTTGCCACTTTTCACCACACAGTCATGCCATTCTACCTTGGAGGAGGGAGGTCCTTGAGTTGTTGCTACTAGGAGGTGGAGAAGTAGGAGTCTCCATCGAGATACCATGCTTTCTGATCCTTTTCTCATTCTTTTTTCTCCATTGTGTATTTTCATTTGTTATGAGTAGCTAGCCCCCATAGGTGGGATGCTTGGTGTCAAAAATGTTACTTTGATTCCATGTTGAAGAAAGATGCTATGTAAATATTATGATTTAGTTTACTAGTAATAATTTTATACTTTTATTTCATTACCCATAAATTGCTCGTTGGTTTATGCTTGAAATCACCTAAGATTCTAGGGAAATTGCTTATGTGTAGCTATATTTGGAATTTTTCCTTGGTCCAATTAGTGGATCCCTAGATATCTATAACCTTCCTACTTGCTATTTAATCACCTATACCTAGGTGAGAGGTCCAATTAGCTAGGTCAGAAGCATTTAGTAAATTAGTTTGGAGCTTCCTAAAGGCTAGATGGTAGGTGATGTGAGGCCCAAAACCTCATTTCCACCTTCCATTACTACCCTTATCCCCAGTTTCTATTGGAACTACTATCCTAAAAACCTAGACTTTATTATATCCTGATAGAGTTCCACCTAAACTATAATCCATGTGATCCAAGCAAGGGTAGGAGGTTATAAGGAATAATTCCCTTATACACACCTTACCCCATCAATGGACAATTAGTAGTTTAGTGAAATTCATTAGCATCTATCTTGTTGTTTGGTTTGGTAATCTAAATGAAAGAGTAATGTTTACATGTTACTACCCCCAACTCAATTGAAAAGTACATTCCCCCAAACAACCCACATTTTCCATAATTCATAAAACCCTAAATTGGCTTCTTGCTTATCTAGTCTTTACTTATTTATCTGTTTACTTGCTTAATTAATCCATTTCCTTGCTCTTTCCTTGTTCTTGTTAGTTTACATCTTTTATTGCGTAGTAGTCCTAATTGCTAGTTTGGACTAGTATTAGAATTTTGCATTTCTTGCCTTAGTGTAATTTTCTCCTTCTCTTGCTAAGCCTTTCTTGCTTTTCTCATTTGAATTAATTTTCTAGGGTTAGCTTAGGTTTTGATGATGTTTTCCTTCCTTTATTTGTTTTCCTATTCACCCTTAGTGTAATTAACAAACCCAATTCAACCTTAAAAATCCTAGAATTCATTTTAGGAACCTAGATTATCTATCCTACTATAGTCCCCCCTCTCTGCCTGAGGATCAACCCCTAACCTACCTCTCTCGTATACTGTAACATGACCACTGGGCTTGTGGGCAAAGTGTGTTAGAGTGTGTGACTTTTCCTACTAGGGCCTAATAAATATAAAAAAATCTATGTTGTGTGTGCTTTGGGCACATAAGTTAAATGTAATTGGTTGGGTGAACCTTAAATGAAGGTGAATCAAGCTTTCTGGCATAGCTACGGGGGAGAATGGTGCACGACCTAGCTAGTTAGTTTAGATTTGATCTTTTCCTATTGCCCTCACCATTGCTATTCATTATTCTTTATTGTTTGTATTATTTATGCATATTAGTTTCCTAACTTGTCCTCTTTTGTTTGGTTTCCTTGTGCATGTGACAAACAATCAGTGGAACACAATACGAAAGGCCAAAATTCACCTCACAAGCCACTTCATGAATACGTCATGCCTAACAACTACAAATTACAAATTACATTGATCACATACTAGGAGAGCAATTCTCCATCCCTCCTGGTCTTCTTGGGATCCTTGCCACCTTCTACTGCTTGGGAGTGAGAACCCATATAAGAACTTGGATTTGTTCATGAAGTATGCTCTACCTTTAGGATGTCAAAAGCTAGTGAAGACTCCATCTGGCTCACTTTGTTCTCATTCTTGCTCAAAGAGAAGTGTAAAGATTGATATAATTCAAGCATGGACATCATGAGTTTGGGAGACATGAAGAATTCCTTTTTTAAAAAATTCTACTCCATTGCACCCAAGGACCACCTCCACCCGTCCACAACTACAACTAACTCCTGCTTTCCACCATGAGCAAGGCAATGTTGTGATAGTTCTAAGGAGTGGAAAAGTCATTCAGAAGCCCAAGAATCAACTGGGCAATGATCATGTGAGCCAAGGGGATGTTGATGAAACAAGGTTGAAGAGACCAATATGTGATATCGTGATTGATATAACCAAAAATGATCTCATGGTACCTCATGTTGAGAATGTAACATCGTGTGTTCCACCTTTTACTCTATCTATAGGTTCCACAATCCATAGTGTTCCACTAGATGACATGCCACAAGAAGGGCATGTTGCAAAAGCAAGTGAGCTACCGTTCCCTAATGCATTGAATGAAACTCAATCATTAACTCAAGGCAAAAACACAATGTTGACATTCTAGAGATGTTTCTATAAGTGAAGATGAATATCCCATTGTTGGATGCTATCAAGTAGATCCCATCTTATGTTAAATTTCTCAATAATATGTGCCTACCAAGAGGAATCCGACAAGGAGAATGCCTAGGAAAATCAAGTTGACTAAACAAGTGAGCTATATCATCCATCACACACTTCCTATGAAGAGGAAAGACCTCAAAGCCCCACTCAAACTTAGCTACATTGAGAGACATTGCATAGACCAATCCCTACTTGATTTGGGATCTAGTGTGAATTTGATGCCATTTTAATGTCTATGTATTGTAGGGGTAGGTTATGCAAGTTGAAACTAGCTCATTGCACTCTCTAGTTGGTGTACTACTACATCAAAGTGCCTAGATGAAGAGTCAACAATGTTTGGTGATGATAGACAAAGAAAGGGTAGTAACGTTACCAGCTGATTTCATTGTTTTTGACATGGATCCTGAGGATAGGAATATTCCCATCATCTTGGGGAGACCATTCCTATCTACATATGAAGCTGAGATAATGTAAGTAGTGGCACAATGATGGTCCCTTTCATAGACATGAAGATAAAGATCAATATGCTCAACTCCTCAGCCTGAAAAAATGGTATGAGGATGTTGAGCATCGTCACCTGAAGAGTCCAGTTGATTACTTAAAGGATAGAGATCAGGATGGAACACATTGTGATAGCTTTTGTGAGAAATGGGATAAGGGACAACTTTTGAATGCAAATGACGGAGGTAGTTACTTCAAGAGTGGACACACATGAATTCCAAAAGGTTCATTTATTGAGGCAACAATAAGAATCCTAGGTGAAGGCATAAAACTTAGCTCTAGTGGAGGTAACTCACCTAGGTTTGAGGAATTTTCCACCCAACCTTTCATTTTTTATATTTAAGTTATTTTTACACTTTTCCAAGAGAACACACACACTTGCTTTTAATAGTTTTTGTTTAAGTTTTAGATGCACAAGTGAAAAGAGTCACGAAATGAGAAAGATAATTAATGAAATATCAATTGGATTAAAAATATGATGTTCTGATGTATTTCAAAATGGAATGACCTGCTACAATGTCCACCATGGTCATGGTACCATGGAAGGACATTGTGGAACACTTAATTTGATGGGGGGATCACAGTGAAATCAAGGAAATAAAAAGTTAACCTATAACCAAATTTCCAGGCAGCATAATCGTGTGCAAGCTAGCCACAACGAATGTGGCACAACATGACCATGATGGTAGTAAGCCAACATAGTTGTGGGATGCAGCACGACCGTTCCAGTGTGGGCCCACACCACTTAAGACCCCCAAGTAGTAACCTTCCAATAACATGTCTAATTTAGTTACCACGACCACAACACCCATGTGCGCTATAGTGGTTGTGTGGTGATGCACAAGGTTCCCCTACCTTCGATTATTCCTCATTAACCCCAAATCAACCTCAATTAACCTCTAGTAACATTCTCCCCACCCTCACCTTGCCTCCCCACTACATTCCACCATTAAGATCTCCCTATTTCTTCATTCCATCTCACCCACCCTGAAAATAAAAAAAAAAAACATAATTTCGTAGGTCTTCCACCTAAAATCCACTCAAAACAAAAAGATAACAAAGAAAGTCATGGAGAAAACCAAGAATGTACTATCCTACCAACATCGATTTAAAGACAACTCATCTTCAGCCCAACTAGCATGAATTTCTCTTCCACCACGACCGCTAACCTCCAACTCTCACAACGGAACAACCCGTTTGGAGGTTACTGACAACAACTCATTGGTGGACTCCATCATGGTGGAGTCCACAACTCGATCATGACATGGAGGAGTTATAGCAATCTCAAATTCTTTGAGGGAAACACCACCACTATGTCATCCCATCCTTCCACTTCCTGTGCCACGCTACAACATGAACAACAACCATAAATCTGAAGGCGGCGAATAATACTTGATGATGAGAATGAAGAAATGCATGATACACAAAATGAAGAGGAATCCTGTACAAATTGAAGAGGAACAACCAGCATAGAATGATGGGAAATATCCTACACAGAATGAAGAGGTGCAAGATGCACATGATGAAGAAGATCTAGAGAAACAACATGAGGAGGTCCTGAATAGAAGAGATATCCAACTGATAAAGCCAATACATCTAGATTTCCTGACACGTAGGGTGATTGCTACACGCTTCACATGTCAGGATACAATGGAGGGATTGAGTATCATTTCAAATTTGCATGATATCATGAGATCCTTGGGTTTATTTGATGTGATGATGATTGTTGAGGGAACTTATGTGAATCTTACACTCCAATTATTTGCTACTCTAGAGAATGTAATTGTTGACAGGGAAGACACTACCTGTGTTAGGTTTGGGAATTACAATCACCTCCTCACTTCCTCCATAATCAACAGGAGATTCAACACCAACCTTGAAGTAGTATCCCTCCTTGATCAAGGGAGGACAAACAAAGACTCTAATCTAAATTATGCATCTATGTGGAAGAGGTTCATTGGGCACATCAATTTTTAGCGAATAAAAAAAAGGTTGATTCAAACCCCTACTTGAGATATGTTTAGGTCTTAGAGAATACAATTTTTTCCCTGTACGAGAACTAAGTGAGCAACACTAAGAATGATATATTGGTGTTGGGATGGATGGAACAAGGCAAGAATGTAAATATATGGGTGTTTCGTATTGATCATATCAAGACAATTTCGTCCAAGATCAAGAATCCTTTAGTGATGGGAGGGATGGTGACTGGATATACAAAGGCAGAAGGGGGAAAACTCATGGACCTACAGTACCTTATTCACTCATCAATGGTTTTAGTGGTTGATCAGAAGATCATTTACCAGGTTAACCCCTTTATGCAACAGTCTCACTTTAGCTACCTTACCATGTTACACCTCTCCTAGAGGAGTATGGCCCATCTCTAGGTTTTTTGGACACTTTAAGGAGATGGGGAGAGGAGCATCCTAAGGAGACATGGAAACAACGTCCACAAAGTTTCTTAAGGTAATTGGAAGAGTCATTGGCAAAAGTGTAGAGGAGAGTTATGGAAGAGAGAGAAGCAAAGAGGGTGAGAAGAAGATAGGTAGAGATGAAAACACAATATCTTGTAGTGAATGCCTATGATATGTCTACTATAAAGGATCAGGTGGAGTGGATTTAGAGATCACAAGTGAGAATTGAGAGGAGACATGATGTAATGTGGTTGGATCACCAACAAATGCACTATCAAGTAAACCACACGTATCACTTTCAGAATGTGTAGGTGAAAAATAACCCCCAATGGGGGGAAGACTAGTGGGGAGCATTGTTTGGCTATAATGATACACTTTTCATCTCCACAGGCAGACTACTAGGGCATCTAGTACCAGTACCCCCACCTTAGGGAGGACACATTAGCAGAGCCACCACAATTGTAGTTGTCATTTACCCCTATCACTCCTATACTTTAGTGGCATGCTGAGGACAATGTGATTGTAAAGTTTGGGGTGGTAGGACGATATGCCATTCTTTTCAACCATTTTTCATTTCACCCTTTCATTTACTATTTTTTTCATACTTCCTTTGTCTTGGTTATATGTCTGTTTTCTTTACATGCATGCATACCATGTAGTTTATTTTCTTGCATTTTTGCAAAATTTTCAAAAAACAATTCTCTTTTTCCATGCATTGCATATCATGCAGATTTTAGTAATTTTTGCATGTTTGTAGTTAGAACTTGCTTCATGTTTCGTACTGATGGGTTAGAAGTGATTGAAGGCAATTTAGCACCAATTTGTCCAATTTTTCCCAAAATCAAAATTTCTTGCCTAAAGCATGTTTTGACCCAGTTTGTACTTATTGAATTGAAAATGTTGGCCTTTGATATATGCATGCTACATTATCATGGCATATTGATATAAGGTCTCATTTCTTGACTTTTTACATGTGAATCATCTCTTTCACGCTTGTGAATTTCTAGGTTGAATTGTGAGTTAAGAAAGCAAAAAATGCTTAGGGTTTTTTGAATCTCATGATAGAAACGTGATTTTCATATTGCTCATTTGTGTGGTCTGTTATTGCTTGCTGAAAATATTGGAGTATCAAACAGGAGATCTCTTGTTGATACCTACACTAGTGACCCCTCTTTGACAAACTTTTCTATTACCATTCCTTATCTCTTCACCTCATGAGAAGATGCCAAAGAGTACATATTCACCCTTGGCCACCATCCAAAAGTTTTGGGATGGCCATATATATATATATATATATATATATATATATCCCCACGTCACTCTTACCTCCATGTGCCTTACCTACATTAAAGGATTAGAAAAAGAAAATGCAAATATAAAATTAAATTAAGATGCTCCTTTTAACAGAATCTAAATAAAGAAAAGATGAGTGCTATGTAATAGCACTCCAATCTCTTACCACAACCCTTTTCTTCTATTTGCATGCCCATGGAGATAGGAAACATCAAATTTAGCTCATTTCATCCTTTTTTGCAGCCATGTGGGTTACATATATGGGAATGACTGTTGTCCCCCTTAACCAGCCAAATCACAAGGTGAGTGCTAGACATTTAAATTAGGTATGGTTAAGATGTGTCTTCACTTCAGGTTCACTAACCAATTAGATTTGATTGGGTGTGCCCATATCACATACAATAGGGATATTTCAATATTTATAAGGCCCTAATATGCACGCTCACATAGATGAACACACTTTACCCGCAAGCACATAGGTTGTTTTATAGTTAAGGAGAGTGAAAATTTAGGGGTCGATCCTTAGGGAGAGAGGGGGCACTAGAGCAAGGTTAGATTTGCTAGGTTCCTATAGAGGATTCTAGGGGTTTTATGGTTTGTTTGAGTTTTGTTAATTACACTAATGATGAATAGACAAATAGTTATAGGAAGGAAAACAAGATCAAAATCTAAGCTAACGCTAGATGATTTATATCTAAGTAGCAAAGATAGAAAGTATAAGAAAGAGAAGGAGCAAATTACACTAAGGAAATCAATGAGAGATTGTAATACTAATCTAAACTAGAATTATGACTTGAAGGAAATTAAAGAGCTAAACTAGAAAGAATAAGGTAAAATAAAGGCAATAGTTTAATTTAGCAAGAGATAAACAAGTTAAGACTATCTAAGCAAGAAGGAAATTTAAAGTTTTAGCAATTAATGGGAAATGTGTGTTGTTTGGGGAACATACTTGTCAATTGATTTGGGGTGATAACGTGTAAACATTACTCTATCATTTATCCAAACCAAACAACAAGATAGATGCTAATGAATTTTCCGAAGATACTAATTGGCCATGGATGAGGTGGGGTGTGTATAGGGGAACTAGTCCCTATAACTTCCTATCCACTCTTGTGAGACCAACTTGGATTAATGTTTAATTGTAATTCGATTAGGATCTAATCAAGTCTAGGTTTCTAGGATAGATGTTCGTAGGGAAATTGGGGGCCAAGGGTAGTAACGGAAGATGGAAATGAGGTTTTGGGCCTCACATCACCTATCATCTAGCCTTTAAGAAGCTCCAAGCCAATAATGCTAAATGCTTCTAATATAGCACTTAGATTTCTCACTTAGGTGTAGGAGGATTAATTAGTATGTAGGAAGGTGAATATCTATCTAGGGATACACTAATTGGACTTAAGAGCAATTCCCGAATTAGCGACATATAAGAAATTTGTCTATAATCATAAGTGATTTAAAGAATAAACCAACAAGACATTTATGTGAAATGAAATGAAAGTAGATCATCATCATGAGATAATGAAATTATAATGTTTAATTTCATTTCCCCCCAACATGGTATCAAACTAACATTTCCCCCTCCACACAGCCCACCTAGGGGGCCTAGCTACTCATAACAAAAGAAAATACAAAACTGGAGAAAGAATAATTAATAGAGGAGTGGAAATTCATGGTATCTTGATTGAGACTACTCTCCACATCCTAGAAGTAGCAACCTAATTACCTCCCTCCTCTAATGTGGAATGGCATGAATGTGTGGTGAGAACTAGCCAAATCCCTTAAAGGAAGGGTTTGGGGGTGGATGATGATGGGATTGAGGTGGAAAGGACTGAGAATGGATGAGAGGGGGCTAAGATAGGCTGAGAGGTATATATCCTCATGCTATGGCCACCATCCAAGTATATATATATAGGTGGTGGGAAGCACAAGGTCAAGTGGGGGTATAATGGGTAGATTAGTGTGTAAAAATTGTGTAAGGTTCCTAGCCAACACGGCTGTGTTGTGCCCCACGACCATGGTGGTAGGGGAGCATGACGATCGTGTTGGGGTTGAATTAGTGAGGTGAGAAAATGGAATTTAGGTCAAGTTGTTTTTGGAGTTGGGAGGCTGGTACCACGGTCGCACTGAGCAGAATGACCATGAAGGGCAGGTGGCCACGTGGTCGTGTAGTGGTGCACAACTATTTTGGAGAAAGAATGCACTGGCCATTTTGCTGAGCACGACCATTCAGGATCTTGGCACCATGGTCGTGGTAGGTTGCACGACCCTATTGGGTCCGTCTTGGCACAACCTGTTGCTTAGTTGTTTATTCAATGCTTAAAGTGTGCTTATACTATTATTTTGAACTTGATCACATGATCATTCCTCGGTACCACGACTGTGCAAGGGTTTCAACAACACTTTTCTATTAAATTTGGATCTACAAGGACTTCTTTGCTTGACTTGAGTCTTGGCCACTAGGGGTAGGTTGGGGGAGCTCTTGGACCCTCCTTAAACCCCTCCAATGATGAAGGAACCCTAGGATAATCCTCCTTCTCTGTTGTCCATCCAAGTGTGGTCCAAGTACCTGAAAAAACCCCAAAGAACACCCATAAGTGCATTTAAGGATAATACACATATGAAAGGAAATTACATACTTTCTAAAAGATTTAGATGTGATTAAAGTTAAATGAGAACAAGATGAAGCCTTAAAATAGGGATGCATCACCAGACCATACTTAAAACATACTTATCCTCAAGTATGATCGGACTCAATCTCTCTACAATTTTTTTTTCACAAACAAGAAATGATAAATGTATTGCAACAGGTGTACATTGACTAAATGAACACAATGATCACTAAGTAAGTGTATTTCACGTGTCTCCTCTTTCACAAGACAAACATGATTAAAGCACTACGCATACAAACTTCAAATATAGGGTGAAGAATGCACAACTAATCCATATTGTGTTCATACAACTCTGGGTAAGCCGTGTCATGGTAGTGACAATAAAAAATGGCTAGATTTGTTGTTTTACCTTCATGCATTCAATCAAGGATTTTTGTATAATATGACATAGTGGGGATATTAACATATGTGTCATTTTGATATAAGTTTACAAGGATTCAATTATAACTTGCACAAAATTCCTATATGGAATCTTTGATTTATTCATGCAACCTATACATAATTTCCAGCTAAACCTTGTTTTTGTCTTTTTTAATATTCTAATGCAAATATTAAATGTCTTCTTATTTGTGAATTCAATGGGGGTGGAAATTTAATATTTTTGCACAAGTTTAGCAGTGGTAAGTTGAGTGAGGTTGGATGTTGAACATCACAACTAAGAGACATTGCCTCTCCCAACCATGATATAGCTCTCTCAAGTTTGACTCCTGTATTGTGTAAGCTTTTAATCCTTTCTTTTAGAGATTCAAGATAGTCCAATGGTAGTGTTTTATCAGTTGGAGTCAACGTCTCTCATTATACAACCCAAACCATATTAAAAAGTAGTACCAAAATCCATCAAAATTGTCATAGACTTGGTGAACTATTGATTACAAACTCATCACGGGGATCATCCCAAACTGATGTTTGTTTTTTCCTTTTCATATATAAATAAATATGATGTAACTTGACTATTGACACAAAATAGAGTTAATGAAAGACAGATGACTAAAGATAATAACATTTCAACCATCTAAGATCTACATTTATGGTTGCATATGGACAGACTTTGTAATGACCACTCCTCCAATTATCCCCGATAAAGGTGGACTAGGGAGGCAAGGGTCATTACCTAATGTTTTCAAGATTAGATTATTTATAAAAACACAAAAATTGATATTTTTATACAAACATATTGTTTGATAAAAATACCAAAGCATAGATCTCCTATAAGGAGTTACATAATTTTTATAAATTTGAAAATACTAATTTCATTGAAAGTAAAAGACTGAAAATAAATGATCTAATCCTCCCAAGTATCATCCTATTTATTCCTTGTGAATTATTCCTATTGGAGTCTTTGTCTTTGTTCTTCAAATATGCAACTAACCTAAAATGCTTAATCAAAATGTGAGTCAACATATTACCATGATACGTATGTGGGTGCAACTCAAAAATGTGCAAGTATTTTTTTCAATAACCCAGGAGACCCGTAAGGCTTGTGTCGGTCCCAACTTAGGGGGGGGGGGTTCCACTCATCTCGTAAGAAACAAATCCCCAATTAGTCTCACAGAGGTCAACTGCGCTACGGGAGAAACAATTCCGAACAACACAACCAGGGTGATTCGAACCCGAGACCCTTCATGAGGGGCCCCATGCTGCGACCACCTAAACTACTTCTCATTGTCAAAGTGTGTGTTTATTAGTTAGTAGTAATAGTTCAATTATTTCCTAGAAGCAATATTTTGGTTTTAGCTTATAATTCCAACCCACAATCATTCTATATCATTGGTTGTACCAAAATCCGTTTGAGCAATGGACTCTATGGTGGTTTTTTGAGCAATGGAATCCTTTGACTTTACATATCAGTTCTTAATCACTCTTCTAGTGATTATTTATTAAACTTTGGGAGTGAGCATCACCCTAAACCACACTTTAAATTTTTTATTGAATTTAAAAGTTCTGGTCTTTAGTTATTCACATAAGTCTTTACTCTTTGAAATAAGTAACAAAACGAAGGATTTTTTCCATGATAAATAAACTTCAAATAGAACATCGAGAAACTTTGGAAACCAAAAATTTCTAATATTGATCAACCATAATTTACTCACATACCTTGATTAGAGAACAAATAATGTCCAATCAGTTCAATCCAAGATTTATGTCCTATATAGACTTAATTTAAGAGAATACAAACAATGTTAGAGTGTTATCAAATGATTACAAAACATTTTCTAGGGTTTTAGAAAGGGTACTAAGGTTCATATTTATGTATGGAATTTATATTATATTGCAAAGTTTTCAACTTTGAGTCCCTTGTTCGGGGATCTCTATATATTCACATTTTCAAACCTAAATGAACACTTTTACTAAGGTGCCACTTTTGTTACAACAAATGAAAATGGAATATTCTTTTATCCAAGATATCATGGATTAGACCATGAAAAAAAGAAACCATGGATCAAAGATTATAAAAAAAGGAACATCCCCCAAAATTTAGGTTCTCATATAACACTTCATGAAGGTAAGTAAAAATGATTCCTTCAACAGAAAGGCAAACTGTCATATATACCTAAACTTTATTAATAAAAATATACCTTATCATGAATAGAAAGTTTTCATAAAGTAATAATAATTTTCTAACCCTAATCTAGGGAACTTAATTTTGACAAAAAACAAGATGAGACATAAGCTTTCATTTTGAACTGGGAACATGAACATGTTTTTAAAGTATTTTATTAGATTCTACGTTCTTTATTGATAAAAATGATATATAATATGGCCATGTTTGGATCAAGTAATAATATCCTAGATTTATACTAATAGTAACATTGTTCATGCAGTCAGATAAGGCCCCATAAATAAAAAGGTCATCCAACCAAAAGCATGTGGGGTTTATTTGAAACTAACCAAATCACCTCAGTGCTCATGCACCTATAATAAGGTCATTAAGAGACCCTGGGAACTTGGGCCAAAATGACCTACATGTTCTTCCTCCCCTACCCCATACATTGTGATTAAATCCATGGAGTGTAATTTTAGAGAATGACTGTCGGTTCTATGTATTGGTAGGAGAAGCTAAGGTCACAAATGCCTCCTCCATATCCCAATGAACTCAGAGAGCTATTGATCATTTTGAGGAGTGGCACCAAAAGGGGGGTTTTATAGGTTAGTTTTTGAGAAAAAATTTGGAGATTGGGGGTGAGGGAAATACATTGTGGACATGCCATATGAATCTTGCTAGACTTCTATAGGCTTCTTATGTTTCTTTGGCCCAGGATATTTAATTTGACTGCTCGGGTTCTGGGTTCATCATCTAGATATTTGATTTTGAAGTCAAGGTTTGGAGTAGGGTTGGGGGGGTTTGTATGTGAAATTAAGAGAAGATAGGAGCGTGAGAGTCCTAGTGGTTCCTCCCGTGGCCTTATAAAGGCTTGTGGTTTCCAAGGATGTTATCCACAAGTAAAGGAGGAAGGAGTTGATGGTTCTGATTGGGAGTTGCTATATCCTCCCCAAGCGCATCCCCACATTAGAGGATCTTGAAGAGATCATGGACTTGTGAAATCATTGGGTTGGTCATCATGAGAAATCAACAATCACATACATAGAGAGTGATAAAGTAAGAATGATTGAGGGAGAGAGAGGTTGATGTCTTTTTTTATTACCTACCACAAAGTAAGTGACAATCACGGGATCGTTGATTCTGATCCTATATCTCAAGGTCACGTGATAGGCTAACCGACTAGATATTGGCTTCCCTAAAGCCCTGTTGTCACATTTAATTTGATTAATTAATCATTAAAGTATCAACAGTCCAAAGTTGGATTCTATATTTAAAGAAAAGGTATTAAGTTCAAGATTATCTCTATGACAATTGGAGTTATCTATGGCTCTACTTGGGAGTAACTCTTTATCATTCTCCCTCCTCCATAGAAGAATATGGGATTTAATCAGGTGTCTCTCATGTCCATAACTTGCTCCTCAATTTATGTGTAACTATAATCAATAAAAGTTATACACAAACTAAAAAACAAAATAGATCTTGTATTTCTTTATAAGGTAATAAGTTGATTCAAAGAACTAATATTGACTAACATTTATGCAATAGAATAACTTGGTTCATTAATTTTCTTCTAAGGACTTAATTGAAAAATGTAAACCTTAAAATGTTAAATTAAAACCCCATTTCGTAATATAATATTTAGAAATTGCAATTAATTAAATGAAATAAGCACAAATACATGTTCTTACAAAATCAAAAGTAGTATCTGAACCACTTGTTAATTTATTTTTGGTGTAACCTCGACTTAGTTTTGTTTACCAATTTATGTTAGGGATATAGTCCTCATTAGACTAATTCCCTCACATCCCATGATTTGATGTAGCTACATCATCCTGGATTCTTCTAGTTGGTATTCACATTTTCACCTTCATCGTGTAATATTTGTGGTGTATTATATATTATACTTCACATATAGTGTCTAAAAAATTCTACCATCCTCATAATTGTTCATCATTTCATTTTTCCTCAATGAAGGTATGTAATTTAGTCATTAAGTTTCATATTTGCATTATAATATGTATAATGGTCTACTAGAGTTTCATATTGTATGTATATTACATAAACTATCTCTTAAAAACAAATTATCATAATGAGACTATAGATTTCAAGCTCAAAGTTATAATTACTTGAAACAAACAATGCAATGATGATCATATTATGCTACCATGGAATTTGTATACCTATGATGACCATTCTCAAGTTAAAGTTCATACTAGATCAAAATTTGTAATTGCAATAAAGTCCTTTTCTCACCTATGTTAATCCAAAATTCTAATATGTGTACTGGAACCTATCTTAATATATTAAAGTGTTTGATTCCTAATTTGGTGAAAACTTAATGTAATAAGTAATCATTATGGATGAATCCTAAATGTTTATTTCTTGTGTGATATCATATACATGTTAATGGAATAGTAAAGGATGAATCGGGTTAGTTGTTTCACACTCAATATGAAGGAATGATGAAAGTGAATATCCTTGATCTCCGGTGATAACTTACAACACAAGAACTTGGAAATCACACATTAACACTATTATACATGCAAAATATAACTTTTTTAAGATTTAAGAACATAATATATGAGTTGGGAAGGAAAATAGTGTTTATAATTCATATTAGCACATTTTAAAGTTTTGTATTTGACATTTCATAGTCACAATAAAAAGTCATATGGCTTATGCAAAGTAGAAATAAGCTTTGGTTTTAAAATGGTCACCAAAATTGATCCCACAAAAGATCAATCAATCCATGTAGAAGTCTTGTCCACAAGTCCAACCAGCTTCCCACAAGTAATGCTAACTTGTGTGAAACTACATGATTAATTTAGACCTCTAACTTTAACCATTCATTCCCCAGCGACCCTAGAAGTCAAATATACTTCCTACAAGGTTGATTAGCTTGTGCTTCTAGTAGAAAAAGAAAACAAAATATCTTAATAAACAAAATTAGAAGTTATATCAATAGCCAAGGTCAATCACTTTTGACCCCAAGACTCCATTTTCTGTGCTCTCTACCATTTAAAATGCTATCCCATGATTTTCACCATTGAAGGAGGATTCAAGATGAAATTTATGAAGTTATTGGAAATTTCAACTCAAGAATCTTCCCATGATTATTAGTGACTTGATATGCAAGGAATTTACTTTGTTTTCCATATTCCTTCTATTTTCTTATCTTCCTTGCCATACATTTTTTCTTCCTCCAAAATTGGATCATGAACTTGCCATCTTCCCTCTTTTGTTCCTTGTCCTCCTTCTTTAGACAGGTTTTGAGACCTCAAGGTGGAATATCAAAAGGCTGGTGGGTTGAAGTTTCTTGCCGAACTTTGGAAAGGAGCATGAACTATCCACCTACTTACATCAATGTGAGTAGATAATCTAATATAGAAGAATTAAGCACTTATCCAACTTCATATACCCTAAATCAATGAAGTTGTCAAATAAGTAATGCTTTTGAGAAGTAATCCTACTCTAATTATTATTGTTATGGATGAACATGAATATATGTAATTTTATGAACTACTACTTACATATTAACTATCTTCATAATTATGTTACTAATGAATTCACCTTACTTGATAAAATTTGATGCAAAATGCATATAATTTACAGTTAAAATGAAAATTGATATTTTGTATGGAAATATGGAAATTAATGTCATTCTTAAGTATGTATAATATGAATTAGACTAAATGAATGTTAAATGAACATCTACTTCTACCATATACAATCACATATACGGGTTGATTTCTTATGATGTTTTGTTAGTTCATCCAGACCCTAATAATTATATTTTTTGGAATTTGAAACCTTAATAATTCTAATAATGGAGATTCATATGAATTAAAAAATGACATTTATAATTGTATAGAGAAAAACACATTCATCTAGTTAGTGTGGTGAATATCATGAGCCCTTGTCAAAATTCATATTGGCCTTTATAGTAGTGGAATGTATCACTAGTACATAAATGGGTTATAAAATCACTACTTGTAGGGTCGGTTTTTGCAAATAACTGACCTTATATGTCTAAAAAAAATGCGGGCACCACTTAAGACCTCTTGGGTCAGTTTTCTTAACAAAACCGACCTTGTAGTGTAACTCTATAGGGTCCGTTTTCCAAATAACCGACCTTATATGTCTATAAAAAATGCGGCACCACTTAAGATATCTTGGGTTGCTTTTCTTAAAATAACCAACCTTGTAGTGTATCTCTATAGGGTCGGTTTTCCAAATAACCAACCTTATATGTCTATAAAAAATGCGGGCATCACTTAAGACCTCTTGGGTCTTCACGCGGCAAAAATTTGCTTGATTTTGGCTTCGCGCGTCGATATATAGGGTCGGTTTTTCCAAATAACTGACCTTATATGTCTACAAAAAATGCGGGTTAGACATCTTGAATCCAGTTTGCCTTCACACATGTATAAGCACCTCTAGGGTCGGTTTTTTCCTTATAACTGACCCTAAAGGGCTCCTCGGTCGACAATATTGTCGACCAACATCAATTTTGGATCCAGTTTAGTTCAAGCATGTATAAGCACCTCTAACGTCGGTTTTTTGCTTTTAACCGACCCTAAAGGGCTCCTCGGTTGACAAATTCATCGATCGAATAAGAGCCAGTTCATCACTAAACATGGTTATCACTTATTAGGTAACTATTACCTTCAGGTCATCTGACCAAGGTATTTAGGATACTATTACGCTTATTATCTCATGATACTTGCATGGTTAGTATACTTGATAACAACCATATCAATTTCATATCAACATCATGCAATACAAAAATAGCATCACTATTCCCTCATTAGGGTTAGAGTTTCCCATCTTTATCAATTAGGGTTTCACATAACATCATCCCATATTAAGGTTTCACATAACATTATCCCATATTAGGGTTTTACTCAACATCACCCTATATTAGGGTTTCACATAACATCATCCCATATTAGGGTTTCACATAACATTATCCCATATTAGGGTTTCACACGACATCACCCTATATTAGGGTTTCACATAACATCATCCCATATTAGGGTTGTATAAGCACCTTAGAGCTCCCTCGGTCGATGAATTTGTCGACCGATAACCTCTCGGTCAATAAATTCTTCAACCGAGAAGGAGCCAGATTTCACATGTATAAGCACCTCTAGGGTCAGTTTTTTCCTTATAACCGACCCTAAAGTGCTCCTTGGTCGACAATATTGTCGACCGACATGAATTTTGGATCCAGTTTAATTCACACATATATAAGCACCTTTAGAGCTCTCCTCGGTCGAAAAATTTGTCGACCGATAACCTTTCGGTCGACAAATTAGTCGACCGAGAAGGAGCCAGATTTCACGTGTATAAGCACCTCTAGGGTCGGTTTTTTCTTATAACTGGCCCAAAAGGACTTCTCGGTCGACGATTTTTCGACCGACATGAATTTTGGATCTAGTTTAGTTCACGTATGTATAAGCACCTCTAGCATCAGTTTTGTACTTTTAACCGACCCTAGAGCTCCTTTCGGTCGACGAATTTGTCGACCGATAACCTCTCGGTCGACAAATTTTTCGACCGAAAATGTGTTTGAGTGTTTTTAAATATCCAAACACGGGCACCGCTTATCTTTAGCATCGGTTTGTTTCTTTTAACTGACACTACAGGTCGAGTCTCTCCTTTAAAATGGCCGAAACCTAGTCTTTCTCCCCCGCGAAACAAAATTTTCGTTTTCTTTTTCTCTCCCGCGGCGCAGATACCTTTTCCGTCGTGGATACCTTCTCCCCCGCGGATACCTTCTCTGCCTCCTCTCCACGAAAAGAGCTCGTCGTCGCCGCCTCTCCACACTTCTACGAAGGTGGCCGCCTCTCCGTGAAGGTCATCTCATCCTCCACGAAGGTCGCCGCCGTTTCCAAGTAAGGTCGTCGTCGTTTCCAAGTAAGGTCGACGCTGTTTCCAAGTAAGGTTCCCGAGTTTGTTTCCAGGTTCGGATCCACCTTTCTTAGTCTTGGTAAGTGAGATCTGTCTCTTTTTCTTTGTTTTTCTTGTTGTTCTATCTTCCCCTCTCTTCTTCTTGGCTGAATCCATGACGTTCCATGGTGGAGCTTGAGATAATGGTTGAAAGCATCTTCCACCCTCTTTTTCTTACCTTTTCAACATAGGGTTTTCTTCCTTTTTAGAGAAGGAACCAGCTTGGTGAAGAGGAGTGCCCAAGCTAGGGTTTCTTCCCCATTTTTCTTCAATCTACCTTGTTGTTTGGAGTTTCTACATCATCTCTAAGTTGAGTTATATAACTTTATCCATGATTATTGTTCACTCTTACGTTACATGTACATGATTTTGCCTTAAAAATATTGATCCAAGTATAAAGATGTACCTTTACCTAGGGTGTGAGCTTGTATGATAGTTTTTTGTATCATGTTAGATGAACCCTACATCTTGTGCATGGTTTTTTGGATGGAAGTGGTAATCATAGACCTTGTTTGCATATGGATAGCTTTTAATCTCTCAAAAGATGTATATTTCTAGGATTTCAAACTAATTTTTCCTCCTTAAATTTCAAGCAATCTATCATTTTGTAAATTATGATGTGATTATGAATCATTTTTGTCATGAATGTGTGGTTTTGAATGGTGACGGTTGAGCATCAATGCTCCCCTCTCCCATAATATATGAATCTTCTTTTCAATTTCAGTTTGAACATTTCAGTGTACCCTTCGGTCGAAAATGTTGTCGACCGAAATATTTTCGGTCGACAATTTTTTCGACCGAGGGGTACACTGAAATGTTTATTTAAATTTTTAGCATCGGTTATTCCAAAAAACCAACCCTGTAAACTCTCTCGGTCGAGAAAATTTTCGACCGACAATATTTTCTGGAAATGGTTATTCAATATTTAGCGTCGGTTATTCTAAAAAAACCGACCCTGTAAACTCTCTCGGTCGAGAAAATTGTCGATCGACAATATTTTCGGTCGACAATGTTCTCGACCGAGGTGTACACTGAAGTGGTTTTTCAATATTTAGCGTCAGTTATTCCAAAAAAACTGACCCTATAAACTCTCTCGGTCGAGAAAATTATCGACCGAAATTGTGTTCAGTCGACAATTTTCTCGATCGAAAGTGTTTACAGGGTCATTTTTTTTTGGAATAACCGACCTTACAGGCTCCTTTTTTCTCCCCTGGGTCAGATTTTTTACAACCTTTAACGTCGGTGTTTACTCTGTAAGGTCAGTTTTTTCTGGTCAAATAAACTGACGCTATAGAGCAAATTCTATAGCGACAACCACTTAGGTGTCGGTTAAAAAGTGACGTTGCAGGCTTAAAAAAACCGACGCTACAGACCATTCCTGTACTAGTGTATCCACAAGAATTATACATAGAGGGGGATATAGTTATGACTAAATTATTGGGAGATACTAGGAACAACATAGCTGGGAGTGAAGCCCTACTCTCTTGATGATAATAATAAAGAGATGAGGACCTAATCCTAGGAACTATGGACTATATAGAGAGTGATGTGATATGTGATGACTCATCCTTATACACTGTTTTAGTAATGAGAAGGTCTAGATGTTATAGTATCATATATATATATATATATATATATATATATATATATTTGGGGGAAATACCTCAATTAAGTTAGTTGTATTAGGATTTACAAATAAATCTTAAGGCATGGTGACTAGTCAAACAAGTAAGCACTGTAGGAACTTCTACTTGGTTAGGTACAAGTCAAATAGTTTTAGGGAAATCAATAAAATGGAAAGTTAACTTATCCAATAAATTAATTGTTTAACTTGCAAATTTATGTTATGCTTCTTTATTATTAAGTGATTTTCTAGAATGATATACTATACATGCATAATGGTTATCTTGCAAAAAATATGCCATGTTTAATAGAAATGAAAATGAACCTATGTATAGTTAGATTTTATGTATAAAATTCTTTCATAGACATTGGATAACCAACCAACAAACACTTTTTTGGTCCAGACCAGTCTTCCACTCCTTATTATGACAGAAGACTAAAATGACTTCATTTGTAGGTGAAGCCCAAGTTTTGTTGTGTGAATATTATAAGTATTCCTATATTAGAGTTTATAGACATTTTTGTGTTGTTGTGTAAGAGGTTGTATATAGTAATAAATATGACTTATAGAGATTAGTCGGAGTCATTGTTTGCAATTTTATTTTTTCTTTAGATATGAGAATCTTGGTTTTTATTCGCCAATGCATGATGTATCTTTTGTAGATGATTGTTTTTAAGTTTAAAGTTTGGAATGACAATTCGGGTTAGTTTCATATCACCTTAGTACCACCCCTAGAAACTATGTTTAGGTTGATTATTTGGAGAACATCCCAATTATACTAGTGTATTCATGATCAAATTTTCATGTATACAAACAATTTATCATATGAAAATTCTCAAGATGAACTAACTAATTACCAATGGGGTTTACATCAGATCCACAATAGAGAGTCTTTGTTTTAGGCATTTCATCTCAAGAAATATAAATAAATGACACTAATTAGAATTCATATTTATGTATGATGTCTATACTATTTTGATTAAATAAATATTTTTCCCTCACATTATTGTCCTTGCTAGATGGTTACCATAGATTATTATGCTTGGATTTTGGGAGAAATACCAAGTTTCTCCTTCTATGGGGTGAAACAACCAAATATAGTTACATAGTCTAATATTCCCATTTTATTGTGACTTAGCAATTATGTTAATTTAGATTCCAGTTTTCTTTATTTATATTAATCATAGTAGCTAGAACCAAGAAAATATAATATTTTAACATGTGATCCATTTATAGGTAGTTTTAGAATGAGGTAATTTATTATGTGTCATGTGAGTTAATTATACAAGTTCATGAATAAATTCATTTAATCATAATGAAACAATCTAGATTCTTCCTAAGAGTGATGGGCAATATAAAATAGATAAACATGATTTATCACATCAAATTATATTAGAAAATAAAATGAATAACTGAGTGCACACTTATCATTCTTGTAGAAAAATAAATACCAAACGTTTTTCAAAATGAGTATTTGACTTTAAAATAGGATTCCTCGCATATAAATTAGTGGACCTATAAATATTCATGCTAATCAGACTTTCGTTTGATCATTTGACTTAAGTTATAAGTAAATGATAAATAACACATGAAAACACCACTGGCATGACCCTACTTGACTCCAGCAATCCATGACATTTATTTTCTTTTAATCAAGTTGTTATTATCTTTAAATATAGAGTTGACCGACACTTTGACTCAAATATGCAGCAATACTTCCATATAATATTTGAGATGTTGGACTTAATTGAGGGAAAGCAAAAGAAAAGTTTAGAAAATGTACTACAAACTTTGGGCTCCATTATATTGTTGTGAGACTACTTTTTTATTGTAACATGACTTGATAAAATACATGCCTTCTTAATTTATTGTCCCATTACAGCATGTAACCCAGGTCTCTCTATGAAAATGATGTGCTTGACCACCTGTCTCACCCCACCTGCTATAAATTTGATTTTAATGGTCGAATAATAATTAAAATAATAATGAACCCTTAACTTTATATGAATTATTCTCCTTACATAAAGGAATATTACAAATAATAATATGTTAGATGTCTATCTTCCATTTTTAATGGAAAACCAACAAACATTCGAGTTTGTATGTCTCATCTTTTTGAAACGTAACATGCCCAAGGTGTTAAATTCATAACCTCCACCATGACACCAATATATATGAAGATTAAAATGGAAGTGTCATTTTCATATCCATCAAGAGGAAAAATTCATTCTTTAGCACGCACATTAACAATTGACTACCTACTATGCACAATTATTACCCATCTCATTTCCTTTTCCATCATGACATGAATAAAATGTAACACTATGCATGCCAATATTTGATTTGTCATTTCCTCACAACATACAAACAAGTGTTAATATGTTTACCCAAGAAACAAGTACACAATCATTATTTTGTTAATATGTTTAATAAATTACGCGAGCCTTTCAGATCTCTAAATCTGTAGCTTCATCATCCCACTTATACCTTAAATGCTCTACTAAAATCTCATCCCCATGATTTTAACAGAATCTAGTATCACAGTATGTGATATTCTCCTTATACTGAACTACCACCAAATAGTACCTTCCCTACTTATTCTCTTGACATATAGTTCTAGATTTCCTTTTCCCCATTATTTGTACAAGGGTGAACCTCCACATACACAATTTTCCTCTTAGTGTGATTAAGAATGAGAGCCACACATTATAGGCCATGGCGGATGGTGAACCCATATACTTTGCTTCAACCTTTGCAAACAAGAGATGAAACAAGAGATGGCTTCTAATTCAACAATAACACCAACTAGAGTTTATCTATAACCCAATATGGTCTCGATAGTCCAATGACTTACATGAAGGAGAAGTCAGAGCGCATATACAACCTCATCATATCACAATATAACATGTATATTGTACCACCGTCTTACCCATGATTTGAAATACTCTATCTCTGATTGTGATAAAGATAGTTTGGAAACTCATCAACATCTTTCACCTAGGATCAACCAAGTATTAGTAATAAAGATCGGTGATAATCAAGAAACCTAGAGGTCAAATGTTCAATCCATGTATGTAAATGATTAGTGTAGTATTATATTTGATTCTAGAGACTCAATTAAACATTTTAAAGATAATATTTAGAAATTAAATATAAGAAATTACATTAGAGATAGTATTTGGGAAACAAATATAAATTATGAATAATGTGTTTCGGCGAAGAACAACATGAAATAGTAATATATAACCTTATATAATAATGAAATTCAAATATTGGTATTCCTAAACCATAACTTGACATTAGGAAGCATGTACTAGGTTTAGATATACTTTTAATTATGAATGGGTAATTTTTAACTAATGGGTGTATAATAAAAGTTTAAGCTAAGGGTGATAAATGGTTAATTTCTCCCCTGGAAATAGCTTGCTCCTGAATATCATGTGTGAGAAAATACTATTTGAATTTTAGCATTAACATGATTGTAAACCCATTTTTCTATAATGATTTATTTTTTTGAATATTTATCCTTCTTGATACAATTCCATAGCTCAAATATAAATATTTTATTTCTTCATAAATGTGGAAGTATCCTTTGATGCTGGGTTTATTACCCCACTTGCCATGTTTTATTGTAACATCATTTAATATGTTGACTATGGAATCATTTCATCATGCTATATTATTTTGCATGCTTGTTTATTAGACTAATAGTCTATAGTGGATGTACTTTTATATAACCATATACATTGGGTATGATTCACACCATAATTTCGGGAACCTAGCAATTACATGATAAAGTTATTGATGAAATAATTAAATATTGAGCATGAGACATATCGACCCAAATATTAGTCATTTCACTGAAGGTTGACATAAGTGGTACGTGAGGGTTGAAGTTGTGACATGAACACATTACATTGTTGCTTTAAATCCAATTATATATATAGATATATGACCATAATAAGATTCCATCCAATTTTCATGACATCTAAGTATAAGTGAAAAAGCATATGGAGAGGGTCTTTTGTGTAATTTGGTTAGGTTTTGTAAAATCCTAGAAAGTTTGGGAATTCATATTTCAATTCCATGGTATGAGGTGACAACCAAATTAGAATAATGAAGGGAATATGATTTGATCGCTAGACCTAGTTTAGATCTTCATGTTAAGTACATAAAGTAACATTGTTGAAATGTATCATAAGAAGCTTTAATTGAGAAACGATATTGGTTCAAGCTTTATTTTGTAATTGAGAAATTATTAAGCTTATGGACCCTATGGATGATTGAGAAATGCTCCATGGCCCTAAGAAAACAATTCAAGCCTAATTAAGGTTAACACATGGGTCCTTGGAGTTTAAAATTAAAAATTGAGCATTTCGTTCTAATAAATACTAAAATTAGTAGATGGATAAATAAAATATAAGATTAGGGTAAAATTTTAGAAATTTTAGAAATTTCTAGTGGCCTAGGTATATAATTAGTAATTATCCAATATTTACTCAAAAGATAATTTTAAAGTGAGTATCTGATTAGTTTTGAGCTAATCCATTGCCCATGAAAGGATAATAGAAATATATATATAATCATAGAATTTGGGACTGTATGGGGTCATCTTTTGGCCTAAATAATTATTGGTTAAACATGGGCTTTTATGTAAAATAAAATATAGAAACATTAAAAATGGGGGAGAACGATTGAGACTAGTAGTCTATCATGGAGAAAGAGTTTGTTCCCACATATAATAGGGGACGAAACCCAATCCAAGCTCAAGAGGCGTATGGTTATAGAGGCCTTCAATCTTTGTATCTTAGGGTTGGCCAAACCTAGTTCTAGGGATTTGACTTGATAGTGTGGGAAATAGAAGGAGAACAAGGAAGAAGAAGAGGAGGGGGAAAGATGGCAACGGGTATGAAGGTTGGTGGTTAGGGTCTTTGATTTGGAACCAAAACTCATGGAGAGGTTGTGTCACCCTACGTAGAAGACCCAAGCAAACTATAGATGGCTTTGTTTTGTGCGATAACATCCTCACTGCCTAGATTAGGCAGCATGAGGCAACACATGCAACACTAACACTTTGTAGAAACTAGGTAAGATATGAGCAAATAGGGATTTGGCAGGTTGAAATGAAGTTAGATCCCATGTAGGATCCATGAGGGACATCCCAATATTCCATTTATGCGGCTATGTGGCTCTCTAGGGGCCATCATATCAGCTTTGGATGGTTGGGAACATGTTGATGAGGTAATTTTTCAAAAAATCCATAACCTTGTAATGAACTATCCCACCACGGGAAGTAATATCTCTATGGAAATTACTTTTCATATAAAATAGTAAAAAATGTTTTCAACATATGTGTTCAGTGTTTACTATTTAATACATTTATGTGTCGAACCCAATATGATTTTAATGTTTTGTGCATTAAATATAGAAAATGACTTTTGAAATTAATGAAAATTCTAAAATTTGTGTATTTCAATATCTAGAAAACTATTCTATAGCCTAAAATGCTAATGTGATCTTTTACTTAATTTTTATGTAAACCCTAATTGGAACATTAGGGGTATTTTACCCATTTCTTGACTATGAAATAGTATGAGATATTTATCTAAACCATATATATAACATTCTTATTCTTTGCAAGGTTTTGATAGAGTTTCATGTATAATTATGTTAATGTCTGCTTTTTTGAAAATAAGTGGCCATTAGATAAGATAATTAATGATTATTTGAGAGAAAATATATGATATGTATGGCTATTTTGGGCTGGAAGATGATTTTAATTTTGTTTTACTCATATTTCATAACTAAGTCAGTAAGATTATTATATGTGATTATGCTCAAGGCTTGCTCTAAGCATATGATGTATATACTCATATATTAGTGTATATTATTTTTTTTATACAATATCTCAGTATATGTATGTTATATAATGTGTGACTTTGGTTTAATTTAATTTATAATAAATTAAAAGTGCTTTACATCAGAGTTTGATATAGTCTAAGTAAGAATAATTTTTTAGTTACGGTGCTAGGATGATGGGGTTAGGATTTAGATATGAAAAATGATGAAAATACATATAAACTAATGGAAATTTTAATGAACCTAGGTACCTATCTTTTCATATAGTGACTTGGGACCACACTACAAATTTCTTCAAATGAGGTAAGTGGGTCATGTCCGTTGACTTTCAACATTATTATGGTTCAATTTACCAACAGTATTACAAAGTAACATAAGTATTAAGTTACTTTGAGACTTTTTATATTTCATGTTTATTTCATATCCAATGATGCTTTAAGCAGTTAGACATTATACAGATAGAGTTATCTTGTAAGAACATCATATTTTAGATATTTTATACTTAAGCTACTTTCAAATACTTAATATTCTACATTTAATTTAGTTTATCTTTCTCAAGCCATTAGATTTATATGTCATATATTTGATATCAGAAATAAATTATGTCATCCTATTAAAGAGCTTCATATTAAGATTTGTCTAAACAATAGGAATATCAGATATGAGATTTATATTTAGATTCACTACAAAATTAAAGAGAAAAGATACATATTTGGAGGTAATAGATTATGATTCAAATATAAGAAATTAGAAACATGGATAGTAAATTGACATCATAGCATTAACTATATACATTATAGGATATGTCCTAATTGGAGAGTCCTGGGATGATTTCGAGGACATTGTGGGTGTTATAGAGGGCATATTGTGCTAAAAAAGGGTGTGTTTCACCATATAGGACATTTTAGTCTCAACATAGGGCATGTTGTTCCAACCAAAGGTGTGTTGCACTATATAGGATACTTCGATGTAACAAAGGAGGACTTTTCATATAATCATGTACAAAAGTCAGATAGATGTCATAAATAAAAGATACCTTAACTTTACTAAGAGTGTAAAACCTTCCATTTTTAGTTCATCTTTTCAATTGTCAGTTTTGGTTTTCAAGTATAGTATGGTCATCTTTATCTAATTAGAAATTCAACATCACTTACTCTAACAATGTACCCTTTCCATTGTGAATGGCTGGGGACAAGACGTCTCTATGTATCAAGATTTAGGAAGAGAGACCAAGATATAGTTCCATATGTATGTTTGATAGGTTTGATTTGTGGGGAACCATCTACATGATCCCCAAGTCTAAATTTGAAATGGTGATTTTTGTATCATATAGTAGATAACTTTTATATATCTTATTATATGTAGTTTTCTCACTAAGAAATAATGAGAATATTCTTTCATCATAGTTTGTGATGGTTTTTGTCTATCATTATTTTTATGTGTATTATGGTTGCGACACTCCCAAGATGGAAAAAAATCACTTACGCTAATGTGATATGGCAAAGGGGGTGTTACAATATGGTATTAGAGCAATAATATACATGGACAAAATGAAAATTCTGATATTCTTAGTTTATTTTCCCCCATTGGAAGCCAAGTGAGGCCATAGTATAGATTTAGAATGACATTTAGTAGCACTGGTTATGAAAGAAGTGAGTGAAATATAGTAGAATCCAGGTTAGAGGTTTAGTCAGGCGATAGATGCTGACATATGAAATTAGATTTATGTCTCTAGATTTTTCACTCATTACATGTTAACTCTAGATTTAAACATATATCCTGACTTATATCCTTTCCCCACATGTTTTTGGAATGGGAAAGAAGCTTACATGAAATTTTAGAGGGAGTTTTATGTGTACAAATATATACTTATGATTCTTATCTAACTCTTTCCATTGTATATAATTTGGGATATGTGTACTATAAGGTGTTAAGATGAGTATGATAAGATATGCCACTTTCTGATATATGACCGACCATCATGTATCATAAGGTGACAAAAAAGGGAGGGTTGACATGAAAATTTTGAGGTATATGGTCATGTAAATCTAATTGCATACTTAACAGATATCAAAGAATAGATGAGCAAGTTGAATGTCAAGATAAAACTTGAAACCTTAGGTCGATACCCTCCTATAGTTTACTTACACTCGGAAGATAGAATTCCAAAAAAAGTTAGGTAGTATTGTCACACCCTAATTTTTGGAATATAGGAAGTAAATGACAAACTTATTGATGAAATCATTATAGGTTGAGCATGAGACATACTAGCCAAAATTTGAAGCATGTAACATAAATTTGAGTATTAGTGGAACCTTTAGGTTTAAAATGTAATCTTACCACATTAGTTGTTGTTTTAGATTCAACTAAATGTATGAATCATTTATGTATATAATATAGTTCCATCCAATTTTTGTGATATTTAGATATAATGGGAAAAGCATGTAGAGAGGGTCTTTTGTGCAATTTGGTCAGTTTTGTAATATCCTCAATGTTTGGGAATTCATATTTAATTCAATTATATTAGGTGACAACAAAATAGAATAATGAAGGGAATATGCTTTGAGCCCTAGACCTAGTTTAGGTCCTCATATTAAGTAAGTAAAGTAATATTGATCTAATGTATCATATTAATCTTCTATTAAGAATTATATTGATTCAAGCATTAGTTTCATAATCAAGAACATGATTAAGCATATGGAACCCTTAGAAGAGAAAGGAATGGGGCATGGCGTCTTGAGCTCAATTCAAGCCTAATTGGGCCAATTAGGTTTACATCAGCCATTGGAATACAAAATTGGGAATTGAGTACTTTTTGCTCATAATAATTACTCAAGATAATTTTAACATATATTGATAATTGAAATATGAGATTAGGGAGAAATTCTAGGTAATTCTAAATTACATAGTGGCATAAGTAATTCATTTAGTATATTTACTCAAGAGGTAAGTTTGAAGTGATTATCTGATTACTTTTTAATCTAACCTCTTGCCCCATAAAGGATTATGAAAATATATAAATAATCTTGAAATTTGGAATTAACGAGGTCATCATGTGGCCTAGATAATTATTTGTTCAACCTAGCATTTTATCTAAAAGAAAGGAGAAAAGATAAATAGGGGGAAACATGGGAAAACTCCCAACTTGTGGTCAAGAGAGGAATGAGTGTAAAATCCTTCAATCTTTGATGCTTAGGGTTGGAGGAACCCAATGCTAGGGTTTTGACTTGAAAGGGAGTGAAAGAGAAGGAGAATAAGGAAGAAGAAGAGGAGGGGTAAAGACCATGGGTGCTATGTAGGCTAGTGGTTGGGATCTTTGATCCTGATCTAAAATACCATAGAGAGGTTGCACCACCTCAATCAACAAGACCCAATCAAAGTTGTTTAGTGGCCTCGTCTTGTGTGATGAAAACTTGAATTCCCATATTGGGGTTGTCAAAGGCACCCAGGTGGAGAGAGAAAACCTTTGTTGAAATAGAGTAAGATATGGGGAAAGAGGGCCTTGGAAGGTCGCAATGAATTGAAATCCCATATAGTATCTACAAAGGGCATCCTAACCCTCCATCGAGGTATCTATGCAAAAATCTAGGGGCCGTCAGATCAATTTTGGATGGTTGGGAACATGTTGATGAGGTAATTATTTAAAAAATTCATAACTGTGTGCTCAAATGTCTAATTAGGGAAAGTAATATGTACATGGAAAGGGTTTCTAATAAATAATCTAAAAATACTTTCAACATATGTTTTGCTTACTATCCAATATATTTTGTGTATTAAATCTTATACAATTTCAATGTTTTATGCATTAATTAAAGAAAATCAATTTAGAAATTAATGAATTTTATAGATCTTAATATCTAGGATACTATTCTAAATCTTGATCTTGCTAATGTGATCTTTTACCTATGTTTTATGTAAACCCTAATAAGATCATTATGGGTATTTCACACATATGTTGACTATGAAACAATATGAAATTTTTGTCTAAACCCTAATATACAATATCGTCATTTTTCCAAGTTTATGGTGGAGCTTCATGTTCGACTCTGTTATTATTTGACTTTTTGGGCCTAAGCGGCCATTAGATAAAATAATTTATGGCTACTCGTGAGACAATATGTGATATGTATGCATGTTTTAGACTGGAAGATGACTTTAATTGTATTTTCCTCTGATGTTAAACTTGAGTCAGAAAGATTACTATATGTGATTATGGTCAAGGATTACATTGAGCATATGATGTATATACTCATATATTAGTGCATAATATGACTTTTGGTTTACGTGGGTATCTCAGTATATGTGTGAACTATATAATGTATGACTTTGGTTTGATTTAATGTTTCAAAAATAAAAGTGCTTTAATTAGAGTTTGGTTTAGTCTAAGTAAGAATCTTTGTGTGGTTTATGATGCTAAGATGATGTGATTATGATTTAGAAATGAAAAGAGGAGAATACACATGATGTAATGGAAATTTTGATGATTTAACACTTAGGTTCTAAACTAATGATTCATGACCGCATTACGAATTTCTTCAAATGTGGTAAGTGGTAATGTCCATTGAGTTTCAGTATTATTACAATTCATTTTACCAACATTGTTACACAGTGACTTAGAGATTTTGTTACTTTTAGACACTCAATATATCATATTTATTTCATATCCAATGATTCTTTGAGCAATGAGACCTTGTATCGGTTCAATTCTCTTGTGAGAATACCATATTTTAGATATATGATACTTAAGCTACTTTTAGATACTTAGTCTTTCTATATTCAATTTAATTTATTTTTATCAACCTTATAGACTTAAATTTTGTATGTCTGATACTAAGTCATCCTATTAAAGAGCTTGACATTAAGGTCTATATAGACAATAGGAATATCATATTTTATATTTTGATTTAGATTTGGTTCAGAATTAAAGAATAGAGATACAAATTCAGAGGTAATAAATTAAAATTTAGAGATAAGAAATTAAGAACATAAATAGTAAAATGGCATCAGGATATTAACAGTATACATTATAGGATAAGTCCACACTAGAGAGTCCTATAATGTTTCATAGGACACTACTGATGTCATAGAGTGAACATTGTGCGAAGAGAGAGAGAATTGCACCGTAGAGGGCACTTTGGTGTTAACATAGGACGTTTTATGCCAACAAAGGGTGTGTTGCACAATAGATGACAATTTTGTGTTATAGTGAAGGACTTATGGTATAATGGTGGCTAGAAGCTAGACTATAGTCACAAATAAATTATCCATTAATTCAATAAGAGTGCACAACTTTTAGCTTTGAGAACATCTTTTCAGTTTCACTTTTAGTTTTCAACTATAGTATATTCATGTTTATCAAATTAGAAATTCAATACATTTACTCTAACCTTGTACCCTTTCCTTTGTGAATGGGTGGGGATGAAATGTTTTTAGGTATCAAGCTTCATGAAGAGTGATCAAGATAGAGTTCCACATGTATGGCTCAGAGGTTTTCTTAGTGGGGTGCCATTTACATGATCCCAAAGCTTATATTAGAAACATTCTTACATCATAGTTTGAGATATACTAGTATAAAAATGGCTTATAACATCACATTTACAGGCATCAGTTGTATACACAAAATCGATGCCTAAACCCTACAATGTCAATTTAATACACAAACTGACATCTATCTGTGAAGAGCGGCCAGACACGGGTACCACTTTTTATTTAGCGTCGGTTCCTCATTAAGCAACCAACACCTAAAATCGCCCGCTAAATCCAATTTTTCCAGTGCAAAAAAATTACCTCCAAAATTTCACATACGGCGTCAGTTTTTACCCAAAAACCGACGACTAAAGGGTTTTTAAGAGATAGAAACCGGGCCAACTTTTGTCGTCGATTTTAGTAGTCGAACCGACGCCGATGTGTTTTTGTGCATTGTCCCCGCGAACCCCCCCCCCCAATTTCCCAATTGGTGTCGGTTTTAAGCGGCAACCGACGAGTAGTTTGCTATAGGTGTCAGTTTTTATTACAACTGACACCAAGTATCTAACCTTAATCACAAAAATAGACTCCCCCAGTCTCTGTTTCACAGTGATTTCCTCCTCCTCGCTTAGGGCTCTGGCGATTTTCCTCTTCCCCACTACTCGCCGCAACTGCTTGTTGTTGCCAATGCGTCAAAGCTCACCATTGCCTTTGCATCATCTCTAGCTTACCGCCGTTCTCCAGCTACTCGCCACCACCTCTGCTCACCACCGCCATTCTCCAACTGCTCGTCGTCGCCTCTTCTCACCACTGTTGTTATATATTTTCTCGCTGTCGCCTCTTCTCACCACCGCCATTCTCCAGCTGCTTTCCACCGCCTCTGCTCGCCACCGTCGTTCTCCAGCTGCCGCACACTGCCTCTGTTCTCCACCGTCATTCTCCAGCTGCTCGCCACCACTGTTCTCCAGCTGCTTACTGTTGCTTCTGCTCGCCACCACCATTCTCTAGCTGCTCGCCACCGCTATTCCCCAGGTATATTTTATCCATATATCTTTGTCTTGAATACAACAAACGCATTATGTGATCCAATGTATTGTATGAATTTTTTCTTCAGTCAATTGATCAGGTCATTTACTTGGTGAGTTTTATTGATTTCTACTAATTTGTGGTAACTTGGTGATATATATATTTCCATTGAGGTTAATCACTAATGTATATGTTTCAAGATTGTGTAGTTGATTAATATTGGTTAACGATGCATGAATGAACTAACTCAAATAGAAGAATGAATTAAATTAAATAAAGTTACATAAAACTTAGGATATAAACTTAATTAATTAGAATTGTACTTAATTAATTAGATTGTGTACTTAGTTAATTAATTAGATTTGTACTTAGTTTCTCTAAGATTGTGTTAATGATGCAAAGAACTCATGATTAATATTGGTTAATGATGCATTAATGAAGTTAATTAATTAGATTTCTACTTAGTTTCTATAAGATTGTGTAGTTGATTAACATTGATTAATCTGGGTTAATGATGCATGAATGAATTTAATTAATTGATAATGCTTTTTTTCTTTTTTTCTTTCTTTCTTTCTTTCTATCTTTCTATCGTTCTTTCTTTCTTTCTTTCTTTCTTTCTTTCTTTCTTTCTGATGATGATGATGATGACGACGACGATAAGGATGATGATGATGATGACAATGACGATGACGATGACGACGACAATGATGATGATGATTGATGATGATGATGCTCCAGTCGCCGCCACTGGCCACCGCCTGCACCTCCAGCGCCAACCACCTTCACCTCCAGCCCGGCCACCTCCACCTCCGGCCGCCGCCACCACAACCTGCTCGATCCACCAGTGTGGTGAGTGGTTAATTAATCAGTACTAGATTTGAACTTAGGATTAATGATGCCACCATATAGTTGATTACTATTGAATAATTAGGGTTAATGATGCATTAATAAACTTAATTAATTAGATTTGTACTTAGTTTCTCTAATATTGTGTAGTTGATTAATATTGATTAATCGGGGTTAATTATGCATGAATGAGGGTAAGTGGTATGGTGGGAGGAGGGTAGGGGTGGGGTAGGGTGGAGGGCCTGGGGAGGGTGAGGGGTGAGGTAGGGTGGGAGGAGGATAGGGGTGGGGTTGGGTGGAGGGCCAGTGGAGGGTGAGGGGTGTGGTAGGGTGGGAGGAGGATAGGGGTGGGGTAGGGTGGAGGTCCAAGGGAGGGGGAGGGTGTGGACGAAGGGTGGTGTGAGGAGGGTAGGGGTGGGATAGGTGGGATCATTAATTGAAAATAATGAAAGGAGAGGGCATACTCATCGCGCCAAACTTTTTTTTTGTTCTCAGTGTAGAACCATCTTCATTTCAATGTATTTGTGTGAACAAAGTTCCACATCAGTATCATTAGTTTGATAATCTGTCTTATTTCAAGACACAATTTGTCAAATAAAAGATAAACCATTCCTTCAATTTCACTGTATATCTGAAGATTATGCAAAGTTGTATGACGTGCTTATCATTTTATTTTTCAAGATAAACCATTAGTACTTATATTTTTCAGTTTCTGTCTACTACCTTTTTTGAAAATTTATAACATCGTTATATATACTTACAATTGTTAGTACTTATATTTTTCAATATATGTCCACCCACAACAGTCACTATGAACTGGGCCTCTATGCCAATGTTAATGTTCCCTAATGAAGAACAATTGAACATCATCCTAGATGATCGTTCCTTAAACCAACTAACCATACCTGATTATTGGCATTTTCTAAATGGAAGACACTACAAGCCTTGTGAAGTGACCCTAAATTTTGGCAATTCTTCACATGTTATCGAGGTTGAGTATGATTTGGCGGGAAATCTTGTATCAAAATCCGGTTGGCGTGATTGGATTAGAAAGATGCTAGTGGGTCGTAGAAACAAGATTTTTCTCCGTCCGGTTGGCCATAATACCATCAAAGTTTGGATAACCAACATCAACAATGAGACACTCGATCATCTACGGCGGTATGAGTGCATGATGGACAATATCAGCTCAGACGAATCTGTTGATGAGGCCCCTGTCAGTTCAGATTCGTCTAAATATAGTGAGGAGCTCCGTGACACAGCACAATCATCAAAAAGACCACGGTAGGTCCAATTAACAAATATAATTGTCATGTCTTATTTTGTGTTTACACTTTTTGTCTTAAAGTAATCAATCCTCATAGCTACTTTCTTTTCTGAACTTTAGGAGAAGATCACCACAATGAAAAGGCCTCGAAGTTACTGATGCAGGACCATGTTGGTGTAGTATTTAGTTGTCTATCTATCTAGATTTGTCTATATTAATAGATGCATGTTGTTCGTTTTTCTGAATTTTCTTCTTAGTTGCTTATGGAAGTGACATATGATGGGTATATACTACTTAATTCATCAACTGACATTCTATTTTGCAAGGGTTTGTAATGCTACAACCTTTCTTTTATTTTTCACTAGACAAATCTAGATTTGGTACAATTCAGGTACTAGACATGATCAAGCTCCCAATTGAAAATTCAAAGCTACCAAGTTTGTGCTTTCTTTTCATTTTTGATAGTCCCTCCACCTATTATATGTCCTTATCTGTCATTAAATACCATATATCAAGTTTGACATGAGGACACCTACAATCTTGATAAAGTGTTTCATCATTGACTATATATTGAAATATTATGAAATATTTCAATCTTATTATATATTATTACTTATATATATGAAATATATCAATATTATTATATATTATTACTTATATATCAATCTTATTATATATTATTACTTATATATATGAAATATATCAATCTTATTATATATTATTACTTATATATATACATCATTATCCTATACTACTTCACTACAGGTGAAAAGTTATTAGATGTACATACTCCTATACGATGGAACAATTAGGTCATGTAAGAGAACAATGGGCAAAAGTCCTACAAATAGTGGGAATTTTTTATTATGATTGGGATTCTGTTGATGTAATCTAAACTTTGTTCTCAAAATTATTTTTGTATTTGATGACATGTGAAACTTTTATATATACATGTCTGAATGAATTTTCTACATGTGTTTGAATGTGTGAATGTGAAGATGAATACATGAATATTTCTACATGTGTCTGAATGTGAAAAGAGATGAAATGAATGGAACTGCAGGTTGTTAAATGTGTGTGAAAATGGTGGAAATTTGAAATGGAACTACTGGTTTCTACATGTGTGTTATGAAAAATAATATGAATTAAATGTACTTATACATGTGTGTGATGAAAAATAATATGAATTAAATGTACTTATACATGTGTGTGAATCACATATATATAATAATGTCCATCGATCTTGTTAATTTTGTAGGTTTGTGGCCTGTTGTTGGTTGATATCAATGGATGTTGAAAACCTGTAGTTCAGAACTGAAATGCAGGTTCTGCATCCTGTTGACCAGCCATACAACAGGCCTACAAACTAACAAGAAAAAAAATCAGAACATAGGTGTCGGTTATTTGAATAAAACCGACAACAAAGACATACGGCATCACTTGTTAGCCAAAAACTGACATCTTTATCCCTTCCTGGCGTCGATTGTCGGCAAGAATCGATGCCTATTGTTGCCAGGTACCACGGTCGTGCTGACAGGGATATGGGCGTCGGTTTTTGTTTACTAACCGACATATGTAATCATGCTATAGTGTCGGTTTTCTTAAATAACGGATGCCTATAGTTCCATTGCTGGTGCATTTTCAGTGGCGGGAAGCATTTTGGCGTCGGTTATGGAACTGACACCGAAGGGGTCAATCTTTAGTGGCGCCCACTTGGGTGTCGCTTGGAAACCGACACTTAATGCTTTAATTAACCGACGTCAAAGGCCTATTTTGTAGTAGTGATAATTTTATTCTATCACTTTTGTGATGTGTTTCGTGGTCGTGACACTCACATGTTGAAACTTTTATATTGAATGATACAAAAAAGTATCTATTTGAAGTAATGTAAGTTAATTTAGCTAAAAACAACTATGTTAGAAGGGTAGTTGAGAGGGTTATAAAAACTTACAGTAAGATTGGGATCTACAAACTAATAATGAGACACTATGCATTGCACCTCTTTAAGGGAGGATAAAGATTAATAAGGATATTAAATGAAGATGAATAACTTAGTGGTGGCCAACATTATGCTTGATGAATAAGGGAAATGGGATATGAGTGAAGGCATTAAAGTAAAATCTAGATCATCCTTAGCTATTAAGCTCATGTTCATTGATTCCACTTGAAGCATGGCCATGCCATTGAAGCTCGACAAGTTCCTTTTTGAATCCAACTAATGGAATGTAGTTGACATTATTATATTGAAGTTTCAAGAAACCCTCTCCTTTTCTCCAATTTTATTTGGCACTAGAAGTACACTTACGAAATACGGGGTTGTAGTAATTTTCTTTACTAGGATAGATGGGAACATGTTTGTTGATGAACTAGAACACATAAAAAATCATGAGCGTATATGTGTCTACAGTACCATAATAGAGTGTATCTCTAGAGTCAATACTACTAATAAAGGTTATAACAGTAGTAGATCTACCATATTTAATTTAGAAAGTATCCTTACCTTATGTATTTCTATTTAATTTTTTATAAGAAGATGATGATATGATTAGACTCTTTACTTTCCCCAAACAAATTAGAAAGGTCCCGATCCATTTGAATTTGGATCTGTAACACCTGGACTTACTGCCCAATGGTCTAGTAGAGTTACAAGAATGACGACTGGCCCCATAGACCACCACTAGCCTTAACTATGCGCTTTGTTCTCGCTCATGCACAAGTCAGGATAAACATCCAGAATGGTCACCCATCCTAGTACTACTTGTTGTGTGGTTTTCACATCAACTTTTCACATGATCTCACACACAAATTTAGTTCATTTTGTTCTCATTTAGCCTCTATTCATATTACTCTTGCCAGCTTTTTATTATTTTTCTTATCACATGATGTGTATTGCATATTTTCATCAAAAGGATCAAATTGGAGATATCCCAACTGAATCTCATCATTATCAGGACTTCTCCACGCCTTGCGGACAATCAAAACTTTAATTCTGATGAAACAACAATGCACATGACGTGTCTTAATTAAGACACATCATGTGTACTTCCAGACGACCTATTACTTTAGACTCTGAAGAAAAGTACACGGCGTGTCCACAAAAGACACGACGTGTACCTAGAAATTCAGAACTGAGTCTATCCTTTCTGGTAAAGTACACAATGTGTATTAAATCAGACACGCCATGTGCTTCACACTCAGAAACAACTACCGGAGACAGGACACACCGTGTCCAGAGAAAGACACGTCGTGTGCCTATCAGTTTCAACAATTTTCAAATACATCTCCTTTCATTTTAAAAGATGAAACCACTCTATGTAGAAGTTATCTTTGGTTATAATTCCAAACTCTTTCATCCTAGAGCTAGACTAGAGCAAGGAGGGCAATTTTGGTGGTGGAAGAAGGTGGTTTCTTGCTAAAGAACCCCATTCTTCTTCTTTTCTTCTCCAATCTTCTTCTCCAAGGTGCCGTAGAACTTCTCCACTCCACAAAGCTTCTTGGGAGAGAGGTTTGTCCGGTTTGGAGCAACAATAGGAGTGAGATTTCGTGCTAAAGCTGGAATTCTACTCCTCTTGGGTTACACATTGGGTTTTCTTAGCCTTTCCTTCTCTTAATCATGTTGAACTCTGAAATTTTTGTGCATTTTCTGCTATACACTATTATGGACGAGTAGTTTCCTTTTCTTGGACATGGGAGAGTAGCTCCCATGTCATAGCATGTATGGAACATGACAATTTCATACTAAATGCTATGTTGCTTGTTTTTTCCACGTTGTGAGTACCAGTTTCTTCTTTTCTGCATGTATGGCTGGCCACCATATGTGTATGTTTTATGCACTTTTGCTTGTTTTGAGAAGATAGGTAGGAGTGTAAGGAGGTAATCTCCTGGAAACTCCTTCTTTACCACGAGAGTGGAAATTACGGAGTTGAGGAGTAGGTTTGTGATCCATAACAAAATTCATACATGGGAATGTTGAATTGAGTTAGGATCGTTGTAATTGAACCAAAAGGTGAAGTGCAACATACAACTCTACTTTAAAACAAGTGCTTAGTATGTTTAAATTTCATGCTCCTGTTCTATGCTATGATATGGGGGTAAAATCCTAACTCCAAGATACTTCTAATTTTGAATTTTAATCTCTTTTAGTAAGACATTTACTGTTTGCTTAATTATGAAATTTTCTTGTTTAATTAACCAATTCCACTTTTAAAACGGTCTAGATTGTTGAACCTTAGCATTGTTGGGTTTAGTTAATTGCTTATGCTCCTTGTGTTCGATCTCGACTACGACTACTTCTGTATACTTGCGGAAATTGGTTAGTTGAGTAAAAGATTTTTCTTAAGATTGAAACTCGTTAGTTAAAAGACAAAGAAGTTTTTGGCACCATTTCCGGGGAGCTACGGTTAAATTTATTAGAGTAACAAGTGCTAACTAGTATGCGAGACCAGATCATCATTTCCATTTTCGAATTTCCATATACCTTTTAGTTGTGTTCTCAATTTCGCTTTCTATTTTTCAGGTTATATGTGTCGCTCACAAAGAGGTTTTCAAACATCTGCGTTGCTAGACCTTGAGATTGAGCGTACTCTTTCAATCTTAAGAAGAGCAAGAAGAGTAGAACAACCACTGCTAAGAGATGTTCCACCATCATCACCATCACTGTCTTCTTTGTCTTTTGAAGAAACTACTCCAAGGGATCCAACCATGGAGGACGACCATCCTTTGAAGGATTTTCAATGTCGGTTTCCACAAACATTTGTGGAGCCATTGACCTGCCTACAGTTGAAGTGAACAATTTCTCTATTTCTCCTTCTATGATGTAGATGATATAGAAGAAATGCTTTAGAGGTACAGTCAATGAAGATCTGAATCTTCATGTGGCTAAGTTCTTGGAGTATATGAATACTTTCAAAATCAATGGTGTATCTGCCAAAGGAGTGAGGCTAATGCTATTTCCTTTCACCCTAAGAGACAGAGACAAGTTGTGGCTTTTGTCTCTTCCAATGAAGTCAATCAAAAGCTGGGACCAACTTCTAAATGCTTTCCTTGCAAAGTATTTCCCGCCGAGCAAGACAACCCAGCTAAGGAATCAACTCACCAACTTCTCTCAATCTGATGGAGAAACTCTGTATGATACATGGGAGCGGTTTAAAGACCTTCAACACCTTTTCCCTCACCATGGATTGACCAATTGGCTACTACTCCAAACGTTCTATAATGGACTTTTCTACAACACCCAGATGACACTGGATGCTGTAGCTAATGGAGCATTGATGACTAAGTCTTACAGACAGGCTTATGACATCATTGAATACATAGCCCTCAACCATTGCCAATGGGGATCAGATAGGAGAGCATAATCATCTTCTACAGCTTGTTCTTCATCCAGGAAACAAGGAGGGAAGCATATTGTTGATGTCATTGACTTAATTGCTGATAAACTTGATATTGTTACACAAAAGTTCGATAAGATGACTACATTGCAAATCCAATCATCTGAAGTGATATGTGAAGCTTGTGGGAATTCTGGACATACTTCTTCTTCATGCTTTGCTCCTAATATGAATGAAGGGATCCTAGAACAGGCCAATGTCATTGGGATGTAGGGGAACAAGTAGTACAATCCCTATTTCAACACCTACAATCCGAGATGGAGAGATCATCTGAATTTCTCCTACCGGAACACAAGCAACACTAAGAATTTTCAACATGGACAGCAGCAACCGCAACAGCAACAAAACTTCAACTGGCAAAACAATGGGAATCCGTCGGGCTTCAACAACAATAGGGGTTACCAACAACAACAACAACCCCAAAGTTCTTCCTTAGAGGCCATGATGGAGAAATTTATCTCCACACAGATGCAGCAGAATGAAGAGTTAAGGGGCAATGACAAGATCTTGAAGGATGTGATTGCCCAACTCTCCGCTAAAGTGGATGGGATTTCCACTCACACAAGGATGCTGGAAAACTAGATTACCCAACATGCCTTGATGCAGCATAAGAACACCCAATCTGATTCTCTTCCAAGCCAACCGGAGGTGAATCCGAGATAATAAGAAAATGCCATCACCTTGAGAAGTGGAGCTGAAATCCACAGACCTTCTCCACCCAAGGAGAAGAGTGTGTAGATTGCCAATGAAGAGAAGCTTGACACCCCTATGGGTGACAAAGGTAAAGGTACAACTGAGGTACCTTCTTCTGTTAAAGTTAATGCACCATTTCTATAGAGGCTTGCAAACACAAAGGAGGACTCAAAGTTTAGGAAGTTTATGGGCATTCTAAACAAACTCCATGTCAATCTTCTACTGGCTGAGGTTATTGCAGAGATGACGTCATATGCTAAATTCCTTAAAGACATCCTCACCAAGAGGAGGAAGGTGGACCAAGTGGAGACCGTGATGCTTTCTGAATGAATTAGTTCAATCATTCAAAATAGGCTTCTTGAGAAGTTAGATGACTTGGGAGTTTTTACTCTACCTTGCAAGATTAGTAATACCACTTTTGACAAAGGTCATGTAGACCTTGGAGCTAGTATCATTCTTATCCCGTCTACCCTATGGCAAGAGGTGGATTTTGTAGATCAAAAGCCTAAAAAGATGGCCATTGATATAGCCGATCATTCCATCAAATACTTCAAAGGTATCGTGGAAGATGTGCTAGTGTAAATTGGTAAAGTTTATATTCCTTGTGATTTTGTAGTGCTAGATATGGTAGAAGTTCCTTCCAACCCCATTTTTTTTTGGGAGGCCCTTTCTAAGAACTACTGGATGCCTAGTTGATGTTTGTGAAGGCAAACTCACACTCTGAGTTGGCGATGAAGCCATGGAGTTTTCTCTATATGATGCCATGAAAGCACCCTCTTATGTAGAAGAAATATATTTTATGGACTCTGTTGATTCTGTTGTAGAAGAAGATCATTATATTGCCAATTTGATATTGAACTATTATGATGATGATGAAAGTATGAATAATGGATCTAAAAATTCTGGGGTATTTTCTATTGCTAACTAGATGCTACTGAAGAAGACACTCCAATTGTTGATGACAAAGCCAGAGACACTACAGCTAGAAGAATGGTAGAAATTAAATCCCTTCCACCAGGGCTGAGGTATGCATTCCTTGATTCTGACTCTACTTCTCCTATCATAATTAATAATGAATTAACCAATGAACAAGAAAGTAAATTGCTTGCCGAATTGCATTTGTATAAAGATGTTATAGGTTACTCTATCTGTAACATACCGAATTCTGAAATTATATATTTTGAACCTCTTTCCCATCTTTTCCTTTCATTTCTATCGTTATTGGCCTTTCTATTTAATTAATGGAATTTATAGTGGTTTAGTGAACATTTATTCACTAATTGTACCAATATAAGGGTTTATGCACAAATACCTGAGTGAAAGCTTAATTACCATAATTAAGTGCTCTAAACCTTAATATCACTTTTTGATATGATTTGAAAACATAAAATGAGGCAAAGTTTCAAATTTGGTTCGATTTGGATGTTGTTTGTGCAAGTTATGCAATTTTAGGTACATTCTGGACTTTTATGCAATTTACCCAATTGGGAGGTTTTCTTTGCAAATTATCAACTGAATTTTAATCCTTAAATATTCCATTACCATTAATGAGATTTTAAACCATTGGAGAACCTAGTTTCACCTTGGTTTGATGGTATTTCTTTCCAAGGGCATTATAGGGATTACCCTCTTTATAAAGATGCTTATCCTTAAAAGCTATCAACCAATGAGGTTATTTCTTTCTTGAAAAATGGTGGGGATGGCCTAGAATAATCTATGGGCTCTTAGGACCAACTTTTGATATGCATGAAGCCTCTATGAGCTATCCTCTTGCATGGCTAAAGACACATGGAAAGTCCCTTAAGACTCCTCATGCTTCACCTCTTTCTATATATAGCCATATATACCCCTTCCCAACTCACAATTCGAAAACTCTTTCTCTCCTTTTATTTCCTCTAGCTTAGATAATAGTTCCTTCTATATTTGGCCACGAAGTTTCTGCCCCAAGGTAATAGAGGGAGCCTGCCTTGGTGAAGAAGGCTCCTAGGGCTTCCAAATTGCTCTATTAGGGTTTCTAAAGCTCCTCCTGGGTGAATTCGACCAAAACTAGAAAGTTGCCTCCCTTCCTTCCCTATTTTCGTACTTTTAGTCTTCCTTAAACCCTATTACAGGTTGTAACCATGGAATTACATGGTGAAATCCCACCTAGAACCCTAAAACATCTCTATGCTCTTTTGCTAGGGTTTATCACCTCTAAGTTGAGAAGGCGATCTTTGCTCAAGAAAGGAGCTTTTAACTTGGAGCAACGATACCTTATAATCTTGGGATAATTTCTGTTTGGACCTTATTACATACCTAGAGGAAATTTTTGTTAACCCCCTTCTCATATATTGCTTAGTACATGCTTAAAATTCATGCATCTATGTTTAAAATCGATGATTTCCATCTCTATTTACCATGTTCATCTAGGGTTTTGGTTTTTTACAGGTTTACCTTCTCTAAATGATCTAGTTTGGATAACTATTAATCTAAAACCATGATATTAGGTCGAATGGTGTTTTCCCTCCCTCTCTCTCTCTTTCCTTATCTCGTTTGGTTTGATGATGTGTCAGTTTCTGATTGGCCGAATTTCAAAAATTCATAACTTTTGATTCCTTTGTCCAAAAACTAAAGTAAAATACGTCCTAAACTCAGAAAAACATTTTATTTTCAATAATAATATTTGAAATTATTGGTTTTGAGTTTTGTCGATGGTGGTTTTCTATAAAATGATTTAATCATTTAAAAATCACCAAAAATACACTCTAATCGTCGTAACTCCAAAATATGCAAAATTATATGTTTTCTTAATCAGAAGAACCTAACTAAGTCTATGGTGATGTTTTCATAGTCTAAATCGCAGTTTTTCTATAAAAAGTAAAAATATGGGTTTTCTCTACCTTAATGCATATATGATAGTCTAATACATGTATACGAATTGAAAATAGGAAAAATTGATCATGGACTCAATCAAGGGATGAAAGTGGGTAATATGAATCATAATGAAAGTTATGTTCTATGTATGTGCAATCCCTATTTGTGTATGTGCATTTACACCTTGAGTTGGGAATAATTGTGCCTTAACCTATTTTTCTATAATGAGGCTTTATTAAACCCTATTTCATATACTCTTGAATCTTTTGCTATACTTGCCTCATAAATCAGTTTTGGAACATTATTCTTGGGTCTTGGTACCCCACTACCATGCTTATTGATTCATATGATTATTCTTGCAATGACTACTTTTCTAGCATGTGTATTTATGTTCTATTTAACTTAAAGTAGTGGTACTTATGTACAACCACCCACAGAGGGCATGTAAATAATCGCCCTGGGGAATGTCTTATTCTCCCCATAATATTATAGGTGATTGGGAATGTCTTATTCTCCCCTCACCTAAGGTTAGAGTTCCGGTAGGTGCCTCAACCCTACTTAGTTAGGTAAACATAACTATCTTACATGCAAATCCTTTTTATTATATTTTTTTAATGGCAAGCTTCTTTGATATATAGCCTCATACTCTTGTTATCTTCATCATATGATAAACACTAGAATGTTTTTATTTGCTTTACTTATCTTGATATCCTAGAATAGTTTTGTGACACATACTTCTCTTCCCTTTCCCTTTTTGCTGGGTGCCTTCCCAACCACCCAGGTGTTGAGCAAGGTGATGGATAAGACAAGGAATATCTTAGCTTTTGGCTCGGACTCGGTTGATGGACATGTTACTTGGAGACAAGATTGTAGTAGTCTAGACTTCCCTTCTATCTAGATCCTAATTGTGTGTCTTGATGTAAACCCTAATGGGAGAATTTGATGTATTTTGTAAACCTTTTATGAAATTGATACAGTCAGTTATTTTTTATTCCGCTGCTTTCTAATGGTCTTTTATATACCAATGTTTAATAAATTTCGAAAATTTATGCCCATTCCATAATACCTCTGAGAGTGTTTGGAATGGATGTCAATTCTTCAAATTTTTTTAGTAAAGGGGTGATTTCACTCACTCTCCTTACACTATCAATGATTTGAAAGGCATTCATCCCTATATTTGTATGCACCGAATAAATATGGAGGATGATGCTAAACCCACCATTGAACTGCCTCAAAATATGCTTGAGGTGGTTAAAAAGGAAATCTTTAAGTCAGTTGATGCTAGTATCATCTATCCTATAAGTGACAGCCCTTGGATTAGTGCCATCCACGTGGTACCTAAGAACGGGGGTGCAACTGTCATCAAGGGAGACAATGATGAGTTGATTCAAACATGTATTGTCACATGTTGGTATATGTGTATTGACTACTGACGTTTGAAAAAAGTGGCCCAAAAGGACCATTTTCCATTGTCGTTTATCGACTTAATGCTTGAACGCCTTGCAAAACACTCTTATTTCTGTTACTTGGACGGGTATTTTGGGTTTTTCCAAATTCCCATCTACCCTCCCAACCAAGAGAAAATCACTTTCACATGCACGTATAGAACTTATGCTTATCGTCGTATGACCTTTAGCCTTTGCAATGCTCCTGCGACATTCCAACGATGCATGATGTCTACTTTTTCTAATTTCATTGAAAACATAATGGAAATTTTTATGGAAGCGTTTAGTGGTTATGGAGATTCATTTGATCCATGTTTATGCAACCTGTCATTAGTCTTAGCCTGCTATAAAGAGGTTAACCTAGTAATAAACTAGGAGAAGTACCATTTGATGGTACAATCCGGTGTAGTATTAGGTCATGTTGTATCTAAGAAGGGTATTGAGGTTGACAGGGCCGAAGTGGAAGCTATTGAAAAGATGTCTACTCCTTCAGTCAAAGACATATGCAGTTTCCTTGGTCGTGCAGGTTTCTATAGAAGATTTATTAAATATTTCTCCAAAATCACAATGCCATTATGTTCCTTACTTGCCAAAGATGTTGAATTCATATTCAATGATGACTGTCATACCACCTTCACCAAGGTAAAGGAAGCTCTTATTTCTGCACCAATCATTCTACCACTGGATTGCAACACTCCATTTGAACTAATGTGTGATGCAAGCGACTATGCAGTGGAGGCAGTTCTAGGACAAAGGAAAGATAAGAAGCTTCATGCCATATACTATGCAAGTAAGACTCTAGATGAAGCATAAATAAATTACACAATTACAAGAAAGGAGATTCTTTCTATAGTGTATGCCTTCGACAAGTTCTAACAATACCTAGTAGTATCTAAGTAAATTGTGTATACCGATCATGCTTCCATACAGTATTTTCTCAATAAGAAGGATGCAAAACCTCATCTCATCCACTGGATACTGCTTCTGCAAGAGTTTGATCTTGAGATCCGGGATAAGAAAGGTACAGAGAACAATTTTGCTGACCATATTTCTAGATTGACTATAGATACTGGAGATTGTTTGCCTATTGAGGATCGTTTGCCTATTGAGAAGCTTTATGCACTATCTTCCACCCAAGTGCCATGGTTTCCAGACATTGGAAATTTCCTTGCTACAAGACAACTACGTCGGGCTTGACATACCAACAAAATAAGAAGTTCTTCCATGATGTGAAGTTTTACTATTGGGACGACCCCTTGTTGTTCAAACATGGGAGTGATGGACTTATTCGAAGGTGTGTCGCTGAAGAAGAGATTGCTACCATTATTTCTGAATGCCATGCCTCTCCTTACGGAGGTCACTTTGGAGGAGATAAAACTACAACAAACATCCTACAGGCCAGTTTCTATTGGCCAACATTGTTTAATGATGTCAATCTGTTTGTCAAAGCTTGTGATAAATGTCAAAGAACTAGAGGAATTTCTATATGTGATGATATGCCTCTTAACTCTATCTTGGAGATTATGGTATTTGACATATGGGGAGTTGATTACATAGGACCATTCCCATCTTCTTATGGCTACCAATATATTCTAGTCGTTGTTGAGTACGTCTCTAAATGGGTTGAGGCCATCCCAACCCAAGCACCAGATGCAAAATCAATAGTCAAGCTATTTCAAAAAATCATCTTCCCTCTCTTTGGTGTTCCTAGACCTGTAATCTTTGATGGTGTCACACATTTTCTTGAAAAGAAATTCAACAACCTTCTTTCTAAGTATGGAGTCACTCATAAAGTATCTACACCCTACCATCCTCAAACTTCTGGGCAAGTAGAAGTCTCCAACCGACAGCTGAAAAGTATTCTAGAGAAGATAATGTCTATCTCAAGGAAAGATTGGGCATTAAAGATAGATGACGCACTATGGGCATACCAGACTTCTTATAAGACCATCATAGGCACAACACCATTTAAGATGATATATGGTAAATCTTGTCATCTTCTACTAGAACTAAAACATTGTGCTCTCTGGGCTATCAAGTTCCTAAATTTTGACATGAAGAAGGCTGATGAGAAGCCTCTTTTGTAGTTGCAAGAACTGGAAGAGGTACGGCTTGATGCATATGAAAATGCAAGGCTCTACAAAGAAAGAACTAAGATGTGACATGACAAGAGAATTCGGAGGAAGGATTTCAAGGAGGGAGACAAAGTGTTGCTGTTCAACTCAAGACTTAAGCTATTTCCTGGAAAACTAAAGTCAAAGTGGTCCAGCCCTTTTCTCGTATTGAAGATTTTTCCTTATGGAGCTATTGAATTACAAGGCAAGGATGGAGCATTCAAAGTAAATGGGCAACGTTGCAAGCTGTATATCTCGGGGGACGAAGTTCATAAGGGATTTTCTTGCTCCCTTCAAGATGCATGAAAGACAATTGAAGAGTCTCACTCTGGACACTAAATGGAGGACCTCATGGGAGTTGAACTCACATTAGGATCGATTTCTTTTCTAGTCATTTGAGTCAAAAACACTCTTTAGTTTTGTAAATAAGCTTGTCAAGGATTAATGTAATAATTTAGACAATTCTATTGCATATCTGTTATTAATTCTATACTGACAAAAGTTGTTTTTGACAGAAACTACAGAAGACAGAGCATGTCCTAATTAAGACATGGTGTGTCTCTACTTCCAGAAATACAACAAACAAGTTATATGTCTAGGTACACAACATGTCTTTATTTGACACGCCGTGTTACTGATCAGCCGATACAAAGCTCACCTCAACCTAGAAAAGTACACAGCATGTTCTAATTTAGACCCGACATGTCCCCAAGCAGAAAATAGAAGCAAAAGGAATTCTGGAAAAATACACGGCGTGTCTTTATTTGCACACGCCGTATTCCAAAGCAGAAAAGGAAACATTAAGTATTCTGAAAAAGTACATGATGTGTCCTAAAACAGACACGATGTGTATCACAACAGAAGGAGAAGGGATGAGCTATCCGGAAAATGTACACGATGTGTCTTTATTAGCAGACGTCGTGTAGTTATTAGTGAAAACGGGCAATTTGAAATTCTGGAAAGTCACACGTCGTGTTCAAATAAAAATACATCGTGTCTTTTATTATAGAAAGGGAGTTCTGAAATTACACACGACGTGTCTTTATTTGAACACACTGTGTCCTTTGACAAAAATGTAGGGTTTTAACCCAGCACACGGCCGCCCCTCTCACTTATAATTTCATTCGAGTCAGAGCAGTCGTGTGCCCTAGCCCTCTTCTTCTGAACTGTCGTGTGCCCTAGCACACCCGAGCGACATTGTCATGCCGTGTTTGTCAGCCATGTCTCCTTCTTCCTCAAGCTAGTAGCCAAGACACTGTCGGGTTCCTTGCTTACGATGTGTCTACCTCAAGATACAAGAACCACCGCCATTTCTTTATCTTTCTCATCATGTACCCTAGTACAAGGGGCTACTCTCCGTCAAGTTTCGACCGCCTCCCTCCACCAGCACCCAGATGGAGTACTCTTGGGCGATGCCTGATGTCAGGCATTTGTATGGCTACATGTAGCAGTGGTTTGATCATATCAATGACAACCTGGATCAGATGGTCACACAATATATTGTGATGCATGACATGGTCCACTGCATGGATTCATGGCACATCTCACAGGGCCACTACTCCATCCCCAATCATATCAGCCACCGCCGCAGCAACCATAGTCTGCCCCGTAGCCCACTCCGATAGATGTCTCAGAGGATGATCTTGTCAGCCAAATCTTTTAGACTGGCCACGTGGGTGCTGGCCCCTCTAATTGATTTAACCCATGACAGGTATCCGGTTGTCACCTTCATGAGCTCGATTGATGTAGTGAGGACACTACATATTTTAAGCTTGGGGGATGCAACTGGCCTGCAATGTAGTTTATGTTTCATTTTCTTTTATCATTTTCTTTTATTGGTCATGTCAGTCTTTTATTTTAGTCTTTTATGTTCATGTTATGGATTTCCCTTCATGGCAAGTTTAGTTTGAAATGAGGCTATTGTGATAGAATGAACTTTTGCACCTTTAATGCTTGAACTACCTTGTACCTTGTATTCCTTTTGGCCATATGAAAGAATTAGTAAAGAGCATGCATGAATCAAATGGAAAATGAAATTCCCCATGTACATGATCCTAGTTTTTAATTGTAGCTTGAACTCTCAATTTTCATATCTTTAATTGCTAAATACATGTAACAGTCTCCAATTTTAGCGAATAAACCAACTCTACAACACTGTTCAGAATACGGGATACTCTTGCCAAACTTTTAGTGCATATACAACTTAACTTTCTCATTAACTCCCTTGTGTTGTTCAAAGATCTCTTTTATCTTTTTTTCACTTTACCCAATAAAATATGGCAAACATCCCACATATAATGCTAGCCTACTATGAGTCCGATCTGACAACAATGGTTAGGTGGTATGAAAATCAAAATAGGGTAAAGATAACACCCCAACCGACAATCCAAGTGTGAGTAAGCCTAAATTAGCAGTCGAGTGCCGAAATCCCAAAAATCAATTGTCATATCTTTTGAGAAGAGAGCTCAACTGAGATTGTTAAAGATAGCTAATATTTCATCATAACATACATAATAGCTGAAACTTTTTTGCTGCACATCCACTAGTTGTTTGGCTCGATTATCCAAATCTTGTTTAGTGTTGTTTAGTTTATTGCTTCGCTTAATTTGTGACCACCTTTGACGAACTAAAACTTCTCTATCTTTGATGTTTAAATTGAGACAATAGCTATCAAAATAAACCTAAGGTGCATGATGGGTTGAGTTTATTACATATCCTCATTTCATTTAATCAATTCATGAGCTTGAATGTTCCTTCATTTGTGTGGCTATGCTCTTTTTGCTTGAGGACAAGCAATGGTTCAAGCTTAGGGGGATTTTTTGTGTGGTTTCCACATCAACTTTTCACATGATTTCACACACAAATTCAGTTCATTTTGTTCTCATTTAGCCTCTATTCATATTACTCTTGCCACCTTTTTATTATTTTGCTTATCACATGATGTGTATTGCATATTTGCATCAAAAGGATCAAATTGGAGATATCCCAACTCAATCTCATCATTATATGGACTTATCCATGCCATGCGGACAACCAGAACTTTAATTCTACTAAAATAGCAATGCACATGACATGTCATAATTAAGACACAACATGTGTACTTCCAGACGGCCTATTACTTCAGACTCTGAATAAAAGTACACGGCATGTCCACAAAAGACACGACGTGTACCTAGGAATTTAGAACCAAGTCTAGCCTTTCTAGTAAAGTACACGACACATATTAAATCTGACACACTGTGTGCTTCACACTCAGAAAGAACTGTCAGAGATAGGACACACCGTGTCCACAGAAAAACACGACGTGTGCCTGTCAGTTTCAGCAATTTTCAAATACGACTCCTTTCATTTTAAAATACAAAACCACACTATGTAGAAGTTATCTTTGGTCATAATTCCAAACTATTTCATCCCAGAGTAAGACTAGAGCAAGGATGGCAATTTTAGAGGTGGAAGAAGGTGGTTTCTTGCTAAAGAACCCCATTCTTCTTCTTTTCTTCTCCATGCTGCAGTAAATCTTCTCCACTCCACAAAGCTTCTTGGGAGAGAGGTTTGCCCACTTTGGAGTAGCTATAGGAGTGGGATTTTGTGCAGAAGCTGGAATTCTACTCCTCTTAGGTTACACCTTGGGTTTTCTTAGCCTTTCCTTCTCTTAATCATGTTGAACTCTAAAATTTCTGTGCATTTTCTGCTATACATTGTTATGGACGAGTAGTTTCCTTTTCTTGGACATGGGATAGTAGCTTCCATGTCATAGCATGTATGGAACATGACAATTTCATACTAAATGTTATGTTGCTTGTCTTTTCCACCTTGTGAGTATCGATTTCTTCTTTTCTGCGTGTATGGCTGGACACCTTATGTGTATGTTTTATGCTCTTTTGCTTGTTCTGAGAAGATAGGTAGGAGAGTAAGGAGGTACTCTCTTGGCAACTCTTTCTTTACCACGAGAGTGGAAATTATGGAGTTGAGGAGTAGGTTTGTGATCGAAAATGAAATTCATACATGGAAATGTTGAATTGAGTTAGGATCGTTGTAATTGCACCGAGAGGTGAAGTGCAACATACAACTCTCCTTTAAAACAAGTGCTTAACATGTTTAAATTTCATGCTCCTATTCTATGCTATGATATGTGGGTGAAATCCTAAGTCCAAGTTAATTATAATTTTGAATTTTAATCTCTTTAAGTAAGCCATTTACTGTTTGCTTAATTCTGAAATTTTCTATTTTAATCAACTAATTCCACTTTTAAAATGGTATAGATTGTTGAACCTTAGCACTGTTGTGTTTATTTAATTACTTAAGATCCTTGTGTTTGATCTCGACTACGACTACTTCTGTATACTGGGGGATATTAGTTTGTTGAGTAAAATATCTTTCTTAAGATTGAAACTCATTTGTGTTAAAGACCAACACTACTCTAAGATGTGCACACTTAGCCACAAAGTTCTTTAGTGATAGATCCCTAAAATGGAAGTGCACCTTGGTGACATCGGTAGTCCAATAATTTCTTTAAGATCATTTAACATGTGGCATCAAATCTTGGGACATTACAATATCCCTCACTTAGACTCTTGATGTCATCGTCTAGGATCAATTGTATGGCCTCATAATATTTCCCCATTTCAGTGTAGACCCATAATGGCCCATGGACACTGCGCTCCCAATCACAGAATACCAACACAAGGGTGGCTACATCACCATGGACAATCCTTTCCAACATGCCTAGACCGCACGACTCAAGATTGGTATGCCACATGGCCATGTGGGCCCCACCTATTGAATAAGTAATGGCTCTAATACCATTTGTAACACCCAGGCCCACTGCCCAATCTTGTAGTAGAATGTCAAGAATGACAAAGGCCCCATAAACCACCACTAGCCTTAACTATGCACTTAGTCCTCACTCATGCACAAGCCTGGATAAACTTTCCAATTGGTCAGCCATCCTAGTACTACTCTTGGTTGAGCATGCTTAACCATAGAGTTTGTAACGTCCCAGGATTTGAGACCTCAGATAAAATGATCTTAGAAGGAATGATTGGACTACCCATATCACCAAGGTGCACCTTCTATTTTGGGATCCCATCACTAAAGAACTCCATAGTTAAGCATGCTAGACATGGAGTAGTACTAGGATGGGTGACCAGTCGGGAAGTTTATTCTGGCTTGCACGTGAGTGAGGACAACGTGCCTAGTTAAGGGTAGTGCTGGTATGTGGGGCCATTCATCATTCCTAAAACCCTACTAGAGGCTTGGGTAGTGGTCCCAGGTGTTACAAATGGTATCATAGCCAAAACCCCTCCAGTAGGTGGGCCCACATGGGCATGTGGCATGCCAGTCTTGAGCCATGTGGTCAAGGCATGTTGGAAAGGTGTAACATACTGAATCCTGGATATTTTGTCTTTTGGCCTTCTTTCCCATCTTTTCCTTTCCTTTCTATCCTTCTTGGCCTTTCTATTTAATTTGTGAATATTATGTAGGTTTAGTGGACATTTGTTAACCTTTTATGCCAATAAAGGGTTTTAATGCAAAAATACCTCAGTAGAAATCTGAGTAATGGTCCTGATGTGCAATTGTCCACTTAAGTATAAAAATAATAAAAGAATTCATGCTAGAACTTTCTAGGACTTTTTAGAATATGAAAAAGAAGATAAACTCTCAGATATACAAAAAGGAGACAATAAATGTAATAATTGGACAAAAGGAGATAATATGGAATATATTGTTTCAAAAATCATACAGAGGAAAAACCACGAGATCATTTGATATACAATTTCGTTCTGTTGAACTAAAAGTTACTTAAGGGCCAAGTATCACCCAATTTGGAAAGTATATATATATATAAAGTCTTTATTAAGGAAAATTAGGAAATAAGAAAAGAATGTGAAATAAAATATTTAATATCCTCAAGTTGGAAAACTAATTCCAAATTTGTAATCTAAATATGAAAATAAGCCTTTGGACAAGTTTTCAACTAATTTGGATGGTATTTAAATAATGTGAAAAAGTAGGAGAGAGAAAGTGTGAAGAACCTTCACTTTTATAATTAATCAAATAAATAGAATCCACATGATCAATTAATGGAAAAACCATATCTAAAACATTAATTGGGACACATGGGTGAAATTTCATCATATTTGGATAATCTTAGAGCCATAAATGAAGGAAGAGAGAGAAAACAAAGAATTACCTAATTATCTAGTTTAATTTTCTCAAAATGAAAAATAAACTCCAAATTCAAATTCTAAACCTTAAAAATAGCTAGGGTGTCAAGTTTCATCAAATTTGGGAATCGTTTGGGCACCCAATTGAGGAAAGAGAAAATCATTAATTAATATCATGACCCTTTAGTCGAATTAGAATAGGAATCAAAATTAAAGTGCAACATGGTATATATAACATGCATGCAAGGGGATGATTCCTTAATATCAAATGACTATTTTACCCCTCCTCTCTCTCCTCTTCCCATCTTTGTTTCACGCGAGGGCACGCTCATCTTTTTCTTTGTTTTCCATGGCCCTTGACCCAGTTTTGACCAGGCACCAGATCGGCAGCCATCGAGGTGGGCCGCTGACTTGGTCCATAGCTATTGGGCCAAGTAGTGGGCCTGACCTCACCCTCTCTCTCTCTACATTTTTGAATGAAATTCAATTTTGTAATTTTCTTATTGGTCAGAACTAGAAAATTCATAATAATTAATTCCATGATCCAAAAATAAAAGTAAGACATGTTTTAGAATCCAAAAAATCCCCTCTATCCATTAAAAATAGTTTTGACACTTGATTCCAAGTTTTCTTTCACAAAAGAGTTTTTGGGAATGATTTAATAAATTAAAAATCACTAAAAATACCATGAAAAGTCCATATCTTCAAAATACAAAAAATTATATGTTATTTTGATCAAAAAAACCTAATAAAGATATTAGTGGTGGTTTTAGGACCTAAATCAATGGTTTGTAGAAAAAGTTGGTAACTTTGGGGTTTTAAGTCTTTAATGAATGAATATAGTTCTAATACATGGATATGGTAATGTTATTAGGACAAGTGGGCCATGATCTCATTTAAAGGTTCCAAAAAGTGGTTTCTAGGACTTGAAGGATGAGGTATGTGCATCTAATACCTTTGTTGGGAAATTTTATTCCTTAACCTACTTTTCCCCTAATGAGGCTTAATTGAATCTAATTCTCTATTGTTGAAACCTAATGCATCTATGCCTCAAATCAGTTTAGAAATTTGTCTTGTTTGGGTCTTATACCGCACTGCCATGATTGTTGATTATTATAATCACTGTTGCCATGAATATTTTTCTAGCATGTAGATTTATTTTCTATATAATTTAAAGTAGTGGTACTTATATAAAACCACCCACAGTGGGCATGTAATTAATCGCCCTGGGGAATGTTTTATTCTCCCCATATTATTGTGTAGGTGACTGGGAATGTCTTATTCTCCCCTCACCTATAGGTTAGAGGTCTTTTAGGTTCCTTAACCCTACTTAGTTAGGTAGACATAATTATCTTACATGCAAATCTTTTTTAATATAATTGTTAATGGCAAGTTTCTTTTGAATATAGCCTCATACTCTTGTTATCTTTAGCTTATGATGAACCCTAGCCTATTTTTATTTGCTTTACTTACCTTGTTATCCTAGACTTATTTTATGACACATACTTTTCTTCCCTTTCCCTTTTGCTGGGTGCCTTCCCAACCACCTAGGTGCTGAGAAAGGTGATGGATAAGACAAGAAGATCTTAGCTTTTGACTTGGACTTGGTTGATGGAGATGTTGCTTTGGAGACAAGATTGTAGTAGTTAGACTTTCCTCTATCTAGATCTTGTTTGTGTATCTTGATGTAAACCCTAAAGGGAGAATGATGTATTCTTGCATAATCTTTTATGAAATTGATTATAGTCAGTTATTCTTTATACCACTACTTTCCAATGGTCTTTTGTATACCATATAAACAAAGATTTGAGAATTTTACACCCTTTTCAACATACCTTTTGAGTATTTTGGGAATGGAGGTTTGGTATTTCAATTTTTAGTAGAAGGGTGATTTCACTCTTTTACAACATGGTATCAGAGCCCTTGGTAGTTGGAATTTGACTATTTTAGTTTTGTTTCCCTAGTTCAAATCCTTGCCTTACATAGTTCCCCTTTAAGTTACATGCTTACCCTAGATTTGATATATGTTGATGAAAGATTTATTTAGGATCTTATAGTTACACATTAAAATCACGTTGAGTAAAAACCTAACATATTTACAATTGAAAGATGCTTACATAATCATAATAACTTAATGTTGTTTAGGTTTGCCTTTAGGCAACTATTAGGGCATGAGTTGAAGCAAATGTGTCTAGAAAGGATCAAGTTCTGGGGGCTGACAATATTTTCCTTTATGCCACTTGCTTGGTTTATGAGGACTCCTAGATCTATATGATACAACCCTAGCTTGAGCTGATATGGATTGTTTGAAATAGTTTGCTTTTAGGCAATAGTAACCTTAGATTTCTATGTTGTATATCTTTGGGAACCCTAATTTTCATCTGTATGATGACTTGTTTGAGGATGGATACCAAGATAGTTTCCTTATGTCCCTTAGGAACACATACTTGGATAGTTTATCCCTAGAACCTAGACTTTGATGTTTGGGGTTAAGTGAGCTATCAGAGTGCACAGTGGAAGTGTGATGGATCTTGTACATGGTGTAGTAGACTCATCCTTTAACCCTAGTGTAATTTGGCTTGGTAGGTCAAACCTTTTAGGGGGTGCAGTGTAGTTAGTTGTTGTTGTTTGGGTACTTATATTTCGAGGACAAAATATTCTTTAGGGGGATGGAACCCTATAACATCTTGAAATCTATGTACTGTATCTTTAGAAACCCTATCTCCATGAATAGGAGGTTAGTATACTTGGATCCTTGGTCTTGACCAAATATGTAATAGTGGTAACCCTAACATGCTTGTTCATATATTAATGAATATATAATGATAATCTGAGGAAAAATTTATATGTTCAAACCCTAATGAATATCCAATGCACATAATATGGGTCACTGACATCTTAATACTAATTATGGATACACATGATGTTAATAATGTCATGAATCGATAAACCTTAATGATATGATGAGAAAGAAAAGTGTAACCTAACCTTGATATTAATGCATGCTATAATGAAATATAATGATCAAGTTGATCCTAAACCCTAAGTTGTAATCATATAACCTTAACATATACATCCTTAATTATATTCATGTTAAATTAGTGGCATTAGGTGTCATAATCAGATAACATACCGTTATTCACATAAATGATATATATTCACCTAATCATAGATTACTCAAGTCATAAATATGAAATGCATCTCACCTTGTTACCTAGTACACACCTAATTAATCACCTAATCATGACTTGGTATGTGAATCAATTCATTAATATGTAATATGTCCAACCTGGTTCACTAAAATATAGATAATGACTTCAATATGGATAAGAAGTAACTGGATTCACATAAATGTGCATAATCAATAATAAGAAGTGATCAAATATGAGAAAATGAATAATGATGACATGAATGTGAATAAGAAAGGTAATGTGACAATGTTTAATATACATACAAATTATCAATGTGACATAATTTGATTAATTGTAGACTTAATAAAAAATTGAATAAAATGTCCTATCACATGCATGATAATTTGTTATACTTAATATAATGATAATATGAGGATAATGAAGTGTAAATCCAAATTATTAATGATCAAATATATTGAGATGATTGACTAACCTCTAATTGTGCATAATAATGAACTATAATTCTTTTTGGAAACCAAGTGAATATGACATGACATAATTAAAAGTATAATAATGATAATGAGATGTACTAATAAATATAATTCTAATAAGCCAAAAATGTTAATAATGTTAAATCTCATAAAAATAATCTTAATAGTAGAACCTTAGGTGATCCTCGAGAACCTGACCTATGTCGAGATGCTTGTGAAGTATATGTTGATGAGTCATTTGGTGGAAGTTATGATTGGTGTCACAACAAAAGTTTGGTGATGAGATGTTGCACCTTCGCCTTCCCTCCTTGCTTTTGATTTCGGGGATGAAATCCTCTTTAAGGGGTGGAGTGTTGTAACATACTGAATCTTGGACATTTTGTCGTTTAGACCTCTTTCCCATCTTTTCATATCCTTTCTATCCTTCTAGGCCTTTCTGTTTAATTTGTGGATATTATGGAGGTTTTGTGGACATTTATTCACCTTTTATGCCAATAAAGGGGTTTAATGCACGAATACCTCAATAGAAATCTGAGTAATGGGCATGATGTGCAATTGTCCACTTATGTATTAAAAATAATAAAAGAATTTGTGCTAGAACTTTCTAGGACTTTTTAGAATATGGAAAAGAAGATAAACTCTCAGATATACAAAAAGGAGATGATAAATGTAATAATTGCAAAAAGGGAGATAATATGGAATAAAGGAGATAATATGGAATATATTGTTTCAAAAATCACAAAGAGGAAAACCCATGAGATTATTTGATATACAATTTTGTTCTCTTAAACTAAAAGTTACTTAAGGGCCAAGTATCACCCAATTTGGAAAGTGTATATATATAAGTCTTTTTAAGGGAAAATAGGAAATAAGCCAAGAAAGAGAAATAGAATACTTAATGTCCTCAAGATGTAAAACTAATTTCAAATTCGTAATCTAAATATGAAAATAAGACTTTAGGCAAGTTTTCAACTAATTTGGATGATATTTGGATAATGTGAAAAAGTAGGAGAGAGAAAGTGTGAGGCAATTAGCTAGAGCAGTAGGTGTTGTAGCGAAACCTTCTCTTTTGTAATGTTAATGAATATAAACCCATTATTCATATGAAAAGGAGAAAAAAATCTCCTGGGTGTGGGACTACCCCTTTTATGGGGATCGCGAGAACCATCACTATGATAATTAATCAAATAAATAACATCCACATGATCAATTAATGGCAACATTAATTGGGACATATGGGTCAAATTTTATCATATTTGGATAATCTTAGAGTCATAAATGAAAGAAGAGAGAGAAAATAAAGAATTTCCTAATTATGTAGTTTAAGTTTCTCAAAATGAAAAATAAACTCCAAATTTAGATTCTAAACCTCAAAAATAGCCAGGTTGTCAAGTTTCAACAAATTTGGAAATCATTTGGGCACCTAGTTGAGGAAAGAGAAAATCATTAATTAATATCATGACACTTTAGACGAATTAGAACATGAATCAATATTAAAGTATCACACGGTATATATAACGCGTACATGATTCGATGTTTAGGAGATCCCCATGGACTCGTGTCCATTGATCGGATGGTTTGGGGTCATCTTTTACCTCAGATCAGTTTGGGAAACAGGAAAGTATATTTGCGAATTTTTAAAAGGCAATAACTCTCTCGCTACTCAACAAAATCATGAGATTTTTGTTTTTTTGGACTCCTCTTTCAATAATGCACCACATTTGCAAAGAAATTTGTGAATTTGATGAATATTCCAGAAAGCCCTAAATTTCCCAAAAACCCTCTCTCATCCCAAACTCATAAACCCTAGTTTACACCCCCACACCTATAAATACCCCTACCATTGGCTTCTTGGGAACCTTTGCAACTCAACGCACCCCTCAATTCCTCATTTTCTTTCCATTTCATCCCCCAATGATCAACTTTTGTCTCTGGATTTGTAGCAGACCTCTCTCTCTCCTCACTTCATCTCTAACCAAATTGGAGGTATGATTGAATTTGCCATCTTCTCCTCTTTCTTTTGGTTACTTGATCGTCGAGTTTCATCAAGTATAGCAGTTTTGCCCAAAACTCATGCAAGCAGCAGCTTGCTGATCAGTGCCATGGTGTTAGAGTGAGAAAGGGGATGATTCACCCTTGTCGAATGACCATTTTACCCCTCCGCTCTCTCCTCTTTCTATATTTGTTTCACTCGAGGGCACGTTCGTCTATTTCTCTATTTTCCGCGGCTCTTGACCCGGTTTTGACCAGGCACCAGATCGACAGCCAGCGAGGTAGGCTGCTAATTTGGTATGTGGCTATTGGGCCAAGTAGAGAGCCTAGCCCCACCCTCTCTCTCTGTCTCTCTCTGCCTTTTCGAATGAAATTGAATTTTGTAATTTTCCTATTGGTCAGAACTAGAAAATTCATAGTAATTAATTACATGGTACAAAAATAAAAGTAAGACATATTTGGAATCATAAAAATCCCCTCTATCCAATAAAACTAATTTCAAAGCTTGATTATGAGTTTTTCACAAATGTTTTTGGGAGTGATTTAATTAAATAAAAATCACAAAAATACCTTTAAAAGTCCATATCTTCAAAATACATAAAATTATATGTTATTTTGATCAAAAAACCTAATAATGAAAGTAGTGGTGGTTTCAGGACCTAAATCAATGGTGTGTAGAAAAAGTTGGAAACTTTGGGGTCTTAAGTCTTTAATGAATGAATATAGTTCGAATACATGGATATGGTAATGATATTAGGGCAAGTGGACCCTGATCTCATTTAAAGGTTCTGAAAAGTGGTTTGTAGGACTCTAGGACTCACTGCCATGCTTGTTGATTATTATAATCACTCTTGCCATGACTACTTTTCTAGCATGTAGATTTATGTTCTATTTAATTTAAAGTAGTGGTACTTATGTACAACCACCCACAGAGGGCATGTATTTAATTGCCCTAGGGAATGTTTTTATTCTCCCCATATTATTGTGTAGGTGACTTTGAATGTCTTATTCTCCCCTCACCTATAGGCTAGAGGTCTAGTTGGTTCCTCAACCCTACTTAGTTTGGTAGACATAATTATCTTACATGCAAATCCTTTTTAATATAATTGTTAATGGCAAGTTTCTTTTTAATATAGCCTCATACTCTTGTTATCTTCATCTTATGATGAACCGTAGCTTGTTTTTATTTTCTTTACTTACCTTGTTATCCTAGACTTGTTTTGTGGCACATACTTTTCTTCCCTTTCCCTTTTGCTGGGTGCCTTCCCAACCGCCCAGGTGCCGAGAAAGGTGATGGATAAGACAAGAAGATCTTAGCTTTTGGCTTGGACTTGGTTGATGGAGATGTTGGTTTGGATGCAAGATTGTAGTAGTTAGACTTCCCTCTATCTAGAACTTGTTTGCGTATCTTGATGTAAACCCTAAAGGGAGAATGATGTATTCTTGTATAATCTTTTATGAAATTGATTATAGTCAGTTATTCTTTATTTTGCTTCTTTCCAATGGTCTTTTATATACCATATAAACAAAGATTTGAGAATTTTATACCCTTTTCAACATACCTTTTGAGTATGTTGGGAATGGAGGTTTGATAATTGAAATTTTTAGTAAAGGGGTGATTTCACTCTTTTACAAAAGGACTGTCCATGGTGATGTAACCACCCTTGCACTGGTATTCCGTGATCGGGAGCTAGGTTTCCATTGGCCATTCTGGGTATGTACTATTACTATGAGGCCATATAGCTGAATCTTGACAAGGACGTCAAGACTCTAAGTGGGGGAGATTGCAACGACCTAGGATTTGAGGCTTCAGATAAAATTATCTTAGAAGGAATGTTTGGACTACCCATATCACCAAGGTGCACCTCCTTTTCTGGTAGTCCACCACTAAAGAACTCCATAGTTAATCATGCTCAGTTTGGAGTTGTACTAGGATGGGTGACTAGTCGGGAAGTTTATTTTGGCTTGCGTGTGAGTGAGGACAACGTTCACAGTTAAGGCTAGTGGTGGTCTGTGGGGCCAGTCATTATTCCTAAAACCCTTCTAGAGCCTTTGGCAGAGGGCCCATGTGTTACAAAGTTCGTTAGTGATGGGATCCCTAAAAAGGAGGTGCATCTTAGTGATATGGCTAGTCCAATCATTCCTTTTAAGATCATTATATAAAAGGCCACAAATCTTAAGATGTTACATGATCACAACTGCATTTAGACTTCATCTTTGAGAAAGAAAAAAATGGGTATTAGCACTGGATAAACCCTTAGTTATGGATGGTTTGTCAGGAACGTGGTCGTATTATGCTGACTTATAATTTGTTAGGTACATGCCAATTAGCTTTAGTGAGCATCTAAAAGAGGAAAAGTTTATTATCGAGATGTCTTATATATTTATTTATCTTTTATTTACTTTTGTCTGTTAAAGTTAATTATGCATCTTTCTGATATGTAGTGATAAAATTATATCTCATTGTGTGCTATTTGCATATATTCACATAGAGAAAATTCTAGTGAATATATTGATAAACATTTCTATATAAAGCCAAATCACGCTTCCATGCAGCTAGAGAGAAACCCGAACAACTTCACTAACTGAGGAGACATAACTTATTTTAGTTAGTTTAATTACTAGTGAGGGTCTTTATGGGGTTGTGGTGTTAAGACATACCTTGTATGTGTTTTATTATGTTTGATTGGTATACAATTACTATGACAAAAGTACTTATTTACATTATGCAATTATCAACCTAACAAGAGTGATATGATTTGACAAATATAACTTTTTTTATGTATTTGTTTCATAATATTTGTGGATATTTATTCTCATTAATGTATAGTGATGTCTTTTGGCTTCCTATTTTGTTTGAATATTATTAATGGTTGCATTTGTTAAGAGGAAAAAACTTGGGAGATAAAGACAAAGATGCATGCCAATTACCCTTTTCTCTTCTTGTAATGTTTGACAAGCTTTTTATTAGATCCTTCTTAACTTGTAATCTTAGGGTTAGAGAAATCGAAAACATAATTTTCACTATAGTTTTATAGTTTATAAACTTTATTGATAATAAATGAATACAATATTATATAAATGGTCACTTGATAATTATGATGCAATATTAGATGTAAATTTTATTATTTGGATAATGTTCGAATGTTATAAATTGCTCATTTAGTGGTTTGTTAAGTCCATGCAAACTTTACTTTGATTTTGATTTCAAATATAGTTATGAACATACAACCTTAATTTAAGTGAGGAGAAGAAATGGTTGAGATAATAATGTTCTTAACATTAGGAGGTGTAAGAAATTATGAAAAATACTTGGAATATGATGCTAGTTCCTTCAGTGGGCTCAAAATATAACTAAGTGTTGATTATGACAGTTGGGGTATCATCATTCTGTATATAGTTTAGTTGGATGACTAGAGCTTTAATCAAGTGACTAGCCAGTAGCATGGGGCCTACTTAGCTGGTAGTAATAAAAGTTTATTGTTGGTAAAGGTATTTAATCTACCAATTGTCTATTCAGTTGAAAAGCTAAATGTATTAAACCAAAAGTGGTAGCAGGTGAGACCAGAGGGTCAATGAGAGAAGTGGGATGTTAGTGGGGTCCATTTTGGTCAATTGACTAGGATCCTAGTTGGGACAATGAAAACATGTTGGTCGAGTGATCTGCATAATGATTGTAGAAGGGACCAAGTTGAAGACTAAAAATGACATTAGGGTTTCTACCTATAGAAAGTTGCTAGAATCTGACTAGTATATGACTAAGTTCTTCGTCAGCAAATAGTGAGAGTTTCAATCAACACAATGTTAAAGAATCATGAAAATTCAATGTTTTGGGATAAATGTTAAATCTAACTATATATATGAGGATGTTAGTCCTTGTTATCATAGTACTTGACATTTATACACTCTAAATAGGTTATGGTGAACGCAAGTGTAATTTTTGGGAGAAACAAAGGAAAGAGTGATGATATGAGAAAGAAAGATATAGCCTACAAAATATCAGCTAGATTAAGCTTGTAACTTTGATTCTTCATATAGTTTCCTCCCAATTCAAGTATGAATCACAAACAACAATCTCATTCATTATTTACGTCTCTTTCCACATATACTTGTTGTGATAGAGTTTTAACCTACATATAGGGGAGTTGGAATAAAGCCCATAAGTAAAGAATAAGACCCAAGATGGAATCCACCCCTTACCTAATTCAGGAATAAATCCATCTAATCCAAAGATGCTCGTATGTAATATGGAAAAGGTGAATTTTTAATTTCTCAAGTATGATATATTAAATAGATTCCTTATATAGAAGTAGAAAATATTACTACTAAAACTTTATTCCCCTTATAATTCATACATTGTTCCGCATCACAAGGGTGGAATTATAAAAAAAAGGTTATAGACCATATATGCAAGTCTTATATATGAGAAACATGACAAACCACCTCACACTAGGAGTAGTGGGAGAATAAACATTCCATTAGGACATGTACACAATGATGTACAAAGACCTTTGGATATGCTATAGTTAGTTTTTTGTGCTTCATTATATTTATTGATAATATGGTGACATGTACTCAGTAAAATACAAATCTCTTGAAGTGTTTAAGGAGATTACATGTATAAAGAACACAACTTCCTCAAAGGCATTAAGATGCGTTGAAATGATCAAAAGTTGAAATACTTTACAAGATAAGTTTGAGATCCTTCTGGAGTGAATGTTATAGTGTGTTACAATTAAGTCCGCCTGAAAATGATGATGTATCATAAAGAAGGAATCACATCATGATGAGTCATGATATAATTATCATTTTATCTAATTTGCTAATTTCCATTAAAGGAATATGCTAAGAACTAAAACAATGCATCATACAAACATGGTTCTAATGGAAAACATATATAATATGTTATAGGAATGTCCCAATATATTCCTAAAGATTATAAATATGTACAAGAAAATTGTTTCTTAAAAGTATTCACTCAGATAAATGTTAGTTTGTTGAACACTACTTACCTCAAACCAATAACAAGAGTGTTTGTTGTTGGATGGTTGAGTTCCATTGGAATTAGTGGGAGTAAAGTAGAACTCAAAAAGTTTGAATTCAACAAAGAACATTTGAACCATAGGAGGAACAATGAGAACATAGAGATTCACAAATTGTTGTGGAATCTAAAGGTCCATCTATAATGCACAAAACTCATACTTCGAATAAACCATGTCTCAGATTAAGAGATTGTGAATCCTATAACTCAGATAAGTTGTGAGTTGGTCAGAATATGATGAGCCAACAATCAACTAAGAACTATCGAGATACTAGAGTTTGAGTATTAGCTTGAGGTCGTTATATCTAGAATGGAATCCATGAACATCTAAAAGGTATGACCACGGTGGTACTATCTAGAGGGATAAAACCCATAAGTTCCAGTTGGGTTTTCATAAGGAAGACCAAATGGATGACATAAAGGATAGATTGTTTGAAAGGCTTTTCAAATCAGTTCAAAGTGTTGAACATGATGAAATTCCTTTGAATGTTGTTGTTACTGTAGCCTGTTGAGACTATGTAATTTAGCATATGAGGTTTAAAACCACATTCCCTAGTAGGTATAAATAAAAGGATATGTATCTGACATATCCTGAAGGTTTTATGACTCCATTAATGCAAATAAAGTCTATGAGATACAATGTTCAATCTAGAGATTGAAACAAGCATCTCAGAACTAGAATATTTGATTTGACAAGATAGTCAAAGAGTTTGAGTTGATTCAAGATAAAAGATGAAATTTGTGATTACAAAAGGTTCAATGGGAGTACATATATACATACACAAATATATATATATACATATATATAGGTGTATATATGTATATATATACATATATATAGGTGTATACATATATGTATATATATATATATACATACAGAGTCAGGCTAGAATACACTCGAGCGTATTCAGAGCAGAATACACTCAAGTAGTTTTTCATGATGCAATATATTTTTGAAAGATCTAATCCATTGATCTTATTAAACATCTGTGAATAGTTCATATACAAAATTTGAGCACATTTTGACATTTATCAGTCATGTTATAAAGACTGCAAAAAATATGCATCTCACATTAGTTTCGTGCGTCGATTTTGTTGCCCTCGGATGAGTCACTTACACTCATCCAAATGGGATCAAAATTTGTATGTAGCCTAGTTATAGAATGATAGTAAAGATCAATGGTTTACATTTTGCTAAAAATAGTCTTGATATGCAAACACACTTGACTGTATTCATGTGATCTATACACTCGAGTGTATTCTAGACTGACTATATATATATATAATGTATATAGTATTCCACATATTGATGAGGAATGACATTTCAATACTAAGTATTGATACATGTCATGGAAATAGCCTTCAACATGAAGGATTAGGTGAAATGTCCTATGTGATAGGAATTGAGATCTATTGAGATAATTTTGGAAAGTTTCTTAACCTAAATATAAGCACATATATTGGAAAAATGCTAAAAGGGTTCGTCATGAAGGATAAGAGAGAATCTCCATGAAGATGGGAATTAGTTTCTCAAATAATCCAATGTTCCAATTCTTGTGATGAATTGAAGAGTTTGCATATCTATTCACATTTGGATCAATCTACATATAGTGTACTCATCCCATCATCTTGTATGTACTGGACATCACAAGAAGATATTATCATAACCAATGAAGGTCATTGGAATGGCATAAACATCATCTATTAGTACGTAAAAAGCACTAAAGGATAAGTTTCTACAATAGGGTGATAAGGAAGAGTTGGATGTAAAGGGTTACATCGATGCATACTTCCAAAATGATAGAAAATGATCACAAGATAAAAGTGTGTGTTTAATCTGAGAGAAGAGTTATTAGTTGGAAAGAGTTCCAAACTAACATACCATTAATTTAAAATTCTACAAAAGGAGCTGAGTATCCTTGTCTTAAGAACATATGAATGGATACTATATGGATCTAGAAGTTCATACGAGTGAACTTATGGATATTCCAACCATCGATGACACAGTATAAATACTATGCCAAACAATGGAGATATTCCTTAGGCAAGGAATATCAAAGTGCATATTACAACATTTCCATCTCATATGATATGTCGTAAAACTAAGAGATGTGAAACATGTAATATATTGATTATAGAAAAATGTTGCTAACCCACTAGATTAGCGGTTGCACAGAAGAAACATGATGGGCATGTTTAGAGTCACTAAGAATAATATGTGTGGGTGATTGGCTCTAAGTGCAAGTGGGAGTTTTTTGGTATGTATTCCCAGAGAGCAAATTATATGATGATTCTGATGGCATAACATATAAATGGTTTGATAAATAATAAAGGCAAACTTCCAATTCATTTTGTTTCAGTATGTTATGAGATAATGAGGAAAAATAACGAATGTCTAAAGAATAACAATTACGCAATGACAAATCTCTTCAAGTATGCGAATTAAACAATGAGATCATATAGATGTTAAGAGTATGTACATTCTTACTATGTCCCGAGTCAAGTGTTATTATGGAAGGCTTATAGACAACAATAACACATAAGCCTAGAGTGTGTGTTGGTTGATGATAAAATCTCATCAGTCATAATATGTAATATCAAACTAAACACATAGATACATGTTAAAGAACAATGTATTGGACAGACCCACCTTGAGAATGACACATGGAAACCATACATTGTAGTCATAATCATCTCTCATAGTGAAGGTGGTGATTGTGGTTCTTAGACCTAAAATCACGACACTCATCACATTTCATTCAGTGTGCTTTGACATCATCCACCGTGATCCTAAATAAGGGTTAGCATAACGATGATGATTGGGTGCATTATGACACATGGGGATGACTGTGAGTGATGTATATGTGATTTTTCCCTCCTACTCAAGTTTGATATCCAATCCACTTGCTAAGTGAGATTGAGAAAAGCATGCGCATGCACATGTGAATCAATATATGATATCGAGGTCACATATATATCAAACAATATTCTATGGATCCAGGAACATGGATTGAACATTGAGAGGATGGCAATTCCAAGACTTGAGTTCATTCCGGATATCAGATACAAAGGAACTAGAAAATCACTAAAAGACCTAACACAAATCGTAGGTTGAAGTTGTTCTCTAAATTTCTTGATTATTTGGGTAGCAATGATGTATGACTAGGCACCTCTCTTTTGTCGTGATGTCATAAATAAGTTATGGACATTCAAAACCAACGTAACACTTAGAAGAGGATTTTAATCATGAATGATAATTCAATTGATTGCAAAAGTAATTAGGTATTCAATTTAAATAACATTGGTTGAAAATTGACTGATTGAACAATTGAACCGATTGGTTCAAGTGTTGAACCAATCATTTTAGTGTGTTAGGTCAATGAATCCAAGTTTTGAAATTTAGGATAGTGAACCGACCAGTTTAGGACGTGAACCGATCAGCTCAGGTCCATGAACCGTTTGGCTTAAGTTGTGAACCTGACCCTCCTATTAAAAGAGGGGTACTAGGGGATTCTGAAGGGAACAACTCTATTTCCTATGATAATTGTTGTCCTCTCTTGTTGTGGTAACCGATAGAGAGCCCGAGCAAGTCCTACCGATAAAGGGAGGGATACCAAGGGAGAACAATCATGGGAGAGAAAGTTGGTGACTAGTAATAGGAGTTCAAGCTTCCATATAGGTGTGGATTCTATTGTCATTCACTTGGAGGACAACGTCAAACTACTATCTGTGGTGAGACTAGGAGCTACTACAAACATCATCCAAGTGCAACCAGGTGAACTTGCTCTAGGACTGGGTATGAATTCATTAAACCATCCTTCCGGTTACATAGTTGTTGATACAATCTTGTTGTTATGGGGAATATGGATAGATAAATTTTTGTTTCCACTACGTACTCTGTGCCCATATTTCTCTATCGGGCCCTAAAATGAACTCATCACATTTTCTATGTCTATCTTCACTAAGCAAAAAACATCAAGTTGGAAACATGTTGCCACATTATTAAGTCAAGATACAAATATTACAAAACATCTCAACAATCTGTGATGAAGTTATTCTTGAGGATGTAGAAATTGTGGAATATATGACAAAGGAAGAATATTTATTCCACGTTACATATGTCATAAAGATAATTAAAGTTGCAACATTACCACTCCCACATACTATAAAAATTGGAGGCAATCAAACTTCTATACAAATACATCAACATCTTTGCATGAAGATATGTAGACATGCCAGAGATTGATGAGTAAAATAGAAGTTCTTTGACTGTTGACTATGTGTCTCATTACTTGGATATTACAACACAAGGACTTGTTTAAACATCTAGAATTGATAAGACACAATATTTATGTTGATATCACCTACGTGGCATGCAACAATGAACCCAATTCTCTATTACACATCCTGAGAGATTGTGCTACTATCAACCCAATTTAGCACTAGCTAGTGAACATTACTTCCTTCTTCCTCTTAGGCGATGATGACTTAATATCACCTATTCTATTACCTATGATTAACTCTAGGGTACACACCCTTTTGGTGATATACTTGCATGTTTGGCGTCTACAAAGTGACTTGATCCATACTTGCAAGAAGGTCCTCCTTGACTCCAGTTTTGAGTTCATTTGGGCACAATCCAATACTATTATTTATTTGAATTCCCAAGGCCTATATTGCCCCAAGACAACTATAGTAGGATTCTCTACACATCAAACTAAAGGTGACTTCTACATCTTCATGAATGCAACATTTAAATACTCCACCAAGAAGGCTGGTATGGGCATCCATTGTGTGTGTCATATTGGTTCTTGCATCATCCAGATGGGGATCCCACTTCTGGCCTCCTCTCTACTTGATGCAGAGATTCAAGCAATCATCCAAGCTACTTGTATCTATAAGGACCAATCTTGGAGGAACGTGATGATTTTCTCTGACTCATAGTGGGATGTAGAAATGTTGTTAATTAGTGCCCCACCAGGTGGAGAGCTTCATTTCATTTGGAGAACTTTTTTTGGTTTTTGAGATAGAGAAGGAATGTCAGATCTACTCTACATACCAAGGGAGTTGAATCTTGTATCAGACTCCATTGTAAAACAATATGTCTTCTTTTTCATATGTTTCTTTTAGTACTCCAAAACCACCCTAGTTAGGGATTGACATCAATGTCTCATTCACATCTCTTTGGTCTGCAATAGAGCACACGATGAATAACATTTAATCTCTACAGTTTCCAAAAAAAAGAACTATAAAAATAAACGATATACTGATTATAACTTCATGTGTGAAATTTTGATGCTCGATACAAGTAACATCCTCACTTCAGAGTGATGGATCTTGTATTTATTGGTGACCTCCTCTCTATTGAATATATGGAACTATTTGACATCCCCAATATATATTTGAAGAGTTTTGGGGTGATGGAGCCATATAGTCATTAATATAATCATATGGGAAACTTATAATGAAAAATAATCTTTTTTAAGCAATGTTTCAGATTGAATGATCTATTTCTTCATTATAAATCATTCCAAGTGATATCTTTCATAGTACACAATTATGCTTCATTTTTCAACAGAGACGTCCTTTATATGCATCAAGCACTAAACATGTTTGTTTTGAATGTTTCCCCTATTTCAACTATTTATGGTTTATATATAGTATTGGTACTTTAATGGTGATATGTGACATGAGCATATGTTAGGTAGACAACAGTTGGAAAATCTGGGTAGTTATGTACATGTAATTCTACAATATTCATTGTAAAGGTGCAATCCAATTTTGTAACAAGTATGTAAAGTAAATATATGTGAATGTTGTGTTTTTCAATGATTCTTGTATTGTTCATGTGCATGTTTCAGCCGTATGTTGTGTGTAATATTGATGATGTAGGTAGCATTCTCATGTTTGTATACTATAACCTTTTGATTTTATAATGTCCCTCCTCTTGTAGTCACTTTTTTCTTTAGTATGGCATTGGGAATTTGTGCATGGAAGAGATAAAAGCCAACAACCGTAGGACAAGGATGTGGTTGACAGCAACATAATCAAAATATTAATTTTAAGCATGGTATGAAAGTACATAAACAACCTTATAATGAGATAAATATCATAAAAGGAGCCTAACTAGACACAAACAAGTTGAGTGGCACAAAACACATGAGAGTTGCATCATGAATAGCAAGAAACAAATTAGAACATTAGATCAAGAGAGAATGACAAGGACATATACAATGAAGTAGAGGTGATTGTCGCTCTTAAGCCTCCAAGTAACTTTTTTCCACTTCCTTACACCCTTCTTTTGTTCTCTTATCCTCTATTTTCCTCTATCTTTCCAAACCTCACCCAAACATTAGTAAAATGTTTGAGCAAGGGAGATCTGGCTATACAGAATGGTCATGCACATGATATGGAAGGTGTAAATGGAGTAGGATCCCTCAACCTAAAAGAAATGGAGCGGAAATGGAGATTCAATGGAGAAATGGAGATGGATGTTATAGGGGTGGGGGATAATAGTGTAGGAACCCTCTTGTTAATCTATAGAGGCAAAAAACATAGTACATAGTGGTTGGGAACACTTCCCTAGCGTTATTGAGATTTTTTGACATCTTTAATTTCACTAACAACAAAGGAAAGTCAAACAAGTTATGGGGTAATAAGATGAATTGGGTGTATTGTGGGTGAAAGTGTCAAAATGGAGGTCATTGTATTGGTATCTGTCAAGATAGACTGACTTTGGAGAAGTTGAATGACATGCAAGCCCAGCTTGCTAGAAGTTAGGTTGATCTGTTGAAGAAGTTGGGGTCACATGTTGGTAAGTCATACCAACTTGTTTATAAGTTGAATGACTTCTGGCCCCAATTTTGTTAAAGTTGGCATGATTTGGAGACCAACGTTGTGGAAGAAACCCTAACAAGGTTAGTCTATTAGATGGGTTCATCATGTTAAATTTGGTTTTACTCTGTCTATGTTCTCCATCGTTAGGCTAAATCTTTAGGAATTGGTTCGTTACTTTTTTTGATATATGAGTGTATCAATGTAGCATCATTATACAATTATGTATTCAAAAAGAGATAATTGAAAAAGGCCAAGAATTTAACCTAAATGCACAAATTAGCGATAAACTAAGCACAAAAAGTGGGGTCAAACACCCTAACTATCCCTCATATTGAGTGTTATCAACCATACTAAGCTTATGGTGTGCTTCTTCTAAAGCAAAACTTGACTCGAACAAATAAAGACAAGATAAAGGTGAGTTTGGTAATCGATATATGGTTAGGGAAATAATTTCAAGCCCATTCAGCTCATGATATATTTCTTCAGAAAGAACCCTAACCATGCAAAATAGACCCATTATGTAAGACCACATAACTACTAGGCATATTAAAGTGAGCTTACTACAATCCAATCAGATTTTTGGGTATGTGAATTATATGTAACTAGTGATGCAAAACCACAAAAAAGGAAAGTGTGTGAGAGGAGGCAATAAATGAACCCTTCTTGTAAATCCACACAGGACAAATTAGGATCTTGTGAGTTCATGCAGACTAAATTAGGAAGAAAATGCCTTCCACGTGTTTAAGGTCAATGTATATACAAATTAAAATAAAATAATAATGATTTATATGAACCTTAATTGATGTCAGAGAAGTCCTTATAGAAAACAAATGGTCATATAGTTTGAGCTAATTTTTCCAAAGTAGTGAGTTAGCCTGCGCATATTGTGCTCTAACCAACCTTCCTCTAGAGAAAATTTGATAGCTCTCCTTTGGTTCCTTAACGATTCTTTATTGATCATTTGTATGTCACTATTGGGCATGTCATACCTATGTTTACAAGAATTATCATCCTAAACTCACATATAAAAGAAGAAATATACTCTTAGGTTTTTAATTACTGTGTTCCAACTTTGTGGGCCTATGTGTTGCTAATTTTTAGAGTTATGCTCTCAAAAAGAAATTTTATTTTTGTTGGGTTTGATAGGTAGCAAAGTCTCTTTTGAAAATTTCTAAATTTTCTTAGACTCAATTTAATGTGGAATGATGTGACGATTATCAAAGAACACAATCAACTGACTTATGTTTAGTCTCATCATCATACAATGTACCTTAGTGAAAATCAACATTATTAGAAAAACAAATAGAATGTCACTATAGTTTTTGAAAAAACATTTGGAGTTTGATCAAACACATACTCCAGAAAACAACAACCTCTATTATAATGATTAGGTACATGAAATGGGTGAGAAATTGACGAAGAATAATGTAAAATACTATTGTTCATCAAACTAGCATAAGAAAAGGTGACAATATGAGTCAAGAAAAGAACTAAGAAAGTGACAATGAACATGAGAGGATATATATTAGAGAGGCATTAAACCAAGAAATAACACTATCACAGATTTGATTTCAAAACTACAAAGCATACCAAAAATGGTTCTAGTAAGAAGTAAAGATTACCCAATGAAAGATTTGATAAATTAGTGGAATAACAATGTAAATGTTTGAAATGAAAATGTAAGTGTTATATGTATGACATGGCAGGAAAAAAAATTCTCTATATATGGGATCAAGAAAAAATGTAGAAGTGATCTTCCATGCATGAAATGCAATGAGAGAGAGAAAGAAGGGCATACATCCTTACCATGCAAATATTAATATTGAGAACATCTCGAATGAATCCCAAACAAAAAAATAGAGATGTTTTTCTTAGAAGTCCATGTTTACCTCACTAAGATGCTACTGGGTCGATGGGTCAGGTGTATTAGAGAAGGTGGATAAGTAAGGAGGTGGTTGAAGCTTATATCTTGATGCTAAGGACTTTATCCTCGAAATTGTGTTCCATTACACCCATAGTAGTCTTCGAAAGCATTATATTGATGGAGATTTTAGGAATTGTCCCTTGGACATGTGTTAAATCCAAAAAATATCAATGGTGTTGTATGAACACTATTTCACATTGCATTGGAGTCTAGTAAAAATCTTAACATGCCAATGTATTGAGCCTATAGATAAAGATCTGAGCAATGATATCCTTTCTATGTCTCCTACATCTCAGAAATCATCATGTATGTCATGAACAAACCTATATTATCTCTAAACCCAGAAACTAATCCAAAGTCTTCTCATTTAACCTTATTAAAAACCATATTGATTACAGTTAACCCTAAATGACATAGTTATTGTAACACATGAACCAATGCCCCAAGGCTCAAGTAGAATTTTAGGAATGACAACTGGCCACACAAATCACTACTATCCTTAACTACATGGTTTATCCTCACTCACGCACAATCCAAGATAACTTCCCGACTGGTCACCCATCCTAGTACTACTCTTGGTAAGTCCACAACCACAAAGTTCTTTTAGTGATGGCTCCCTAAAAAGTAGGTGCACCTTGATGATGTGGATAGTCCAATCATTCCTTTTAATATCATTTTATCAAAGGCCTCAAATTGTAGGATGTTACAATCTCCCACACTTATACTTTTGACGTCCATGTCAAGGATCAATCATATTGCCTCATAATATTTTCCCATTTTAGTACATACCCAACATGGCCATGTACACCTAGCTCTGAATCGCGACTACCAGTACAATGGTGGATCCATCACCACGGATGGCCCATTTTAACATGCCCTACAAATAATCACTATCCTTAACTGCACATTTTGTTCTCACACTCAAGCCAAGACAAACTTCTTGACTGTTCACCAATCCTAGTACTACTCTGGGATGAGCACGCTTACCCAAAAAGTTCTTTTTATGATGGGCTCCCTAAAAAGAAGGTGCACGTGGGTGATATAAGTAGTCCAATCATCCATTTAAGATCATTTTATCTAAGGCCTCAAATCCTAGGACATTAATTTTATGGAAATATGAAAGATTTAATTAATCTATAAAACTAGCCTTGGGTAATGATTCAATGAATATCACGACATGAATAGTAAACCCTACTTGTTTTAATTTATATGGCTAGGTATACCAATGTAGTATCAACATAATTGATGAGTTATATGCTTGATTGTATGCCTTGAATACATATTCAATCTTTGATGAGCTAAATGAGATATATAGTTTAGAAGAGAGAATGCATTACAAGACACACACTCTAATCTTTGATTGGACTATTTTAAGTTAATTTAGTGCTTTTGGATGTGATATAACTATCAAGAGTTAAATGGGTAACTTGAAATTAGGCATACATATAAAAACAAGATCCCAATAAGACTACTATGAATTTGGCCCTAGTTGTTGATACTTTTCCAGATTGATGTTGTGAGTTAATCTAGATTCAAATAAATCTAGTATGAATTCATATGGATATGACCATATTAATTTGGTTTTGGACATAACATATAAAGGCCTGTTTGATATTTTGAATCTGATCGTACTTAACTGAGTTTGGGTTGGGTTCATATATTCCTTGACTCAAGATGAGTTTCCATGTTCTCTTAAGCATAATTCAATATTGGAAGTGAAGTTTTCATCTTTAATGACAAACATGGGTTGGGTACATGGGATTACAGAGTGATTCATGGGCCCCAACATTTACTGTTGTTTCTTGTGCTTTCATGCTCCGTTTTTACCTATTGGGTGCATCGACTACATATCTAGATGAAATTCACAGTTTTTTCGAGATTGAGATTTTAACTAGTTATATGTATAAGTGAGATTATGTTTTTGTCACTATAACACTCAACCCTTCTATTTATTGGTAATGGAGCTTCTGAGGGGTGATTTTAGGCGACCAAGCCTGAAGCTTGACCTTTCATTAAGACATCTTGATAAAATTTCACTACCAATCTTCCTCTTCATATTTTATAGATAGTTTCTCATTATTCAATGTTTTATTTTTTTGGTGTCTTCGTCTTCTTCTCTAGAACATTTTTGATGCAATAGAGCTATCCTATGCTCTATTCTTCCTTCATTAAGACTCAAAATTCTCTTTTCTTAGATAAGGATTCTGAATCAAGTATGTTTTGGAGCTAACTTCAACAACTAAGCTGTTAGACATATTTATTTCTTGATTTCACTAAAGGTAATAACCTTTCATTAATTTTTCTTTACATTCAAGGTAAATAAATAAACATATATAACTTGTAATTCCAATATGTTTTCCATGAATTATGATCATGCTTTATTACATGATAAGTGATAAGATGCCCTTTGAAATAGAAAACATTATTCATACATACCATAGTCCAATCAAACTCATTTAATGAAGAGATCATATCTAGATGATTTGTTTATGCTTGTTGTTGTTGTTATACTAGTACTTGTGAAGCTTTAGAATCAATGATCTTCCATGTATTCCAGTCGTATATATCTAAAAGTTTTGCTAAAAGGCTAAGTCTTTGCCTCTCTATAGAGAAATCAGAATGATATCTTGATATAATAATTTTTTGTTTCTACATTAATGTATGGTAAATTGTCTTATAATTTCCCTTGTTTTTTTAGGCGTGTATATGTTGAAATAATACTAAGCTATTGATAAAATGTTAATACTTACCCCTTCTTGGTAAAGAAATTGGACTTCTAGTTTGATCTAATAGTCTAAATGTTATCTTCATGTAAGACACTCCTAGAAAGTTATTATGTGAACTCATTGTTGTGCTCATGTGAAAACAAAGCTTAAAATCAACAAAAAAACAAATATGTTATATTCCATCCATGTTGGATAAATTGTTTTGTTAAGGCTTGAATCAAGAATAAGTGGATGAACCACATGGGCTCTAGTCTTAGTTAAGCACTTGATTCTAATCATTGATGTAGAAGTGAGATAGTCCTAATCAAGCCATGTTTGTTACAATTATATTTATGATATGTTTTCTTTAGTTAATTTTTGTTGTCTCCTTAATGTTTAAAGGCTTATGGGAGTTTTAGTTCATCATACTCAGATCTAAACCCAGCTAGGTTTCTCAACTAGTATCGGACTATGTGATATTTAGTGCAGATGTTTTGCTAGGAATTTTAGAAGATTTATATATTTCCTAAATTATAATAACACAACTCTTTCCAAATGACCTTGATACCCTCATATATGATTTTCGGACAACATTGTGTGACAACATATTCTCATCATCTACTCATAGTCATAAATTTATGTGGCTTAGGAGGAAGGGGGCTTGTAAATATAGAAATACCCCTATCATTGATGATGAATAGAACCAGGGTGAGGGGAAACTCGTGTAATCCATCCCTTTGAAGGTTCATCCCCAATTTCCAAATATGGAGACTCCATATTATCAAGCATCCACACCAATGTAATATAGCATGATGACTTTAGCATTAAAAACCTCAAAATTGGGTTCCCCAATCCATTCCAAATTCAGAGACCCTCTATGCTTTTTTGGGGTGGTAGGGTAAGCCAACAAAACTTCTCAGCATTAAAACTAGAATTTTAGAAGTTGGAAACCTCATGGCAATGAAATTTGGCCAAAATACATCATCTTTGACCTATTTGCAAAACTCCATCAATGACAAGCTCATCAAAATCTATACTAGAATGATGCCCCCCTATAAACACAACGTCACACTCAAAATAGAGTATCATTGTGGAAGAGGTAATGTAACTAAGATTGGGTTTTACTAAATAGGAAGTAAAACATGTACTTGAAAGATCTCCTTTGCCTCACAACAAACTCAATGAATGACTCCATGCAGACTGGAGAATCTCTAAGAGGACTAGGGGTGGATCTCCAAGCATTGGACAAAAAAGATCTAGGAACAATGACAAGGTGGGTGCAACCATAAAGAACCCCTATGCATCTTGTCATAATTATGTAGGCACTAGGCACAAACAATTGATCCAATATGCACTTGAGTGTCAATACCAATTCATTATGTCAAGAAATGAAAGTTGACCTATAAGGAGTAGAGGGGAGAAAATTGGGTGAAATAAAAAATTCCAAAAGGTTGCTTTAGGGACAATGATGTTTCAAGGTGACTTTTACGTAGATGGGTCTGATGTTGTGGATTTTGGGAAAAAAAGGTAGAGAGAGATAAACTAGGACTTTTCTATAGGGGAGTAATTTGCCATGGAAAATGTGGATCAATATACGTGGAATCTTATAGGGAAGACAATATTGAAAAATCCTAAAAATAGATGAGAAAAGAGAGAGAAATCATAAGAAGTAGGGATTATGGTGCCATTCTGGCTACTTGCCTAATTATAACCAAGGAAGAAGATGTGCCCTGATTCATCATATCAACATCCTACAACTACTAAATATTTCTCTCACAAAAGGAATTCGGAAATTGGGTAAAGGGTCATGACAAAGAAATATTAGTGAGAGTATAGGAAAACAATATGCATTATTAAATAACTAGTATATCTATACACTTATTACATATTTTAATTCCTATTTTAGTTACATATATAGGATTCAATTAATAAGAAATGTGGAACCTGGGATATTATGGTATGTAAAAACAAAGTTTGACATTATTTTTCAAATTTGAAGTAACCTATTGCATTATTTAATATTTTTGCATTGAACTTATATTTTCTTTCCTCAATGAAATTAAGGCAACTTGGATTATTCATTTAATATGAAACTTGGACATTAATCTAACTAAAACATTGGGGTTTGAATATAAATTTATGTTCTTCTTTTGAGAAAATTTATTAGGGAGTCTCGTGCATTGATGATACATGTATTCTTTCCATATTTATTTACTAAATAAATTTCTATTTAAAATGTGCTGACATTAGATTCATTCTAGGGTCATATGCAACCACGTCCTTAATTTGATTCCAAGTTCTTAGTTCTTTTTAAAGATATTTAGTGATATTATGTTTTAGTTAAAAACAAACTAACTCTCAATTATTCAAGATAACTTTTAGTGAATTATTAATGCATTTTCCATCATGTTTTTTTTTCAAGCACAAGGGTAGAGCATGACTCAATCTTGTGGGGTGCCAACTATAAGATAATCCTTAGGTTTATATATCCACCTATATGTTTCCATGTTTAGATTTTTTTTTTGAAATAAATTGCACTACTAGAAGATTACATGGGATGAACACAAGTAAAGGGGAAAGAACATGACTCTAATTCTTGGAGATACAGGTGGCCTAGAAAGTCTGGGTAGAAGTCCCAGGTTCCTTCTCACTCTGGTTGTTTTAGGTGCCGCTTAGCCAGTTGGTCTGCAAGCTTGTTCTGGTCACGCTGCAAATAACTAATGTCTGAGGTATCCCGTTGAAGCCAGCGTTGGATAGTCAGGACCTGGAGCTGATACTTGATGGGAACTGGGCGCTTCCTGGTGATCCAATCCACTGCGTTACTGGAGTCACTGAACACCACATAATTAGACAAGTTTCTTATAGATATGAAACCAAGGCCATCAACGATGGCCCTCAGTTCTCCGTCCATATGGTCTCTTCCGAAGTGTTTATGTGTACAACCCGCTATCCATCACCCAGTTCTATTACGAAGAACCATGCTGGTGGTTTTCAAATTTTTGGATGAGTCTATTGCAGTGTCAACATGCAGGATTGCAGAGGAGTTGTGGATTGGTGGGGATGCGGGAACTGATCGAAGATTTCTATTCATGATGTTCATCTTCTTGTTGAATAAAATGTTGGTCATGGCCAGGCTTGCCCGAGCTTTGGACTCAAGCACCCTCGGAGTATAACCTCATCCATCAAACATTAAGAGATTATGATTCCTCCATAACCACCAGCAGGTGATTGCAAAGAGTTGCGTCCAGTCCTCTGACTGGTGCATGCGTAAGAGATTGTAATCTAACCAATCCTTAGTAGAAATTTGAAGATTGAAAGCGGTGGCGGCGTTGGGTATAATGCGCATCCAGATATGTTTAATCTCTGGGAAATCCCGCAAGGCATACAGAACTATTTCCTCCTCGAGATGGCATCTGGGATAGCGTGGATCATCAGTAAGATTGCGATTGAATCACATAGTGTTGGGAAAAGTCTCGCATGGAATATAAGCCAAAGGGTAACTTTCATTCTTTGTTGAATATTCATGTTCCATATACTAGCTAGAGCTTTGGATTGGTCACCTTCGTGCAGGTTTGAGACACAAGCATAAGAAGATTTGGATGTGTAGTCTCCGTCCATAGAATGCAACCAAACTCTTCCATCATCGCCATAATCCGGGCGAGTTGTTGGCATGCTAAGGCACCTTCTCTACACGTTTGTATATGGAGGTACTATGAGGAGCAGCAGGCACTTCTTGTGGCACCAACTCTTGGCTCTGTCCTCCACCATCACTAACCTGTGGGTGGTCATCAGAGAATTCAACATGATAATGTATCAATCAGAAAAATTCGGCAGTTCTTTCTTTGATAAAGCTAGCAGTAGGGAGTTCATTGACATGATGACCCAGTGCAAGCTCTCAGATCTTGGTTTTAATGGCACATGCACCACCTTCCGACGAGGCTTGCTTCATGAAAGATTGGATAGGGACATGGGAAATGTCTTATGGCTAGAGGGTCTCACTCTCTCCCGATCTAGGTCCTTGAAAGCAACAACTCAGATCATGTGCCTCTCCTACTGTCTAGTAAATGCTACAAGCATAGAGGCCCGACTCACTTGAAGACACACGCGAGATGGGAAGAGATAGCAGGTTTCAAACGTTTCTTAACAGTGACCTGGGATTCCCACGCCCCTCTCCACCAAGCCTACGTCGGATTCCTCACCCATGCAGCAGCTTGGTACAAACAGGAAACCTAAAATCGTCACTGCAGGAAGGAGCAATTGAGCAATAAGATCAAATGGAACCAACTCCAATTAGTACTGGGGTATAACAGGCTAATAGCAAATGAGACGACTTCTCTTTAGGTCGAACTAGATAACATCTTAAGACAAGAGGAGATGGACTGGCAGTATAAAGTGCACTACGACTGTATAAAATTAGGGGATCTTAATACTAAATATTTTCAGTCGATTGTCAAATCTATGAGACATCGAAACAAGATTGTGAAATTAAAAAACTCCAATGGCTATTGGATAGAAAATGAAGATCATCTAAAGAACATGGTTCTCTCCTTATTCTCGAATGTGTACCAGGAGTCAGACCCCCTGGCTCTCCAGCAAGCTAGTATGCATTTCACAGGATGTTTTCCTCGGCTTAATGTATCTGCAGTGGAGCAGATTGGTCATGCACCTTTTGCTTGACGAAATATGGATGAACCTAAAGGCCATGGCACCGCTCAAGGCCCCAGGCCCGGACGGCATTGATGCATCCTTCATCCAGAAAAATTGGCCCCTTCTTAAAAGCCAGGTATGCAAATTTGTCATCGATATTTTCATTGGATCCCCTCTCGCATATGGCTCTGTAGATTCCACCCTTATTCTCATTCCCAGAATCTTGCTCCCAGCTTAGTCCGATCTCCCTCAAGAACGTCTATACCAAATTGATATCGAACATCATTGCTTCCCGAATCAAGCCTTATATGGATAGCTGGATCTCTCCCTTCCAGTTGAGCTTTGTTCCTATTCGACAGATAGGCGACAATTTAGTCCTCGTACAAGAACTTGTGCACTCAATGGAGTCCAGACAAGCCATAAAGCACACTATGGTGATAAAATTAGATCTCATGAAGGCCTTTGACAAATTAAGTTGGCCCTTGATCGAAGACACCCTCAACAGAACAACAATTCCCAATAACATCATCAGCATTATCATGAACCTAATCAAATCAGGTAGTACATCTGTCCAATGGAACGGAGAGTCGATTGGCTCCTTCAAGCCTTATTGTGGTGTTAAGCAAGGCGATCCACTCTCGCCATATATCTCTATGCTCTTCCTTGAGAGATTCAGCCAACTCATCAATGAAGAAATCATCAAGGGCTCTTGGAAGTCATTGAAGTTAACCAGACAGAAGACACTTTTCTCCCATATTAGTTTCGCTGATGACATCTTCCTCTTTGGAGAGGCTTCAATGAGGCAGGATACTGTCATCAACCAATGCCTCAAGCAGTTCAGTAAGGCCTCTGGCCAATTCTTATCTCCTGAGAAATCCTCGGTCTTCTTCTCGCACAACACCCCACAGTCCATTAGATCTCAGATATGCCGCCGCCTGAGAATTAAGGAAACTGATAACTTGAGCCGCCATCTGGGTGTCCCTATCCTCCACAAAAGAAAGAGCAAAAAAACATTTTCCAGCATGTTATTAATATGGATATGATCATGTGTGGGAAATTGTATGGAAATATGGCAACAGAGATGTAAGTTGTAACATTTCAAAATTTCTAGACTAATATAAGACTTAAAATATGGTTTTTCTTAAATGATTATAGTTGAGGGTCTTAATGAAAAAATACCATGAAATGAAATTTCTTTAAGGATAGTAAAGTGAGAAGATTAAAGTAAGACTCAAAAAATATTTTTCTCATCCATCTATGCAATATGTATTGCAGTTAAATCAATTTGATGAAAATTAGTTTCCCTTTTCCTTTTCTATCTCCTATTCTTAGAAATGTTTTAAAAGAAATAAAATAGAAAGAGAAAAGACCTTAGATTTAAAGATGACTTAACTAGTGAGTGAGAAATAATCTCTTATCTCGTCTTTGACTCAAAGAAAGCAATTAAGGAAAAGATGCATCACAATACACCTTTTAATGCAATAAAAATCAAGTTAAATGACTTATATGGAAACTATGGATAGAACTTGTGCAAAACAAAATTTTAATTGTCTAGGAAGAATCTAGAGTACCTAATGAGCCTAGGGTCCAAATTGGTCATATTTTGACCACGTTTAAGCCTTAAAATTAATTTAGGAAGCTTTTCTAAAGTTTGAATAAGGTTTGCTTCCATTAATGCAATGTGTAATGCTATAGTTCCAATTATTTTTTCCTATTACATGTTACTTGCCTTTTCTCACACGCCTCTCGATGGCCTGCATTCAATCTACTGAGATATAACGGTCATTTCTTCATCCTCTACCTCAAATTTTCTTATCTACAAGATCAATTTCATAACATTTTATTCCCCGATTCTTTTCTCCCCCATTAATGCATCTTTTTGTGAGGTCTCTCCTCCAATGAATATGTCTTTTCTTCTTGATCAGAATGGTGATTTACTCACCCTCTCGCTCAATGTGGGCATGAAACGCCCAATTAGGGCTTTTGATCCTTCTCTGACATGAGTGATAGAGGGCACCCCAAAACCCCCTCTTGCCTATATTGTTATGCCAAAACCATCCATAGACAAAGAGTTTTTTCCTCTACCCTCAATTTCCTCACCCACTCGCCGGAACTCTTACATCTACTTGAAGTGTATGTCTGGAGACTTTGGCTTCACATCCTCCACCTCTGGCTCAACTGAGCACCTCATAAGGTTATACAATGATCTCTTAAGCTCTTCACATTGTCATTTTTCTCTGAGTTTTCCCCAAATGTCATGTCCAATAGTTTATCTTCCTCACCTCATTGAATTTAACCACTATTGCCACTCCAGTTCCTTTTTTATCACAGAAATGGTGGTGATGGATTCGCCTTGCATCTAGGAGCATCTTTTGATCTTCAGTCAACCTTGTTCTGGCCTATTTCACTAGTTTTGAACCTCTGACCGTCTCCTTAGATGTTAGCTTTTCTTTAGCAATCCAGTGCCTCACTTGGGCTTAGCTATAGGTCCTTGGATCCTATTTGATGCGAGGAAGCCTGAGGGAACCTTGCTTGCCCATGATCGGTTGTGTAGCATGTTCTGTGAATATGAGATTTGGGCTCTAGTTAGGTTCTCTCAACATGGATGTGAGTAGAAGAATCTGGGTCACACAAATGACCATGGGACCCCCCGCGATATTAATCAAATGATTTAATTTGTAGTGTAATTCTAGGATTTTGACTTTCAATTTATTTTCCCATGCATTTTTACCAATTAGGGATCAATGTCTATTTTACCGCATCGTTTCAATCACATTTCACGCACGCACACAGTTTAATGGTATTTTGACAATTTATTTAGGGTTTAGGGTTCCTAGCTCCCTGATTGGTCAGTAAGGAAATATTCATAGAAACTACAAACGACCTCATAAAAATGGGAAAAAATGTTAGTTGGAAGCTCTTTTGATTCTCTATTGATATAACCTATTTTCAAATGTTGTTTTATACCTTCAATCACTTTGATAACTCAAAGATAAAGATTAGGGCTTTGATGACTAGGAACCCATGAATAGATTATGATTTTAATCAAATTATAGGGGTTTAGAGGCTCAATCAAACGAAGGGACTTAACCTTAAGGTGACCTACTCTAGGTAAGTGGGTGATGCATATTTGGCATAAGTAATTTTGGCTTAATGCATGTTTATTTACAATTATGCACATTAGTTGATTTCATGAATTATGAATGTATCCTTAAGAAGATCTCATGTATATCTATCACTATTTGCTTGGTTGTTTACTTCTAGTCTATGGTAGAACCCTTATTATGATTATGATTACGATCAATGAATCATGTTCAAGGAGGGGAAACCGTATTATGATTTAAGAGGTAGAAATTCCATCATGTTAAAGTTCAAAGATCATGTAACGTAAATGTTAATGTTAATGTTAACATTATTGAAATTGAATCAATTTTTGTATGCTTCTCGAATCATGGACCTCAAAAGGTCATCAAGGGCTTTCCTAGCATCAATGGATTTCCTAGGAATCATGTTCTCTTAAGTGGGCATCATAGAGAGATGTATATATTTACTGTTCAATTCTTCATGTTATTAATGACTCATTAATGCTTAATAAAACCCATGTTCAAGTTTATGTCAAATTATTTCAAGTCAAGTTACTTCATGTCAAGTTATTATGACTTTCAGTCTTATAAGGTGTCAAATACCACATACTGATGTCCACATGACTAGGAGCAAGTGAAGAGTATCAAGGATAGAAAAGGAAATCAAGAACTAGAAGATTTTCAAGCTTTACCTGGTGGGGTGCCATTTACAGGACCAATCCAGAGGTTTAGATATCATTCATATTATGCCTAGTTATGTTATCAATTACAATAGTTGAACATGATGTAGTTTTCTTTTGCTAAGAGCTATATATGAATCAGTTTTAAATCAATGCAAAATGTTTCATTTATTCAAATTGCAAAGATGAGCAAATTGTGACACCCCCTTGAGTAAGAATGATTCTGCTCATGTGATATGAAAAATAGAGTGTTACATTATGGTATTAGAGCAAATTTGGTAAATGACAACTTGGCAAATATGATTCTCATAGTCACACTAGAATGAAGATGTGACATTAGGATTTAAAAATGGATTCCAAAGGGAAGATATTCTAACCTAGAATGATTAGAGTTTTCACCTTATAGATAATAGATATAGATGTTTACCCAGTTTAGATATCAAATAACAACCTAACCCTAGCTAATGAGATAGCCTCTTTGTTCTCAAGGGTCATGGCCAGCCAATTGAGAATTAAATAGGGATGTCATAAGCATTAGACTTTTGATGCCTTTCTTACTAATACATGTGGTATGGGACACATGTATTAGTAGGTTAGTGAGAGGTTGCATGACAAGATCCAAAATCTCTCAGTATGTCCCTGATTACCACATATCTAGCAATGTAGGAAATACCTAAAGGACCTTAGATTTGATAGTCGCCTACACATAATGATAGAATATCTTGAAAAGGTTAATGGTAGGTTCCCTAAGTGTAAAGATAAGTTTGGTTTCCTAAACCCTAAGTATAAGTTGACCAAAGTAATAGTTTATTCATGTTAACATAATCATTATGGAATTTTATGTAATATGTTACATATATCTTTTAATGCAAAAATTGTGAACATAAGTGAACCTTGAAATGTTAATAAAAGCTCGAAGGTGGATAGTATACTAAAGAAAATTCTGAGGATGAAATTTATTTAAGGTGGGTAGAACTGCAACATCCCAAATTTTCTAGACTATTTTAAACCTTAAAATGTGGTTTTCTAAAGGATTATAGTTGAGAGATTTAATGCAAAAAGACCATGAATTGAAATTTCTTAAGAATAATATAGTGAAAGAATAAAGTAAGACTTAAAATATGTTTTTCTCATCCATCTATGCAATATGTATAGAAATTAAGTCACTTTGATGAACATTAGTTTCCCCTTTCCTTCTCTCTCTCCTATTCTTAGAAAAGTTTTAAAAGAAATAAAAGAGAAAGAAAAAGGACCTTATATTCAAAAATGAAATAATTAGTGAGTTAGCAATAATGTCTTATTTCATTTTTTACCCTAAGAAAGAAATTAAGGAATAGATGTATCACTATTACACCTTTTAATGCATTTGTTCAAGTTTTGATTATGTTTAAGCCTTCAAATTAATTTGGGAAGTTTTTCTAAAGTTTCTCTAAGGTTTGATTATGAATTCCATTAACGCAATGTGTAACACTACAGTTCTAGTTATTTTTACCTGTCAGACATTACTTGCCTTTTCTCACCTGCCATCCAACAATCTACATTCAATCACCCGAGATCTAATGGTAATTTTGTCATCCTCTACCTCAATTTTTCTTGTCAATAGAATTAGTTTTAGACCATTTTATTCCCTGACCTTTCCCCCCATTAATACATCATTTCCTGAGGTCTCTTAACCAATGAATACGCCCTTTCTTCCCAATTCGAATGGTAGTTTACTCACCCTCTCTCTCACTCTATGCATGAAATGCCTAATCAAGGCTTTTGATCCTTCTCCACATGAGTTACAGAGGCCACCCCAAAACCCCCTCTTGCCTATATAGCTATGCCAAAACCATCCCTAGATAGAGAGTTTCTTCCTCCACCATAATTTCATTTCCTGTGCCCCTAAATTCCTAGACCTACTCAAAGTGTATCTCCACTGATCTTGACTTTGCCTCAGTCACCTTCACCACCTCAAGCTCAATTGATCACCTGGTAAGGTTCTACGATGATCCCTTGTGCTCTTTGCATCGCCATTTTGCTCTAAATTTCCCCAAAACATCGTGTCCTACAGTTTGTCTTCCTAACCTTACTGGAATTAAATGCTATTACCACTCGGGTGTCCTTCCAACCATAGAAATGATGGTCGTGGCTTCACCTTGCCTCAAGGAGCATCTTTTGATTTTCATTCGACCTTGTTCTACCCTATTTTATTAGTTTTAGACCTTCAACCATATCCTCTGATCTCGACTTTTCTCTGGCAAGCTAGTGCTACCCCATGCCTTAGCTATAGGTCCTTGGCTCCGATTTGATGTGAGGAAGCATGAGGGAACTTGCTTTCCCATGATCGACAGTGTAGCCCGTTTTGTGAATATGAGCTTTGGGCTCCAATCAGGTTCTCTCACATGGATGTGAGTAGGAGAAACTGGGTTGTGCAATGACAACGGGACCCCCATGATATTAATTAAATGATTTATTTTACAAGGGTAATTTTGGGATTTTGACTCTTGGTTTATTTTTCTACGCGTGATTGCTAATTAGGGCTTAATGACCATTTTTCCCTCGTCTTTTCAATCATACGTCACGTGCACATATGGTTTATGGTATTTTGACCTTTTATTTACATCAAATTTAGTTTTGACTTAAATGATTGTCACACCTATGTCTCTCTGCTCCTTTATTGGTCAGTAAATATTCATAGAAACTACATACAACCTAAGAAAAATGAGAAAAAAATATTTGTTGGAAAGCTCTTTTGATGACTATGAACCCATGAACCTATTTTCAAATGTTGTTTATACCTTCAATCACTCCAATAAATCAAGATCAAGATTTGGGTGTTGACGACTATGAACCCATGAACATATTATGATTTTAATCAAATTACTGGTGACTAGAGGCTCAACCATGTGAGGGGACTTGACCTAAAGGTGAGCTACTCTAGATAAGTGAGCCATGCATATTTTCCACAAGTAATTTTGGTTTAATGCATGTTTAATTACAATTATGCACATTGGTTGATTTCATAAATTATGAATGCATCCTCAAAAAGACATCATGTATATCTGTCAATGTTTGCTTGGTTGTGTACTTATAGGTTATGGTAAAATCCTAATTATGATAATGATTAAGATTAATGAATCATTCTCAAGGAGGGAAAACCTATTATGATTTAAGATGGAGAAATCTAATCATGGTATTAAAAGGAAGAAATCCCATCTTCTTAAAGTTCAAAGATCATGTAAGTCAATGTTAATGTTAATGTTAATGTTAATGTTAATGTTAATGTTAATGTTAATGTTAATGTTAATGTTAATGTTAATGTTAATGTTAATGTTAATGTTAATGTTAATGTTAATGTTAATGTTAATGTTAATGTTAATGTTAATGTTAATGTTAATGTTAAGATAATTGGAATTGAATCAATTTTTATATGCTTCTTGAATCATGCACCTCAAGAGGTCGTCACGGGATTTCCTAGCATCAAGGGCTTTTCTAGAAATCATGTGCTCTTAAGTGGGCATCATAGAGAGATGCATATATTTACTATTCATTTCTTCATGTTATTAATGACTCATGAATGCTTAAGAAAGTGCCAAATATCACTTAATTCAAGTCAAGTTACTTCATGCCAATTTATTATTACTTTCATTCTGATAAAGTGCAAAATATCACTTACTGATGTGATGTTTGTTTTGCATGGCTGGGGATGTGATGTCTACAGGACTTGGAGTAAGTGAAGAGTATCACAGATAGAAAAGGCAATCAATAACTAGAAGAATTTCAAGATTTTCCTGGTGGGGTGCCATTTACTAGACTAATCCATAGGTTTAGATATCATTCATATTATTCTCAGTTATGTTACCAACTAGATTAGCTGAAAATGGTGTAGTTTGCTTTTGCCAAGAACTATGTATAAATCAGTTTTAAATCAATGAAAAGTGTTTCATTTATTCAAATTGCAAAAATAGGCATATTGTGACACCCCTTGAGTAAGAATGCTTCCACTCATGTGATATGAAAAATGGGGTGTTACAAAAATAGAAATAAAAAACTTTCTTTCCATATTCCCAAAACCAGCAAATCATGTCAACAACTATTTTACGAGAAGGATGGTGCAAGGCATATGCCTGGTCTAGGAGTAAGTTCAATGATGATCCTTGTAGATTTGGGCTTCTTTCTCAAGTAGCACATAGACAGTTGTTGACAACATCCTCTTGATGTGGCAACCACAAACGGTGGTTGATGATGTCCTTGTATGGTGGCAGTAATGGCTTCCCCACCTCTATGTAGTTTATATAGACCACTAGGAAATCCACATCACACTTTCCATACCAACATGAAGGAGTTGTCCTTCCATAGTCAACTTGATATAGGGAACTTTATTTCCTCTTGATGTATCTCTCTTTATTGGGTAAGACTTCTTATGCTCTCATGTTACCAAAATGTTCATAAAATGTGTTTTTTAGAGCCTTGGCCACCCCCTCCTTACATAGGAGTGGAGGGGATAGGGTTTTCAAAACCCAGGGGATATGAAAAGATAGATATCATGGTTGGATAGTGGTTTCATGCATAGCTAGTTGGTTGACTGGACAATCCAGTTGATCAATTGGTTTCTAGCTAGTGGCACATTAATGTTGGCTTTTAATGTGATGATTAATGCACATAGTTACACATATTATTAATCATTTGACCCAGTCAAATTGGTCAGTTCACATCCAATCGGTCAATTTGGACATTCCAATCGGCCGACTGAGTATTTTGACCATCTACTAGGACCAATGTCCGTTCAATTGATTTGACACTCCAACCAGTCGACTGGCTTTCTCCATCGACTAGTGTCAAAGGTGTTCAATTGGTCATCTGGACATTCCAATCAATCGATTGTCACACCAGTCGGTTGACTGAACATCCCAGTTGGTTGACTTGCAACCAGTATTGCTTAAGTTGATTACCTAAACACATATAGTAACTAAGTTAAATGTTATCCATGAGTATTCTCCTATTCCAAGTGCATCCTATATGTGTCACCCTATAGGTCCCATATTACATTTGCACTAAATGTCCATAAACAAATTTTTAAATCACAACCAATGAGAGGTAATGCATGATACCCAAGTAATTAGAAAGTTGGAGAACAACTTCAACCTACAACCTATGGTAAGTGTTACCATGATTGTATAGTTCCTTTATCTTTGATATCTAGATTGAGCACAAGGCATGGAATCATCATCCTCTTAATATTCAATCCATGTTTCTTGATCTTGATCATATTGTATGAGATTCATGTGATCTCTTATCACATATTCACTCACATGAGTATGGTCATACATTTATCTATCTCACTAATACGGTGTCCAATATATCAACTATGGTAGGAGGGACAAATCCCAACTATGTCAGTTATAGTCGATCCCCATATGTCACAGCATACCTGAGCACCACCTTTATGACAACACTTATTCAAGGTCACGTTGGATGGTGTCAAAGTTCATCAAACGACATGTGATCAGTTTACTGACTTCCAAGTCTACGAACCAAAATCACCACATTACTTTAGGAGCTGATTCTGACTACCATTCCATGGTTTCCATGTATCATTCTCAAGGCGAGTTTGTCTGGTAAACTATTCCCTAACATGTACTTATGTGTTTGACTTGATATCCAATATCATCACTAATGAGACTCTATCATCAGTCTAGACACATACTAGTTTTGTGTATCATTATTGTCTATTTTACTTCCACAATAATATCCGAATAGGGACATAGAAAAAATGTATGTACTAGTATCATACATATGATCTCATTATTCATGTCCTCAACCTAAAGACATATGTTGTTGAGTAACATGATTCTTTATACGTATACCATGTTTGTGTCATTATCTCATGACTTAGACAAACATAATTGATGAAATTTCCTTTATTTATTATCAAATTAATTACATGATGCCCCAATACAATCATCACAATGGTGGCTCTCTGGACATATATACCAACAGACTCCCACTTGCTCTTTGAGAAAATTAACTATGAATCTTATTCCATGTGATCTTAACATGACCATTATGTTTTTTCTATGTGATTGCTTTTCTCAGCGGGCAAGAAAATTTTGCTTCCTTGGTACTTTGTAAATCTTCAATCTCCTCACTGTACGATCTCTCGTATGAGATGGAATTGTGTACTATGACATCTAAGTTCCTTAGACTATACAATAGATTCATTTCTATCATAGTATTTCTATTATGTCACCAATGGTTGGAAACATCCCCAAGTTTACCAAAATGAACTTCTTGATCCATAAAATATCCCATGTTGTGTAAAGGTATTTAAATTTTATTCTAGAATCAACAATTGTTCTCTTTCTTGAAACTTTTCTAGAGTACAATTTTGTATTAAGGAAAAATACAAATTCATATTGTGATCAATAATTATCATTTTTATGTCGGAATCTTCATTAGTGTAACTCTTTACACCCAACTCTTCCTTATCACCATAATAATGAACCGATCCTTAGTTCTTCTCAAGTACTTAAGGATGTTCTTTTTGATTCTCCAGTGACCATCACCTGGATATAAGTAATATATTCTCGTTATGTCCAAAAACCATGACATAATGGGATGAGTATATAACATTGTGTTCATGATAGATCCAATTATGAATGCATATGGAATCTTATTCATTCATTCACATTCTTCATAAGAAAAGAGACACTAGGATCTAGAGAGACTAATTCCATGGGACATAGACAAAGTTCCTCTCTTTGAGTTCTACATGTCAAACCTCTTCAACATCTTATCAATGTATGTACTCTAGTTTAGGCCAAGAAACCTTTTAGATCTATCTATGTAGATCTTAACTCCTAGTACATAGTATGTCTCGCCTAAATCCTTCAAAAAGAAGGTATTTCCGGATAGGTTTTTACTATTTCTAGGGTAGGGATGTCATTCCCCATCAATATATGGAATACAATTACACTCACACAAACATTCTTGTAAACACATGAAACGACAGTCGCCAAACTGACAAACAAATCGTTACTAATTAAGCGGAATAAACATAAATAGCAGATTAACAAAAATCACTAAAATTTAAAACTATTTTGCAAGGAGATCCTTGTATATAAAACTTTTACTAAAGATTCAAAACGCATACATATCATGATTGACATTGTACAACATTGTTTCATCTCAACTCGAGGACAACATATAACAGTTGCTCTATCAAAACACATACTGGAGCAACATAAAACCTCAAGGCATTCAAGCCAAAATCTCATATTTTTCATGAAACCAGTACGAACCAACTCCAAGGACCTGGGAGTACAGAGACGACACATAGGACTCATATCTACAAGACGGGGCAGATAGTACACTCAACATGAGCTGTCACTGCTGCCTCAGTTGTTGTTCCTCCTCTGCAAAAAGGTCTTCACCTCCTCATGCATGTCCACCTAAAAATTTGGATCCCACGGGGGTGAGACAATTGTAAATTGCCCCAGCGAGATATATAACTCTCCACCAACAATATTATTATCACAGTTTAAATGGTATAAAACTGAGCAGAAGATAAACAGTTTAGAATATTCTCATCTTTTAAAGCATTGCAACTATCTGTGATAGAGCAGTAAGTCATTTATTCTCTTTATAAGGAATGGGAAGAACATGTATATCATTTACTCATCATACTATATCAACATCTCATGCTTATCCAGTGAAACTCATTATCATGGTATGTCATCCATGAATCATTCTCATTTCTATTTATTAGTCTCAGCCAATCTGCTAACCAGATATTTAATTGTACCAGTCATGTGAGTATACATCATCATATTATATTCAAGCATTGGACTATGCCAATCCTGTGCAACTATTTCAGGCATTGGACTATGCCAATCATGTGCAAACATCATTGAATACCACATCACTTTTACAAGGCATTATACATTGGCCAATCCATCATACTTATTCACATCCTTTCTATAAACAAGTATCCCTTTCATATATTTCAAACACTATAGCCCTTATTTGGCGATAAGCATAAAGCATGTATGGTCAAGATTTCATTGTTATTATTGTATCCATTTATTATTATCATTATATTACTAAGTTTCCATTTCTTAGTTTATTTTGAACATTATCATTTCTTACATGAGACTTTTATAAACACCTTGTTACCTTTCACTAGGCAATAAATGTCATCATGGCTCACAAGGCCCATTAAGTATCTTGTCACCTCTCACTAGGCAACAAATTATCACATGGCTCACAAGGCCATAACACATCTTGTCAACTCTCACTAGGCACCAAATTATCACATGGCTCACAAGGCCATAACACATCTTGTCACCTCTCACTAGGCAAAAAATTATTCTCATGGCTCACAAAGCCCATAACACATCTTGTCACCTCTCACTAGGCAACAAATTATCACATGGCTCACAAGGCCATAACACATCTTGTCACCTCTCACTAGGCAACAACTTATTCTCATGGCTCAGAAAGCCCATAACACATCTTGTCACCTCTCACTAGGCAACAAATTATCACATGGCTCACAAGGCCATAACACATCTTGTCACCTCTCACTAGGCAACAACTTATTCTCATGGCTCACAAAGCCCATAACACATCTTGTCACCTCTCACTAGGCAACAAATTATCACATGGATCACAAGGCCATAACACATCTTGTCACCTCTCACTAGGCAACAACTTATTCTCATGGCTCACAAAGCCCATAACACATCTTGTCACCTCTCACTAGGCAACAAATTATCACATGGCTCACAAGGCCATAACACATCTTGTCACCTCTCACTAGGCAACAAATTATCAAATGTCTCACAAGGCCATAACATCTTTATACTTTTATACAAGTGTTTAACATGCCTTACAAGGCTTAAGCAATAAGAGAATTACAACCATCCCATCATTAGGATTAGGGTTTCCCCTTTATGACCGATTAGGGTTTCATGTTTATTTTATTGATCCAAACCCTAACTCATTGTTCCACACATCTAGGAGCAAACATTGATATCATAAGTATTCAATCATACTTATTCATTCTCATCATTTATCATTAAATGAATAATCAACACAAGGTATGAGTTCCTCTCTCATCCTTACCAGGGTATGATTACATCAGACTTTATTAACTTGGCTTAACCCTTTCTCAAAGTATGTTAGACCACACTTATCAAAGTGCATTAAACTTATTACATCCCAATGTAACAATTGACATAACACACTTCATGTGTTACTCATCCAAGTATATTGGATTTTAGGTGCATCAAGGTACATCAACCTTGAAGTGCTGGATGTGATATCTATGATGTCTTGATGTATCACTTCCCTCATCACTTTTAACATACTTAAGTTCATCAACTTATCTTGTATTAGGGTATGTCCCATACTAATACTTTATTCACTAGCTCATCACATTTATCATGTAATGTATTGGTCAGAAGTCACACAATTGAATTATTCAACCATCATTAATGATATGAACTCATCTCGGGTTAAGGCATTATTGATATAGGATTAACCATTATCAACCACTCTAGGTGTTTCACCTATCGAGGTATTATCCACACCATTACCTAGTGTTACACTCATCACTCCTAAGAGTGTCTTTCCCTTACCTTTACAATGTGTATAGGGTTAAATCATGTGCATACGTTCACCATATCGGGCTGTAGGTGTATAGACACTCACCATATCGGGCTAGGATTTGCACTTGTCTCCATATCGGGCATGAGGTACCTTCTTGACCTCATATCGGGTACAAGATATATGTATGTGTCTCCCATGATACTTATGAGGTATCAACCCATCACCATGTCGGTCTAGAAGTACATTCAATCACCCTATCGGGCTAGTCACCATCTAGGGTTAGCCATGATGGGTTAGGGTTACCATATTGTTTAGGGTTGTGTATCATGAAACCATGTCATACAAGGTCATGTAGGCCTCATGATACTAAGTATCAATGATGTATCATATGATCATATCATGCAATAGCACTTGTTACTCTTCACTTATATCAGGTTACCCAATTTAGGGTTTCTTGTCAACTTACAAGTATACAATTGACCTTGTATCGTGCATGGAGTTTATAATAGACTTCCTATAGTGAAATAGGTGTATAATACACCCCCATATCGTTCAATAAGGTTTACAAACCTATTCATATCATTTTAGTGAAATAGGTGCATCATCATATCGGGTTAGAGGTGCTTGCTTATGTGCATGCACCCGATATCACTTTTATAAGGTGATATTACAATCTTCAAGCTCTAGACCTTTATTCTAACTATTATAGTTCAAGTCAACAGGTCTAGGAAACTACTAGAACTCATAATTTCATCAACTATTTCAGGAAATTTTGGAATTAAAAGTAGATCATTAAATACAACAATTTAGGTGATGAATAATAACATGATTGAGTTCAAGTTATATAACCTGCCTTAAGAACCACTTCAAAGCTTCACGCTCCAAAGCTCCATGTTCCTAAGGTTGAATATGACTTTATCAAAGGTCCAAGGCTCGTTCACAACTCCTTCATATACTAGGAATCACCATTGATAAGCAATTGGTGAAGAAGAAAAGAAAGGTAGATCATAACCCTAATTCCATGCTTCAATTCAATGCTTGAAGATAACTATAGCTTACCTTAGGGTTAAGTTTTGAGTTCCTTAGCTCCTCGGCCGACACCCTACCACTCTTGGGCGATATGGACTTCCTCTTGTCCGACACAACTTTGCTTGCGGCCGATACCCCCTCACTTTTGGCCAAAATCACTTCAATTGGCTGATATCGACTTGCTATGGGCAATATCAACATGGTATGGCCGATATACTTGCTATGGATGATATACAAGGCCTATGCACGATACCCTTGTGCTCTTGCACTACATTACACCCCTATTGCACGATATGATACTCACTTGGACAATATGGCACTCACTTGGAGTCAAAACACTTCACTCTATGGCCGATATCACCCTATATGGCTGATATCACCTACTTGGGCGATATGCTCTTGCCATGGGCGATATACCAAGGCCCATGCACGATACCACATCATACCTTCACGATATGGGAGCTCTATGAACGATACCTTAGGGTAGGAGGGTGGTAAGGGTCACAAAATTTCACCATGGGGTGAAACTAGGGGTATATATACTTGTTGATCATGAAGAAAGGCAAAAATGAGGTGCCAACATTTTGAGCTAGTAGGTTCCACGTGTCATGCATGGGTGACACGTGTCCATGCATGCATCAACATTTATCTTGACATGCAAAAATTTTGAGGATAATCTAAAGATGCAAATTCGTCCATTGCTTATCCATTTGGATAAGTCATCTAGGTTTAATCACTATTTTATGTCAAGCGGATACACTTTTTCTAAGGAAACTTGTTGGCCATCATACCTCACCTCCATGAGGTGATTTGAATGATATGGACTTTTCCAAGAGTTCAAAAAACGATATGGAACACCTCCTTGGGCTCCTTGGCCGATAGGCACTCATATATAATATTTTCAACTTGATACAACTCAAGTTAAGCTTCCAAATTCAACCCTTTTTCTTGGTCATTTCATCACCAAGATTACCATCATTCATAATGGAATAAAAAATGGTGTATCATTCATTACCTCTCCTCTGAATGATACATATAGGAAATAGGAACACTCTAGAGATGGTAATTTGCATATCAACCCCAAATTTTGGGTAAATTACAATTTGTACCAAAATTGGTGCACAAGGTACCAACATTGTTCAAACAAGTTCAAACTTGGAATTTAGGCTTTCCAAAAGCCACCACCTTGCATCATTCTCTCAATAATGATAATACAACACATGAGGAATGTTCAACATGTGACATTTTGCATTATAGCCCCTCAATTTGGGTAAATTGCACTTTGGTCCAAAACAAAGGAAAATTGCTCAAACAACATTCAGTCGGGACCAAACTTGAAACATGAGTGTGTCACATGATAAAAAAACACCTTAGAGGATTATATTAAAGTTCTAAGAAACTTTATAAGCCCAAACAAATAGGGTTACCTCATAACCCATGTCAGGGTTGTTACAAGTTATAAACCCCTAACAAGGATTTCATCCCCGAAATCCAAGGAAAAGGGATGGACAGATTATTCATTAATAATCCCCTCAAGTCTCCACCTAACTTCTTAATGTTATGGAGATACCATAGATCTGTAGTTCACACAAAGTTCCTTTCACTAATTCAACCTTATCAATGTTTATGTTTATGCAGAGCATAAACCCCTAACATATGATGTCCATATTATTGAAAGGAAGAAGCATAAAAGAGCATACTTCTATCATCACCCAGGAATATTTATCAAATGGGAAACATATATATCTAATAGAGATAATTCACTCGGCAATCTTTTATTCGTTTGGAAAAGTTCACTTAGCAAAACTCTATTTAATTGGGAATGCTCACTTAGATTTTCCTTTATATTGGGAATGTTCACACATCTCTTCCCATTTAGGAATGTTCACATAGATTTTCCTATTTAATTGGGAATGTTCACACAGCTCTTCCCATTTAGGAATGTTTACATAGCTTTTCCTATTTAATTGGGAATGTTCACACAGCTCTTCCCATTTAGGAATGTTCACACAACTTTTCCTATTTAATTGGGAATGTTCACACAGCTCTTCCCATTTAGGAATGTTCACACAACTTTTCCTATTTAATTGGGAATGTTCACATAGCTCTTCCCATTTAGGAATGTTCACACAGCTTTTCCTATTTAATTGGGAATGTTCACACAGCTCTTCCCATTTAGGAATGTTCACACAACTTTTCCTATTTAATTGGGAATGTTCACAAAGCTATTCCCATTTAGGAATGTTCACACAGCTTTTCCTATTTAATTGGGAATGTTCACACAGCTCTTCCCATTTAGGAATGTTCACACAACTTTTCCTATTTAATTGGATTATACTCTCTAGATTGTTTCAGAATGACTACTTGATCATAGTAATAAAAAAGACAACAATCTAAGAGTTTCATACTTGCCTTATCTTCAATAATCATATACCTGGCCAGGTTATAAAAGTTTTGAGATTAGGTAGTATGTACTTTATTTACTATCATATTCCTTACTTTTCGTATAATAATAAACACATGATTTAACATTCCTGGATTTTCTCCAGGAATCTCTTCTATACCTCATCCTTTTTCACACAGATAAGAGCAATTATAGAGCATTTAAAAGAAAACCTGAACAGAATATAAATTCTAGTTCTCATAATTTCTTCCCTATGTCCCCATAGGACAATCAATAGGGAAGTCCATAACAGAAATCCTTTTTAGGATTATCAGGTAACATCAAAATAAGGCATATCAAAATGAAAAAAGCTCTATCTGATTGTTACCCCTCGCGGCCATCCACCACTTTAGGTTGACTCAACCCATAGAGTCTAGCTGTTTCATGTTGTTACTTTTGGCTTTTTAGAACCACTAGGAAAAAGTCTCTAGAATTGTAATGACATTTCCTTAATTCTCAGCTTATTGCCCCTTCTTGGGAACTGCCATCAAAGATATACTATATGTCTAAACTTATGGCAGAGTCTACTTTCTCGCCATATGTTAATCTTTCCCACATCTTCCACTGTTCCAACATGACTATGTCATTCAGGAACCCTTTCAAAGCCCAAAGTTTCTGTATTGAGGACTGGTAACCTAAGTTGTAATGCTAGTATCCAGTCTACTATATACATCATTTTTGTCCTAACCTACCCAACAAGAGCATAAACATAGGATTCTCTATCCTGATCGGGTCATGATGGGAATTCTCAGGCATTCATTCTTCTCTTTCCTGATCCCTTGCACCCAGTCCTGGTGCAACAACATTGCCCTCAACAATGTATTCCTCATGTTCCCTAGTCATTTATAAACTTCACCCTTTCTTCTGCATAAGCAGAAGTCACTATAGGGTATACTGGAGGACACTAACACAGACACAACACCTTAGTCCTATGTCTCTGTAGACTCGGCGAACCTTAAGCTCTGATACCAAACTTGAAATGACAGTCGCCAAACTGACAAACAAATCGTTACTAATTAAGCGGAATAAACATAAATAGTGGATTAACAAAAATCACTAAAATTTAAAACTATTTTGCAAGGCGATCCTTGTATAGAAAACTTTTACTGAAAGATTCAAAACTCATACATATCATGATTGACATTGTACAACATTGTTTCATCTCATCTCGAGGACAACATATAACAGTTGCTCTATCAAAACACATACTAGAGCAACATAAAACCTCGAGGCATTCAAGCCAAAATCTCATATTTTTCATGAAACCAATACGAACCAACTCCAAGGACCTGAGAGTACAGAGACGACACATACGACTCATATCTACAAGACGAGACAGACAATACACTCAACCTGAGTTGTCACTGCTACCTCAGTTGTTGTTCCTCCTCTGCAAAAAGGTCTTCACCTCCTCGTGCATGTCCACCTAAAAATTTGGATCCCACGGGGGTGAGACAATTGTAAATTGCCCCAGTGAGAGATATAACTCTCCGCCAACAATATTATTATCACAGTTTAAATGGTATAAAACTGAGCAGAAGATAAGCAGTTTAGAATATTCTCATCTTTTAAAGCATTGCAACTATATGTGATAGAGCAGTAAGTCATTTATTATCTTTATAAGGAATGGGAAGAACATGTATATCATTTACTCAACATACTATATCAAAATCTCAAGCTTATCCAGTGAAACTCATTATCATGGTATGTCATCCATGAATCATTCTCATTTCTATTTATTGGCCTCATCCAATCTGCTAACTAGATATTTAATTGTACCAGTCATGTGAGTATACATCATCATATTATATTCAGGCATTGGACTATGCCAATTCTGTGCAACTATTTCAGGCATTGGACTATGACAATCCTATGCAAACATCGCTGAATACCACATCACTTTTACTAGGCATTATACCTTGGCCAAGCCATCATACTTATTCACATCCTTTCTATAAACAAGTATCCCTTTCATATATTTCAAACACTATATCCCTTATTTGGCTATAATCATAAATCATGTATGATCAAGATTTCATTGTTATTATTGTATCCATTTATTATTATCATTATATTACTAAGTTTCCATTTCTTAGTTTATTTTGAACATTATCGTTTCTTACATGAGACTTTTATAAACACCTTGTTACCTCTCACTAGGAAACAACTATCCTCATGGCTCACAAGGTCCATTAAGTATCTTGTCACCTCTCACTAGGCAACAAATTATCACATGGCTCGCAAGGCCATAACACATCTTGTCAACTCTCACTAGGCAACAAATTATCACATGGCTCACAAGGCCATAACACATCTTCTCACCTCTCACTAGGCAACAAATTATTCTCATGGCTCACAAAGCCCATAACACATCTTGTCACCTCTCACTAGGCAACAAATTATCACATGACTCAAAAGGCCATAACACATCTTGTCACCTCTCACTAGGCAACAACTTATTCTCATGGCTCACAAAGCCCATAACACATCTTGTCACCTCTCACTAGGCAACAAATTATCACATGGCTCACAAGGCCATAACACATCTTGTCACCTCTCACTAGGAAACAACTTATTCTCATGGCTCACAAAGCCCATAACACATCGTGTCACCTCTCACTAGGCAACAAATTATCACATGGCTCAGAAGGCCATAACACATCTTGTCACCTCTCACTAGGCAACAACTTATTCTCATGGCTCACAAAGCCCATAACACATCTTGTCACCTCTCACTAGGCAACAAATTATCACATGGCTCACAAGGCCATAACACATCTTGTCACCTCTCACTAGGCAGCAAATTATCACATGGCTCACAAGGCCATAACATCTTTATACTTTTATACAAGTATTTAACATGCCTTACAAGGCTTAAGCAATAAGAGAATTACAACCATCCCATCATTAGAGTTAGGGTTTCCCCTTTATGACTGATTAGGGTTTCATGTTTATTTTATTGATCCAAACCCTAACACATTGCTCCACACATCTAGGAGCAAACATTGATATCATAAGTATTCAATCATACTTATTCATTCTCATCATTTATCATTTTATGAATAATCAACACAAGGTATGAGTTCCTCTCTCATCCTTACCAGGGTATGATTACATCAGACCTTATTAACTTGGCTTAACCCTTTCTCAAAGTATGTTAGACCACACTTATCAAAGTGCATTAAACTTATTACATCCCAATGTAACAATTGACATAACACACTTCATGTGTTACTCATCCAAGTATATTGGATTTAAGGTGCATCAAGGTACATCAACCTTGAAGTGCTGGATGTGATATCTATGATGTCTTGATGTATCACTTCCCTCATCACTTTTAACATACTTAAGTTCATCAACTTATCTTGTATTAGGGTATGTCCCATCCTAATACTTTATGCACTAGCTCTTCACATTTATCATGTAATGTATTGGTCATAAGTCACACAATTGAATTATTCAACCATCATTGATGATATGAACTCATCTCGGGTTAAGGCATTATTGATATAGGATTAACCATTATCAACCACTCTAGGTGTTTCACCTATCAAGGTATTATCCACACCATTACCTAGTGTTACACTCATCACTCCTAAGAGTGTCTTGCCTTTACCTTTACAAGGTTATAGGGTTAAATCATGTGCATATGTTCACCATATCGGGTTGTAGGTGTATAGACACTCACCATATAGGGCTAGGATTTGCACTTGTCTCCATATCGGGCATGAGGTACCTTCTTTACCTCATATCGGGTACAAGATATATGTATGTGTCGCCCATGATACTTATGAGGTATCAACCCATCACCATGTCGGGTTAGAAGTACATTCAATCACCCTATCGGGCTAGTCACCATCTAGGGTTAGCCATGATGGGTTAGGGTTACCATATTGTTTAGGGTTGTGTATCGTGCAACCCTGTCATGCAACCATGTCATACAAGGTCATGTAGGCCTCATGATACTAAGTATCAATGATGTATCATATGATCATATCATGAAATAGCACTTGTTACTCTTCACTTATATCGGGTTACCCAATTTAGGGTTTCTTGTCAACTTACAAGTATACAATTGACCTTGTATCGTGCATGGAGTTTATAATAGACTTCCTATCGTGAAATAGGTGTATACTACACCCGCATATCATTCAATAAGGTTTAAAAACCTATTCATATCATTTTAGTGAAATAGGTGCATCATCATATCGGGTTAGAGGTGCTTGCTTATGTGCATGCACCCGATATCACTTTTATAAGGTGATATCACAATCTTCAAGCTCTAGACCTTTATTCTAACTATTATAGTTCAAGTCAACAGGTCTAGGAAACTACTAGAACTCATAATTGCATCAACTAATTTAGGAAATTTTGGAATTAAAAGTAGATCATTAAATACAACAATTTAGGTGATGAATAATAACATGATTGAGTTCAAGTTATATAACCCGCCTTAAGAACCACTTCAAAGCTTCAAGCTCCAAAGCTCCATGTTCCTAAGGTTGAAGATTACTTTATCAAAGGTCCAAGGCTCGTTCACAACTCCTTCATATACAAGGAATCACCATGGATAAGCAATTGGTGAAGAAGAAAAGAAAGGTAGATCATAACCCTAATTCCATGCTTCAATTCAATGCTTGAAGATAACTATAGCTTACCTTAGGGTTAAGTTTTGAGTTCCTTAGCTCCTTGGCCGAAACCCTATTACTCTTGGGCGATATGGACTTCCTCTTGGCCGACACAACTTTGCTTGTGGCCGATACCCCCTCACTTGTGGCCAAATTCACTTCAATTGGCTGATATCGACTTGCTATGGGCAATATCAACATGGTATGGCCAATATACTTGCTATGGATGATATACAAGGCCTATGCACGATACTCTTGTTCTCTTGCACGACATGACACCCCTCGTGTACTATATGATACTCACATGGACGATATGTCACTCACTTGGAGTCAAAACACTTCACTCTATGGCTGATATCACCCTATATGGCCGATATCACCTACTTGGGTGATATGCTCTTGCCATGGGTGATATCCCAAGGCCCATGCACGATACCACAGCATCCCTTCACGATACAGGAGCTCTATGCACGATACATTAGGGTAGGAGGGTGGTAAGGGTCACAAAATTTCACCAAGGGGTGAAACTAGGAGTATATATACTTGTTGATCATGAAGAAAGGCAAAAATGAGGTGCCAACATTTTGAGCTAGTAGGTGCCACGTGCCATGCATGGGTGACACGTGTCCATGCATGCATCAACATTTATCTTGACATGCAAAAAGGTTGAGGATAATCTAAATATGCAAATTTGTCCGTTGCTTATCCATTTGGATAAGTCATCTAGGTTTAATCACTATTTTATGTCAAGCTGATACACTTTTTCTAAGGAAATTTGTTTTCCATCATACCTTACCTCCATGAGGTGCTTTGAACGATATGGACTTTTCCAAGAGTTCAAAAAACTATATGGAACACCTCCTTGGGCTCCATGGCTGATAGGCTCTCATATATAAGCTTTTCAACTTGATACAACTCAAGTTAAGCTTCCAAATTCAACCCTTTTTCTTGGTCATTTCATCACCAAGATTACCATCATTCATAATGGAATCAAACATGGTGTATCATTCATTATCTCTCCTATGAATGATACATAGAGGAAATAGGAACACTCTAGAGGTGGTAATTTGCATATCAACCCCACATTTTGGGTAAATTATAATTTGTACCAAAATTGGTGCACAAGGTACCAACATTGTTCAAACAAGTTCAAACTTGGAATTTAGGCTTTCCACAAGCCACCACCTTGCATCATTATCTCAATAATGATGCTAAAACACATGATGCATGTTCAAAATGTGACATTTTGCATTATATCCCCTCAATTTGGGTAAATTGCACTTTGGTCCAAAACAAAAGAAAATTGCTCAAACAACATTCAATCGGGACCAAACTTGAAACATGAGTGTGTCACATGATAACAAAACACCTTATAATATTATATTAAAGTTATAAGAAACTTTATTAGCCAAAACAAATAAGGTTACCTCATAACCCAGGTCAGGGTTGTTACAACACATGTTTTATCTTCATCTTGAATAAAGTCAAAATCATTGACTGCCTCATCAAATAGGATATTTCAGCTTTGAGATGCTTGCTTTAATCCATGGATTTACCTTTGTAGTCAAACTGCAATGGCAAGCAAGATCCTAATTTGTTTAACCATGGCAACTGGTGAAAAGAATTCATCATTGAAAACTACTAGAGGGGGGGTGAATAGAGTTTTATAAAGATTTTAATAATAATTTAAACTCAAACAACCACGATGAAGATATTGGACAAGGAGACACAAGGTTTAGAGTGGTTCCAACTATAGCAAATACTATAGCCGTCAGTCCACTACCTGGTTTCTTACCCAACCAGGATTTGAAAAGAAATTTATTTTATTACCTCGCAAGGAATTTACATAAAATACAATCTCTTTTCCCATACCCTTCAAGCAGCCTTCACCTAGAAGTAATCGCCAACCTTGAAGCAGCCTTCCCTTGAAGTAGATGCACCAACTCCCGTTGCACCAGCCTTCTGAAGTAGCTTCCCTTGCGATAGCCTTCTTGAAGTAGCTTGAAGTCTCTTCTCCACCTGAGAAGTCAACCCTCTCCAATCCGCAGCCTCCAACCCTAGGAGTAGCAAGGAGAGTACAAATAATAAAAAGGAACAAGAAAGGAAAAGGAAATTACAACTTATCCTTTAAGCCCAAGGCTTGATATGCCTAGATCAAGCGTATAGATCTCCTAGCCAAGTGTGTGAACTTGTGATTGCTGTGGATAGGAGAATCTAGCCTATAGGACACGAGATTGAGCTAAGGAGAATGTAGACTAATGATCACAGTGCTCAAATTTCTTGCAATAGATTGCTCAAGTATGCTCAAGTGTATTCTCAAGTGTAACAAGTGAATTCTAGTGTCCTATGGCTTGTCCTATTTATAGGAATGGCCTAAGTATGCTTAAGGACGTTCTAGACAACTTCTAGGGGTTTCTAAGTGCTTAACTAGCCGTTAGGTACAAAGTTGTTGCTTTAACAACGGCTAATTAATTTATTCTGCAGCTATTGTCAGAGACCATCTCGGTCGACAAATGGTCGACCGAGACACCTACTCGGTCGAACTTTTGTCGACCGACAGGCTCTCTGGAACAAGTGATTTGCAACGTCTTTCTTCAACTGCCAACTAACTTGTCTGTTGTGTCTAACGGCTACTTTGGATCTTTCTCGGTCGAGAAGATTGTCGACCGAGAGTGTCTCGGTCGAGGAGTTTGTCGACCGAGAATGATCCTGTTTCAAGATTTCAATTTAGGCACTAATTATATGTGTGAGTGTGCATAAATGATCCTATTTAAATGGGATGACATGTCTAACTATGGTGTTTGGCTAGGGAAAATCTAACTCTTGATTTACATGCAATTCTAAGTACTTGTACATTATATATTGGTACAAGTTTTCACAACAATGATTACATTGCATGAAAATATAAACATTTTAGCTTGTGGATTTTCCCTAGTTGCTTTGCCATCCATCTTAGTCCTGCACACTCAAGTAGCTCGTTAGATTAATAAGAATGAAATGTTTTTCATAATCAAAACAAAGGGATTTATAGATGTCCATTTAGCCAACAATCATGTTCAACACCTTGAGCTTGTTTGAAATCGTTTGCAACCAATTGACATTCCATGTTAGTCTTCTTCTTGAAAACCCACTTGCACCCTTTGGGTTTTACCCCTTCAGGTGGATCCATAAAGGTCCATACCTTTTTGGTTACATGGATTCCATGTTAGACTCATGGTCTCAAGCCAATTTCTAGATTTCAGTCCCTCTATATCTTCTAGGTGGTTGTTGGCTCATCATCTATGACCAACTCATCACATGCTTGAGTCAAAAGATATCTACATCTTTCAGGCTCAAGGAGTGTCATACTAGATATACAAGTTTTATGTGTTACATGAGGACCTTGAGATTCCACAAGAATTTGTGACTCTCCTTGTTCCTTCTATACCTCTATAGATTCTATATATTCTTATTGGTCTTGAACTTTTTGAGTTCTACATTTCTCTCACTATTTCCTTAGAAGTATATTCCTTTTCTAGGACTATATTTGTCAGAACCCGTTACACTAAACGAGATTACTCAAAACATAAAACACAATCAATCACCACTAAATCACATACCCAAAAATATGGGTAAATTAGAACTGATTTCAACGTCAACACCTACTCAGAAACATTTGCATAAAAGCCCAACATCTTTCTTATATCCATACTATGCTGATAATTTGATATAAATTGTTCTATCGTCTTAGCCACAACATATATACACAGGAGAATAATATTTGTATATGCCACACAACAAAGATTAACTTGCTGACAAAATTTTGATTCGTTTGAAACACCATATACAAACTGTTTCTTCCCAGACCTGAGAGTACAGGGACGACTCTAGGACACACTAGACATCTAATCAACTTTCTCAAGGATTCATTACTATAGCTCCTCTTTGCTGCCACATGTTTGTTTTTGCCACTTCCAATTACCTAAAAAAACATGGTGGCGAACCACAAGGGTGAGACTCGTGTCCCAGCAAGAGATATAACATCCAACAATGCTTATTGATTATAGAATTTTAAATAGTAGATAACTAAGAAGTTGGAGTATTTAATAATGCAGATTGAATAGTTCAAGTATGCTAAATAGATTAAGCAATTAATCTTAGCAACAAGTATGATCATTAATGCATTTATAGATAACAAATAAATCCATTTCTTTGGATAGATATCTACTCAAATATAATGAAATTGCATCTAATAGAAATCATTATCATTAATATGACTATAATCATATTCCTTTCTAATAGCATAAGAAATCTAGTAGCATAAGCATCCCTGACATCATGAATATGTCTAGTAACATAACATGGCTATCGATATTGGCATCTCAAATAACGGGAACAGATCTATATCATAAGTAGAACTAACATCATAACACAATCAACTACATAGGCATGATTAGTAGTTTAAGAATTTCTAATTACATAGGCATGGCTAGCAATATTAAACATAGCTAGAAGCAACATCTTAACCATCACTGTCAGTATATTTGACAACATAAGCATCTTTACAACTACAACATAAGTATATCTATTATCTCTTATTATACTATACATGATCTCAGTGAAAAGAAAGAAAACAAGGGTTATCATCCAATATGAATCATTGTGTATAACCCTAAACAAATATGCTACATGGATGTCTTACATCTTTTATTATTCCCTGAGGAAATTGAGGATACCACTCAAAATCCAACTGACCACTGCTAAGTCAAAATTAGTGCCATACAAGATCTAGGAAGAGTTAGACTCCTAAGATCTTCCTCGCCCCCGGTTAGTACGGGTCCACCACAGTGACACAAAAGGTCAAGCTGCTAACAGTCTAGTTCGTCCTTGGTACAAGTCATAGCACTAGTGAAAGGAGGTGGGTACGCATACCCTACCATCTGAGGTACAACTGCAGTTATCCTCCAATCTCATCACATATATAATCATTGATACACAACCACAGATATTCTCAAAATGAGGGCTAGGTATGACCGCAGTCATCCTCCCTAAACACTTGAATTCAGGATGACAAGCACCCCACATACTCATTAGTATGCGCTTTGAGTTTCCCTTAGGAATACTCATTTCACCATCTCACAAGATCTGACACTCAAATGGATCTATGGAACATGGAACTACATGATTAGAGTTTCACTTGATTAGTTATACCAATTGGGTGAATTAAGGTTGCATCAAACAAGTGGACATACAAACCCTAATTCACTTCTAACAAGCATATAAATATCACAACTTCAAAAGATATAAAATGTGTGAAACATAATTTCTCATCTCATCATCACATGGTATTATTCACTTGCCATTCATGAGGCTACACTAGTCATCATACTATCACAAGATATAAATCCTTTTCACAATATCACAGGGTATCAACCCTTATCAACACATGAGGATTACACCTCATTCAAGGCTCAACCATGCCCAAAGGTCATTAAGACCATCATTCTATTCCTTACAATATCAGCATTATCTTTTCATGCTTCATAACAAGGCTCAACATCACTTACATATAATACATGAGATCAGCACAATATTGCATTAATGAGATAGGAGATATTTATAAACAATCATAGTAGGGTTATATTAACATTAATAACATTCCTTTATTACATCAACATGCAAGGAATCTAGATATGATTAACCCTCATCATATTCATAATGCATAGGTTTAGCATAAGAAAGTATCAACCATGTGGCTATGATAACCACCAATTAAGATATTAAGGTTATGATCATATTAAGGAGATTATTTCACCATCATGCCATCATATAATAAGGTTAAACATGAATACTCATCTTTATCTATTTGCATTAGAGTTAGGTTCAACAAGATAAATTATATTAATGTTACTAATCAACACTCATACCCAAACCCTAAATCATGGCATCCCCATTATATTATTGATGCATAAGTTGAAGCAACACCATCACATTCCATACTATTCTCAAATATGAACCCACACATAAATCAAGGTGTAACCATTGGGCTATAGCATACTAGGGTTTCAACAACAATAAGAGAGTACTCCATGATTTTATTAATCATTCAAGGACTATTCACATACCCAGTTACCATCATTTAGTTATATTACAGCAGGGTATAACAAGCTATACCTCATTAGGGTTACATATCAACACAATATGGTTACCTTATTAAGGGTAACCCTCCATTTGTTCCATCATCATTCAACCCATATCACCATACCACAATGTCACCCAGAGCCATTGGATGTTTAAAAGGTAAGACCATTGGTTGTTTACATAAGTAAACACCTTGGATAAAACACCTATGAAGTCCTTGATTTGTGCTCTATAAAGAGTCACCATCTAACCCTAGACATTCCTTGATTAACAACACACAAAAAGTTCCATTGAGAGTAGGGTAAAACCCACAATCGACCGTTCATTTAAAACAAGCCATCCATTGTCAACAAGTAAGCTCCTTAAGTTGATCATATAAAGGAAACCATATAAATCACATTATTAGGAACAACATATTACATTAGCCATCATTCCCATTTATTGGAGGAATAAACATTATATCTTGACCATTGGGTCAAGTTCATATGTTAAAACAATCAATTATAGTATAAGTTTGACCATTTCATCAAGTGACACAAGAAACCATTGGTATAAGGCTTAATTGATGCTAAAACTACATGATTAACTCACTATAGGTTTTGGAGACCTGATCCACCATCATTAGTGACCATTAAGTCACCATAGGTTGTTAGATCAGCACTGTATTCATTAATCAACATCAAATATCACACTAATATCACCATTGATTGATAGCATCATTAGGGTACTTAGTTGTTAATCACTAGGCTTATAATTAGGCCAAAACATGATGTAACCCTTGGTTACCACCATCAATTGTCATGAAGACAACACCATAGGGTTGTTGCAATGGTACCATCATTGGGTCATGGGTTTATAGAAAAAAATCAGCTTAAAACCCTAAAATGACCATTGGTTGATAGGCGCTTAGCACCATAGGTTGTCAAACCAACCTGATCCAAGTCATATTATACCTAAGGAATAATGTACACATGATCACAAGTTCATCTATAACTGAAATTAGAACAGGGAATATTATAAAAATCGAAATCCAAGTCAAGCATACCTTTTTAGTGCATGGATCATCATTTTCAAGCAAGAACATGAACTAGCAAGCTTATGGTAAGCAATAAACGTGGAGAAAGTTATAAAACTTGCCTCTAATAAGAAGATGAAATCCCAAACAGAAGAAAAATATAGTAGGTAGGGTAGAAAATCCAAGCATAAGCTGTGAACTCGTCCATCTAGTCCTTTTTTTCATCAATTGAGCAAACCCTAAGCATAAGGAGCAAGAAAGGTAGGGTTTTAGAGCTTTAGAGCAATTTCTACCATGGAAAAACACGGTTATGACATGGAGAAAGGTAGGATGAAGGATAAAAAAGAAATAAATGGAGGAAATAAGTTAATACTTACACTTGTAGGTCAGGATCACTAGGAGGAAGCTTTTTAAACCCAAAAAGGAAATCAATTGCAACCCTAAATTCTTCTTCCAAGAGGATCCCCTCTTTCTTCTTCCTTGGACAGGAAATTTGTAGTATCAAAGAGGGAGAAAAAATTTATGAGAAGGAGGGAAGTAATGTAGATAAAATGTCTCATTTTGGTGCTTAGGGATAAGTATATGTAACTTTAAGATAAAGAAAAAGAAAATGTTGAAGTTCTAGTATCTATCCAAGTGTCCTTGGCCTTAAATTATTAAGAATATACAAGAACACATACAGTAGCAGATCCCCCACTGTATATATAGACCTTCTTATCTGTCCTTTGTCGAATTTCCCAGACAATCACATAATTAATTAGTTGATAGCTTCTAAAGGTAGCTCATCCATGAAGGGGTAAACGCTAAAATACCCTTGAGGAAAACACCTTCAAACCATGGCTCAACTAGGAGCCCCATGCCTCAAAACACTCAAGAATAATAATATAACATATAAGGAACATAATGTATGTGAAAAATTGCAATGAAAACCCCTCACATGGGTAAATTGCAGAAAAGTCCAAAATGTGCATAAAATTGCATAACTTGCTCAAATAGTGTCCAAATTGGACCAAATTTGAAACTTAAGATTTTTTTATGATTAAAAAGCATATCATAAGGTTATATTAGGTTTATAAGAATAAAATTATGATAATTAAGCTTATGAAACTTATTAAGCAAGTTTAGGGGCCTTATAATATTTATCCTGGCATTTTGTTGTTGGATGTAGTATAGAAAAATAACATCAATAAAATAAAATTTATCTAATTTAGAATAAAGATTTTCAAGAAACTATTTTCTCACATAAGCTTTACATTCCCAAATTTGCATAAAATGCATATTAGGACAATTTCCATGCCACATCTCATATGATGTATTTTGAACCGATTTAGATGGTACATAATGTAGTATAAACAAGGAAATTTTAAAAGTATATCCACAAAAGAAAATTAGAAAATCAGCTGGACTTATTGATAATCACACCATGTTTAATAGGATATGATTCCTTTCTTTTTAATACATCATTATGTTCCATCCAGAGTCCATTGTGATACAATATCATGGTCTCACAGAGGTTCCTCAAACTCTAAGTATTCTTCACATCGATCATACCAAAGTGTTTCAGTACTTTAGCATTTGTTCTAAAAGGTCCACATATATCAATATGTATGAGTCTCAATAAATCACTCACTCTCTCACTATTTTTAGTTAAGGTTGCTTTTGTCTTTTTCCTGATAAACAAGAATGACATGTCTCTATCGGTTCAAAACAAAAAGAGTCTAGATAACCATCTTTGTGGAATCATAGAGATGTATTTCTCATTTATGTGCTTTAGGCGACAATGCTATAGGTATGTTGAGACATCTAATCATTTAGTATTATGTTATGTATACTTGTTTCCAGAACTATCAAGTATAGTCTACCAGACATTTTGGGCACCGTCGTAAAAGATCTTATCTTCAAAATAAAACATCAACCATTTAGTATATGCTATTTGAATCCACTATTGTCCAAACATGATACAAAAATGATGTTTAATAGTAGGTACACAATAGTAATTGACTAATTCTATTTCAAGCCTAGTGGGTTGAGATATATGATAGGTTCCAACTATAGTGGAAGAAGCTCTTGCTCCATACAAATCCATATAAAATCATAGTATGTGTAAGATCCTCATCTAGTATAAAATACGAAAATGATGAAGTAAACATATTTATCTCAATAACATATATACCTAAAGTGGAGATCTCTATCTCCTACTTCTTCTTCCTGAGTTCCTCTATGTAAAGAGGGAAGTTCCTCTTCCAGTTTCTAGGCTGGTGACAATGGTGGCACTTCCCTTCCTTACACACACCTCCTTTTATATTACGTGTAGAAGACTTGGGAATTTGGCTAGCTTTAGAACTCTTCTTGGCCTTGCCCTTTCCCTTAGACTTTCCTTTTCCTCAATTGATCATCATCAAAGATCCATGATTGTCCTCCTTCATTTGTGCTTTGGTAGTTCTCAACATGCCATACAACTTAGATAGTGGTTTATCCAAGTTGTTCATGTTGTAGTTCATGAAAAAGTGAACATATAATTTAGTTAACCATTGCAAAATCACATTCGTGGCCAACTCTTGGCCTAAGAGAAATCCCAGTTTGGCTAGGTTCTCCACATACCCAATCAACTTGAGCACATGGGGACCCACTAGATCTCTTTGCCATATTGTTCTTGGACAACACCTTTGAGATATCATATCTCTCTTATCTTGCTAGATCATGAAACATGTTCTTGAGATATGTTACCATCTCAATGGCTTTCATGTTGTCATATTGTCTCTGCCAATCATATTTTATTGAGCATAGCATTAGGTATTTGACATCTTTGGCATCATCATAATGCTTCTTGTAAGCATCCCTTTCAGATTTAGGCACGGTTAGAGTGGGTTCATATGGCTCTGGTGTCTCTAGGGCATAGAGCTTGTGCTATTGAGTGAGAATAGTTCTCAACATACTGAACCAATCATGGAAGTTATTCTAGTTCAACTTATTCTTTTCAAGGAATGATCGCAATGAAAAGGTGTTTGTGGTTGCCATTTGTTTCTATAATAGAAAATTTTTCATTTTTCAACACTTTTGAATTGATTTTGAATAGGACTTTAAATTAATTATCTCTCCCACTACTAAGTTCAAATCAATAAACCTCTTAGTTGATTCACAAACATTACAATGTACACTTTTGTAGTGGGCCAAGATCCAAAACAATTAGGCTATTACACAACCAACATCGGTGTCCATAATCAATTATGAAAGTAGGCAACATTTTCTGATTGCATCCAATGCAATTATTGGATATATGGTATGTAAAACACCTTTTCATAATCGATCTACATACTTCTAGGAACTTAATCCTATTAAGGTCACCTAGTTAAGTCTGACCCAAAAGCAAACACGGTAGAAATGCACCCTACAATATAAGACCCACATAACTACCATTACACTTCCATGATATAGACGACACACCATGTTACAACCCGTTCCTATCATTGATAATAATCCTAGAGATTTAAGATAATCTTAATGCTTGTCATACTTTTGTTAGTAATATTGTATGTTGTTCTTTATCTTAACTTTGGTAACATTAAATACTTGTTTGGGTAACTCATAATCATGACTTAAGCCTACTATAAGGATCCAAGTTGGAGTAGTATAGCATGAACCCATACATGTATGCAAGAAGAGAGTTAATGACATTGAAGGAAATAATTAATAAATGATTTTTCCTCAGGGAATATTATCAAAATAATATTGTAGGATTGTATAGAATTTAATTATGAATCCAACAAAAAAATGAACCAAATCAGAGTTAAAATGAGAGAGTTATACCCTTTTTAGTAAACATGTACTGAGTGTCACAACCACGACGTTGTGTCGTGTGCCACAACCAACGATGTTGCGTCATGTACCGAGACCACGATTCTAGTGTTGCGACCCGTGACGCTGCGTCGTGAGCCGCGACTGCGATGAATGCCGCCCAGGATAACTAATCATAAAATGATCATATCTCGGGCTATACTTATATGTTTTCAACGAAACAAAGTGTGTTGGAACCGCAATTTGATCCTCTATCATATCAGACCCCTTTCTCAACAAGAGGGTGACTTGGAAGGTGATTTCTGGAGTGATTTTTGGGGAAGAACGTGAAAAACAATGGAAATCCAAAGGGGGTTGTCACAGATTCAATTTGGTAAGTAGTTTTAACCGTGATTCTTCCTTCTCATCATTTTCCCTTGCTCAGAACCCTTGATCCATCGAATTTGAGGTTTGGGTCAACCTATGACCTTCATCTTCTACCTACACAAGACCTCGTTTAGGGTTGAAAGGAAGAGGAAAGTGGTGATTTGCTAGGATCTTGATATGGATTTGAGTTTTTCAGAGGTGCTGCATTTTAAGGTGTTTTCATACCTTAGGGTGAGTGGGTACTTCCTTTAAATAGTAGAATCCATGAAAATGAGTTAGAAAAACAATAATTTTCAATTGCTCAGTATGCGAGTACAAATCGTAAATGGTCTATTTGATCCATCTTTTGCAAGTTGATATGAAATTGATTATTTGTCTATTGTGATGGATTTCAGATGATGAAATCATATTATAAATGGATACAATCCATCTAAATAATAATTCTTAAGTATTTGCAGAGATTATAAGAGTAAACTAAAATTTAGGGTATTAGACTATGACTAAAATTGTTGTATAATTGAATAAAGAAGTTTGCCTAGTTGAATCTCCTTGCATACGAATGATTGTTTTATTTGTATGTGTATTACATATATGTCAGATAATATCTTGCATTTCATTCGATGATATCAATGTTTGCTTGATATATCAGTAAGGAGGGTGGAACCCTAAATTAATGGAAAGTTGGATGTTTGCAAATAGACATCTTGATTCAATTTTATTCTTAATGTATGATGTTTTAGTAAATGGCGTGGAAACCCTAGTTCAGTTCATTACATGGTTTCATATATATATATATTCGATTATATGTGAATTGCTGAGAGAAATATTTATATGATGATATGATGTATTAAATCCTTATGCTGGTCATGTGATAAGTGAATGGTGTAAATGAAACCCTAAGGATAGGGTGTTCAGTGAATCAAGTATTGTGATATTAATGTTTCTCAATAAGAGATGTGGTTATGTTTAATAGTTCAGTTGTTGTAAATGTTATGAGATGGTTTATGAAATGAACATATTACAAAGATGAACTAAGATATGTTGATGTGATGATTGAATTGTGAATTTAAAGAGTGAATTAGACATGTAGATGCCCTGAACACTGTAGAATCCTCACAGGATGAGGCCTGCACAATGAGGAGGAAATGGTTTCACAACTAGAGGTAGTCCATATCGAGGTAAGCTGGACCACACCAGTAGGGTGTGGGGGTCTGGACTACTAGGGTAGACTCCTTACAATTGTGTGGTACCCAACACCTACTGGGGATGTTGGTGGTACATGTGTTACATGTTGAGTGATCAGTGGTCAGTTGGTCCACTGATGCACAATAAGCCTGAGGGCTTTAACTCACTACCTGAGTACCCAGGTTGAGAGGTGGAGTCTGAGATATCTAGACGCTCCCATTAGCCACCGAGAGGCAGATGTGTCGAGGCCCGTTGCAGACGGGGTCTTACTCAAGAGATAGGCTTAGGAACATGAACATGCTTCTAAGCCTTGTATAGTGAGATTGTAGCTTGTTGTGATTCTCACATGTTGTGGTACACCTCATGTGGATTCAGGGCATAATAAGATGAATGAGAGGTTAAAAAGTGTGTGCAGTTATTCAATTATTCTTTGTATGTTTCTGAATTATTAGTTCTCTTTATGATGAATCAAGCATTTCATATATTGATTCACTCTTGTAGATATCTAGAGTATGCTTCCATATTTATGATTATGAATGATTAGAATCTTTAAAGCATACGGCTTCCACTCTAGTGATAGGGTGGGTGACCTAGGGCTCACGGAGGGCAGCTTCAGGCTCGGGGGAGGGGGCTTCGGCGGCTGGCGGACACCACCCTACTCCCCCAGGGCCTTGACTCGGATCAATCTCCGTCGTGTTTATATCAGGAAGGCGACTGTCTTCTCTCCTCCACCCTCTCCTCTTCTGCTACGGCGAGGCTGGGCTCCTGGCTTTGATCTCTTCCCGTGCTGCTTTGGGCGGTGGTTTGGGAGGGGCGGCTTTGGCTCCATTTCCCCCACTGGGCCTCTGTCTGAATTGAAGGTGGAGTGGCATTGGTTGTTCTGTCTTCCTCACAAATCTGGTGGTATCGAGCTCCCCCACCCCCTTTCAGTAGTTTGCATTTTCTGAATAAGGTTTCTAGTCCTTCCGTCATGAAGGCTTCTGAGCTCTGGGTTTCCCCAGTATTTCAACCTTGGTTTTTTCTGTCTTTGTTGGCTTGTTTACCCAGTGGTTCTGGTAGTTTGTCTGCCTTTTGTCACCGCTAGTCAGCGTTTATCTGTCGTGCTTTGCTGCGACCTCCCTTCGAGAGAGCGATGAGATCTCTAGTTACGGATAGATCTCATCTTTGCTTTGGATTGATCTTATTACTCAATTATATGGCTTTGTTTGAGTTGATATACGAGTAGAACACCGTCTTGTTTCAGCCCCTCTACCACTACTCAATGCTCAGGTTGAAGGAATTCTTCAGGAAAAGCTGCTTAAGACAGCCTCAAGGAAGAAGAATCAATGTGGAAATGTCTCTCTCTCTCGTTTCAATATGAGTTGTAGTGCCTTTGGGTTACTGAACATGATGTTTGTATGTTTTGTTTGTAGTTTTCTGCCCAATTGTAGATGTCGTATGGCTAACAAGTAATGAATCGATCCCTTTTCTCTCAAAAAAAATGTTATAATTAATATCAGTTTCTCGACAATATATATGTAATTATATAAGTGATTTAAACTATTTCTTTGAAGTACTCATTCACTGAGCGAGTAGGCTCACCCCTCAACTCATATTTTTTAGGGAATCACATGGACTTAAAGAAGGTCAATGCATCAGAGTAGATCTACCACATGAGTTAAGTATGAGATCAGTTAAGTTCAGTCGGTCATTGTCACTCTTGGTCCTTGTATAGATATGAGAGAGTTGTAAATGATGTTTTGTATCTTTGTTTCCTTAATAAGAGAGAATGTATCTAATTATCATGTCGTATGTACATGGAAGTGTGAGAAATTGAATGAATGTATGGATGTGTATCATTAATGTTGAGATCATGTTAGAGTAATCAAAGTTTAATTCTTGGATGCGAGAAAACAAAGAGTTTGAAATAAAAGAAAAAAAAAAGTTGGGAGTGAACTTTTTGCTAAGTATAATCCTCAAACTTATTACCTAATCTCATGATTAGTGGTAATCATGGGATGTGGGTTAACAATTTGGTATCAGAGCTTAGGCTGAGTCGTCAGGGACCATTAGGATAGAAAGCTAGAGTTATAAGTGTGGAAATTAGGAGTTGATGTGTTAATAGATCTGGGAGGTCTGAGTATTTAGATACCTTGGCCCAATATCTGAATACTTAGGTTGACTAGAATCAAGCTACTCTATCTATTCTTCTCTAGATGCCCTTGCCAGGTATGTAGAGGAAGGATGGGCTAGATAGAAACCCTAGATATCTTAGGGGTAGGAGACCAGAAAGTAATGAAGGAGTAAGAGATTAAACATAGAATGTGATACAACTCTTGCTTTATGTTTCTTCTTTGATTGGAGATCAATAGAAATGCTCTTATATGTATGAATTCATATTATCAGTTTGTAGAATATGTATGGTTCTTTTAGATTGTTGTGTATCATGAAGTTGATTCAGTTATTCTTTGTATCAAGTAGACCAGAAGTTATGTCTAAATGAGTTTTCCCTAAGTGGATATTCTTTCTACATGTTTGAGATTAATAGGAGTTGGTTAATCTTGAGTAGCTCTTGGCTTCAGGACTGTAGGTCCGGCCTGGTCCGACTGGCAGGGTGCGTTACTAGGATCTAATGAATCCTATTGAAAATATAATAAGAGTAGACTTTGGATATATTAGACCCACATCATAGTGAGAATGTTCATACAGTAAGATGTTGAAACATATGGGAAAGATTAGAATAGATAAGAATCATTTGGAACTGATATCTGAGATCCAACATTGAGGCCTCATATGAGAAACCCTTAATTGGGAATAAAGGAACACGACATAAGGTTCATATCAAGTTTAATGATTAGTATTATATGGACTCTAATTATGAAATTTGAAAAAGATATGAGAAAAGTATGTAAGGGCCAAGATAGTAAGAATCAATCATGAGGAATGGATCATATAATTGAGAAAAATGTACTTATGTACTCTACATCAATAGGAAAATAAGAGAAAAGAGTTGAGTATGCACTAAGTACATAGAACTGAAGTTCAAAGGAATGAAAGTGAAGAGAACTAGATAAACATGTAAATCATAGGACTAGGATAAGAAACTTAGATGAAACAAAGAGTAATGTTAGAAATGATGAGCTTGATTAAGGAATTAGGGTTATGATATAATTGAGAGAATGGACTGTATACCTTATTATGAAGTTTAATACATGAATCCTTAATACCTTTGGGTTCTAAGTCTCTATAGAACAACAAACTAGTTTCTAAAATAAGAACATAAGTGTATCTTAACAAATGAATAAGTCATACAAAGGTAGACTATATTCAGGAAGGAAAAACTTGGTTGAAAGAGAAACTAAGTTTGACCCAAGCATGAGTTGTTTGATTTAAAATGAAGGATATGCAATGTATTAAATATGAGGTGAAACTAGTAGAGAGATTATTGATTTATAATCTCAACTTCACATTAGTAGAAGGATAAAAATAAATATGTGCAACATGATATACATGATCATACACATGAATAAGAAACAGGATCATAAGAGAAAACTAGAAGTTAAAGATAACATGTGGAAGAGTAGTATATGGTAAGAGGATTATGGAAAGTAAGGAAGGGTTTGAAACATGATGGAGAAATATAGATTATAAAAGAAAGAGGTTGCAAGATTCAAGCAAGCGCTAATTAGTCAAGTGTCCTTATTCATAACTAACTAAACCTACATACGATAAATGTATTAAGGGAATGTTTGAAGATAATAATTCTAAGTCTCAGAATCATCTTCTCTTTCATATATTACTTAATGAGAGCAATGTGGGAATGAAGTGATAAGAAAATGAATCATATATGATGCATAACCACCATGGTAGAGACATCTAGTGAATGTAATGATGACACAAAATATGATGATGAAACCCTAGTAGGGTAAATTGAGAATGTAATCTATTTGAATGGCCAAGTAAGAGAAAGGAAATTCAATTGATAAGATAAGGAAGACATTAGTAAAACTTGTGAGATCCAAGGTTTGAATTTCAAATTAAGGGTGCAAAGTCACATCACAATAACGTCATGCTACTAATAAGGACCAAACCCTAGAGTGTTTAGAGTTTTAGTAGTTCAAGGGATGTCACCAGTGATTTGACCTTGAATACTAACATCTCTATAAAACAAGATCATGACATTAGCACTATGAGAAGTAAACTAGCAATGATAGTAATCTATGGTTTAAAGGTAGCAAATCTGAAAGGTAGATAAACAATATGGCAATGATTTAGAGAAAAGAGTAAGAAATAAATTTGAAATGTAACAAGTGTGTTTTGAAAAAAGGGAGAAATATAACATGAGTAAAGTGTGATATGAAATAAATTCTTGTAGTGATATCAAGAATGATGAATAATCTGTTCTTACCTTGTATGTTTTAATTTTAGGGATGTTTATTCTACATGATCAAACTGAGAAGGATAAGTAGCAAAAAGTAAGTAGTAATGAACGAGGAGAGAAATAAGAGAAAATAGTGGATTTCAGTAATACGTGAATTTGGTTTTAGAAGTGTAATTTGTTGAACTTATATTAAGGGATGTAAATTTGTTTTACGTATGATTTTAGTTGTACATGTGCAAGCAATATGTTAATTAAAGGTGTCTGATAGTTTTAGTCATTCATATCAGTAATCCAACTTAGTATTGCACAATTTTTGTGGAATCTAGTCTTCGAACTCATGAGTGCTTTTCTATTTGAGTATCACAATAGTAAAATTCAAAAAACATGGTGAACTCTATTTTGTGACTCAGAGGTAATACAAAACAATAGTACATATAGAGTTGTATGAATTGAGATAGTTGGATTAGATTATCAATGTTGAGGTAACACCTCAAGAGTATTAAAATATTGAAAATGGTTGTTTCTCTTCTCTTTCCTATGATTGGTTGTGGCATAGATAATTCTTTTGTTATCATTAAAAAGGCTTCTTAAACATCTGTTGTGATTAGAAGAGAAACAAATGACTCAATGTTGAAAATAAAATTCTAGACCGCAAAATTTGAAAGCTTAAAAAGAGAAAGATACCCATAGTAAAGGTTCTTTGGAGGAATCATGTGTAGAAGAAGCTACTTTGGAAGTGGAGTTAGAGACGTTTAGCAAGTATCCTTTCCTCTTTTAGAAATTTTGAGATGAAATTTTTATTAGAGGGGGAGAATTGTTACAACCCGTTCCTAGCTTTGCTAATAATCCTAGATATTTAAGATAATCTAAATTCTTGTCATACTTTTATTAGTAATATTCTATGTTGTGTTTTATCTTAACTTTGGTAACCTTAAATACTTGTTTGGGTAACTCATAATCATGACTTAAGCATACTATAAAGATCTGAGTTAGAGTAATATAGCATTAACCCATACATGTATGCAAGAAGAGAGTTAATGACATTGAAGGAAATGATTAATAAATAATTTTTCCTCTGAGAATATTATAAAAATAATATTGAAGTATTTTATATAATTCAATTATGAATCCAAAAAAAAATAATGAACAAAATTGGAGTTAAAATGAGAGAGATATGACCTTTTTAGTAAACATGTACTGAGTTCCACGACCGCGACGTTGTGTCGTGTGTCGCGACCCGCGACGCTGTGTCGCGACCGTGACGAATGTCGTCCAGGACAACCAATTGTAAAACGACCATATCTCAGGATATACTTATCCATTTTCAATGAAATGAAGGTGTGTTAGAACCACAATTCGATCCTCTAACATCTCAGACATCTTTCTCAATGAGAAGAAGACCTGGAAGGTGATTTCTGGGGTATTTTTGGGAAGAACGTGAAGAACAGAGGAAATCCAAAGGGGGTTGCCATAGATTTGACTTGGTAAGTAGTTTTAATCGTGATTCTTCCTTCTCTTAATTTCCCCTTGCTCGGAACCCTTGATCCATCAAATTTGAGGTTTGTGTTAACCTCTGACCTTCATCTTCTACCTATAGTAGACCTCGTTTAGGGTTGAAAGGAAGAGGAAACTAGTGATTTTCTAGGATCTTGATATTGATTCAAGATTTTCAGAGATGTGTTGCATTTTTAAGGTGTTTTCACACCTTAGGGTGAGTGGGTACTTCTTTTCAACAGTATAATGCACAAAAATGAGTTAGATCATCAATAATTTTCAATTGCTTAGTATGCGAGTACAAATCCTAAATGGTCTATTTGATCTAGCTTTTGCAAGTTGGTATGAAATGGATTATTTATCTATTGTGATTAATTTCAAATGATGAAATCATATTAGAAATGGATACAATCCATATAAATGATAATTCTTAAAGTATTTGCTGAGGTTATAAGAGTAAACTAAAATTTAGGGTATTCAGCTATGACTAAAATTGTTGTATAATTGAATAAAGAAGTTTGCCTAGTTGAATCACCTTTCTTACGAATGATTGTTTTATTTGTATGTGCATTACATATATGGCAGATAAGATCTTGCATTTCATTTGAAGATATCAATGTTTGATTGGTATATCAGTAAGGAGGGTGGAACCCTAAATGAATGGTAAGTTGGATGTTTGCAAATAGACATCTTGATTCAATGTTATTCTTAATGTATGATGTTTTAGTAAATGGCATGGAACCCCTAGTTTAGTTCATTACAGGGTTTCATATATATATATATATATATATATATATATATATATATATATATATACAATTATATGTGAACTGTTGAGAGAAATCTTTACTAAATGATGATATGATGTATTAAATTCTTATGTGAGTCATGTGATAAGTGAATGAAACCCTAAGGATAGGGTGTTCAGTGAATCAAGTATTGTGATATTAATGTTTCTCAGTATGAGATGTGATTATGTTTTATAGTTTTGTTGTTGTAAATGTTAGCATATGATTTAGGAAATGAATAGTTTACAAAGATGAACTAAGATATGTTAATGTTATGATTGAATTGTGAATTTAAAGAGTGAATTAGACATGTAGATGCCCTGAACACTGTAGAATCCTCATAGGATGAGGCATGTGCTGCGAGGAGGAAACAATTTCCCAACTGGAGGTAGTCCAGATCGAGGTACGTCGGAGCACACCAGTAGGGTGCAAGGGTCTTGACCGGTAGGAACCAGCTGGGGATGTTGGTGGTACCTGTGTTACATGTTGAGTGATTAGTGGTCAGTAGGTCTACTGATGCACAATAAGCTGAGGGCTTTGACTCACTGCATGAGTACCCAGGTTGAGAGGTGGAGTTTGAGATTTCTGGCCGCTCCCATTAACTGTCGAGAGGCAGATGTGCCGAGGCCCACTGTAGAAGGGGTCTTACTCAAGAGATATGCTTTGGAACTCGAGCATGCTTCTAAGCCTTGTACAGTGAGATCGTAGCTTGCTGTGATTCTTTCACATGTTGTGGTACACCTCATGTGGGTTTAGGGCATAATAAGATGAATGAGAGGTTAAACAAGTGTGTGCAGTTATTCAGTTATTCTTTGTATGTTTCTGAATTATTAGTTCTCTTTATGATCAATCAAGAATTTCATATATTGATTCACTCTTGTAGATATCTAGAGTATGTTGCCATATTTATGATTATGAATGATTAGATGCTTTAAAGCATATTGATGTTATAATTAATATCAGTTTCTTGACAATATATCTGTAATTATATAAGTGCTTTAAATTGTTTCTTTGATGTACTCATTCACTGAGTGAGTAGGCTCACCCCTCTACTCACAATTTTTTAGGGAAATCACATGGACTTGAAGAAGGTCAATGCATCAGAGTAGATCTACCACATGATTTAAGTATGAGATCAATTAAGTTCAGCGGGTCCCTGTCACTCTTGGTCCTTGTATAGATGTGAGAGAGTTGTAAATGATATTTTGTATCTTTGTTTCCTTAATAAGAGAGAATGTATCTGATTATCATGTCATATGTACATGGAAGTGTGAGAAACAAAATGAATGTATGTATGTGTATCATTAATGTTGAGATCATATTAGAGTAATCAAAGTTTAATTATCTTGTAAAGTTTTTTAATGTTATTGGATGTGAGAAAACAAAGAGTTGGAAATATTGGCTCTATATCAAAGGATAGGTAAGTCCTTGGTTGATTTATTGGCTCCTTTTGGTCATTAAAAAGGAGGTTGGGTACCCTTGGCTTGGAAAAGAAAGCTTATCTTCTATGTCTTATAATGGAATATAAGTATACATTGGTTGCAAAATCCTAGAGCTTGATCTCTCTAGGTAGTGGATTGACTTTCTCCTAGTCTAGAGATTGAAACCACTCTACATAGCTTGTTTTATGTTTGTTCAATCTCTCTCATCCTTGCTATGTATGCTTAGTTGCACTACAAATTCCATATTTACAAGCCCATATCTTAAAGTAACTTGAAGTTATAATGAATCTTGTTGAAGTACTTTTTAGATCTATTCATCCTCTAGACCCCATTGATCCAACAAGTGCTTTAGAGACACAGTCTTCTCCAACAAATCTCCTACAAGATAAGAAGATGGGAAACAACCTACTTGTGTCTCTCAAATTGGAATCTAGTTTATCCATGAGACACCTAATCTTTGATGACACGAACTTCCTCTATTGGAAGAGGAGGATGTAGTTCTACCTTCAAGTAATGAGATACAACATGTGGAAAGTAATCATCATTCCATACAAGGAGCCAGTGGGAGATGTAGCTACTTGGGATGAAGCTACCCTCAAGAAGGCACAACTGAATTCAAAGGTTATAAGAATTATCTATTCAGCCCTGACCCCCTCTGATTAAAATCGGATCTCCTCTTGGGACACAGACAATGAGAAATGGAACAAGTTGTGCATCACTTATGAAGGCAAAAAGCAAGTAAAGGAGTCTGAGACCTACATGCTCAAGGGTCTCCTTGAAAACTTCAAGATGGGAAAGAAGGATAGAGTGGATGAGATGTAGATAAGGTTTAACACCATAATGAATAGACTTTATTCATTGGGACACACCATGGATAGAGGGACCATCAAATCCAAGATTCTAAGGTCTCTCCCCAAGATATGGGAATCCAAGGTAACCTCTATTGAAGAAATTAGAAGCCTTCATGACATTGCCACCAAAGATCTTATTGGCAATCTTCAAGCTCATGAGCCAAGACTTGACAATCAAGAGGAAGAGGAGAAGTAAGAAGAAAAGGAATCAAAGAAGATCAATTATAGTGCTTTCAAATCTCAAGTGGAGGAACTTATTATCCAACAACAACTTGCTTACCGGTCCTCTCCTCCTTCCTCAAGTGAAGATGAATCTCCTAGTGTGCATGAAGCTAACTACTCCAAGGGAAAGCACTTCAAAGGAAGGCCATCCTCCTCCTCTATTCAAATATATTATGCATGTGGGAAAAAGGGAGACTAAAAGAATGAGTGACCCAAGGCCAAGAAGTCCTACCACAAAAGTAGCTCCAATAAAAGGGATGACTACAAGATGGATGGCAAATACAAGAAAAGGGAGAAGAAGGAAAGAGCAAGCAATGATGCATCCCATGTCACATGGGAGGAGTCTTCTTGTAGTGATTGCATATCCAATAAGGGATGATGACACCTTGAACTAATGGCCTCTACTAGTGAAGACATTGGTGAGGTAAGTAAGGGAAGTGAGGTGAGCTCAAATGATTTATCTAAAGAAACCCTCATTGATATGCTAAATGCTTTCTGCTCTTCTTATTCTGAATGAAAATCTAAGAAAAAGAGGTTAGGGAAGATCATAGATGATTTGTGTGTTAATATTGATATCCTTGATCAAAATGAGAAATTGCATCTTTATAGTATTGATTCCTTGCAAGGCCAATTTCCTGATCTTGAGCTCTAATACAATGGAGTTGAAGTAGAGAATGGTATCTACCTTAAGAACATCAATAGTATTAAGGAGGAAAACCAAACCCTCCTTGATGAGCTTGTCTTACTTAGAACTAAAAATGATAATCTTAGACATTCTTGTGATGCTATTAAAGATGGAAATAGGATTTATCTTGATGATCTTATCTTGCTTAGAAATGAAATTGCAAGATTGGTTGCTCAAATTACCGATCTTTCTTCTAGACCTCTAATGCTTAGTAATGAGGTAGCTAGCATTACTCTTGAGAGATATTCTTATCATACTAAAGCCCTTTGTTTGGATGTTGTCTTACTTCATGCACAAGATGAACTTGCTAGCTTATCTTCTAGTTTCATTACTCTTAGTGATGATAATCATAAACTTGGAGCTTCCTTGCAGAAATTTTTTAAAGGGAAAAAGTCCCTCAATGAAGTTCTAGATCACTCTACCAAACTAGTTGGTATTAGTGGTTTGGGATATGTAGGGGGTCTCAAAAGATCAAGAGTAAGGGATAAAGTAAGAAAATAAGCAAGGAACCTACTTTCATCCATGGAGAGTCATCCAACCCTAAGAACCCTATAATTTGTCTGCATTGAAAGAATGATGACCATTATTCTACTTATTGTACTTATAGAGAAAAGGAGACCAACCCAAAGATGAAATGGGTCCCCAAGCTAACTCTAGATCCCAAAGTTTAAAATGGGTGTCACCATTTTCCTTTCTTGTAGGTAAAATGAAAATGGATTGTTGATAGTGGTTGCTCAAAGCATATGACAAGTGAAATCAACCACTTCAACAAGTTCACTAATTAGAAAGGAGGATCAGTGACATTTTGTGACAACAACAAAGGTAAAGTGATAGGTGAGGGTTATTTAGGTGATTCACTATTCATCAAGAATGTTCTTCTTATAGATGGCCTACATCACAATTTAATTAGTGTTAATCAATTATGTGATAATGGCTATCTTGTTTTTTTTACCTCACTAGAATGCTTGCATCTAGATTCCCTCTCCTACAATGTTATATATAAGGGAACTAGAAAAAATAATCTTTGTGTTATTGTTCTAGACTCTATTAAGCCTATTCTGGGTAGATTCCTTGTTGTTAATTCAAATGCTATATCTTTGTGTCACCTTAGGCTTAGTCATGTAAATATGCATCAGTTGAAGAAGTTGAGCAAAAAGGAATTGATCAAAGGACTTACAAAACTAGATTTTGTGAAGGATGAGGAATGCCAACCTTCTACCCAAGGAAAGCAAACCAAATCCTCCTTTAAATCCAAAGGATTCCTTAGTACCAAGAGATATTTGAACTTCTTCACATTGATCTATTTGGACCAATGAGAACTCAATCACTTTTTGGTAGCAAGTACTGCCTTGATTATTGATGACTTTTTTGGATATACTTGGACCTTCTTTATTGTTTCAAAAAGTGATACTCTTTATATTTTCTCTGATTTTATAAATGATTTGAAAATGAAGCTTCTTTCTGGATTGTCTCTATCCATAGTAACCATGGGGGAGAATTTGAAAATGACTTGTTTGAGCGATTTTGTGAGGAATTTGAGTATGCACATAACTTTTCTTCACCTAGAACACCTTTAAAAAATGGGTTTGTAGAGAGAAAGAATATGTATCTTTTGGAAATGGCTAGGACCATGCTTATAGAGTATGATACTCCAAAGAAGTTTTGAGCTAAAGCTGTTAGCTCCTCATGTTTTATTTTATGCAAAATCGGGTTTTCATTCATCGATCTTTAAAGGAAACCCCCTATGAGTTATGGCGTGGTAGAAAGCCTTATATTGATTACTTTCATGTTTTTGTTATCCTTATTTTATATTAAACATCGAGGATTCCCTCGACAAGTTTGATGCCAAATACTACAAGGTTTTCTTTCTTTTCCATAGCACTACCATTAGAGCTTATAGAGTATTTAATATTGAATTGTCTAAAATTGAAGAGTCTATCAATTTTTGAATGATGATGTTGCAGATGAGGTGATCCATCACTTGAAAGAGCTCTACATCATTGACAACTAAAAAGAGGTGATAGTTGATGAAGAAGAGAAAGAAGAAAAAAAAGAAGGATCCAACTCCCCTCTTTGCAAAACATCATCCAAAAGAGCTCATCATAGGTAATCCCTATGTGGCCTGCATTAAAAAAAAGAACAAGCAGATAGTGCCTTCATCTCACTGCTTGAGCCAAAGAATGTCAAAGAAGCTATTAAAGATGATGAATGGATCCTAGATATGCAAGAAGAGTTAGAGCACTTTAACACGAACAAAGTGTGTAACTGAGTGCCAATACCAAATGATATAAAGATCTTTGGCACCAAGTGGGTCTACCGCAACAAGCTAAATGAAACCAAAAAATTGGTAAGGAACAAAGCAAGGTTAATTTCTCAAGGCTACAATCAGCAAGAAGGTATTAAATTTAATGAAACTTATGCTCTTGTTGCTGGACTTGAATCTATTAGAATGATACTTTCCTTTTCTATCTATATGAATTGTTTGCTTTGTCAAATGGATGTTAAAAGTGCATTTTTGAATGGTAAAATTGAGGAGGAAGTCTATGTGGCACAACCTCCCGGTTTTGTACATGATAAATTTCCTAACCATGTTTATTTGTTACAAAAAGCTCTCTATGGACTCAAACAAGACACTAGATCTTGGTATGAGAAACTAAAGAACCTTTTTCTAGACTATGGATATATCATGGGCAAAGTTGATTCTACTCTATTTCTTAAACACACTTCTAGTAACTTTTTTATTATTTAAATTTATGTTGATGATATTATATTTGGTGGAACTAATCTATCTTTGCAAGGAGTTTAGTTCTTTTATGCATAGTGAGTTAGAGATGAGCATGAGGTGGGATCTAACTTTCTTCCTTGGCTTCCAAATCAAGCAAACCAAGGAAGGTAAATTCACCAACCAAGACAAGTACACAAGTGAACTCTTGAAGCTCTTTGGGATGGAGAACACCAAGCCGATGGAAACCCCCAAGTCAAACGTTACCCAACTTGACAAAGATGAAAAAGGTGAGAATGGAGATAAGAAGCTCTATAGAGGTATGATTGAAAGTTTATTGTATTTAATTACCTCTAGACCTAATATATTTTCCAATGTTGGCTTGTATACTAGATTTCAATCAAGCCCTAGGAAATATCATCTTGTAGTTGTTAAGAGTATGTTAAGGTATCTAGCCAAAAGTAAAATTTTTGGTCTGTGGTATCCCAAGTCAAGGGACTTTACTGTCACTTCTTATAGTGATATGGATTATGCAGGGTGCTTGATTAATAGAAAGAGCACAAGTAGAACTTGCTTCCTCCTAGGAACATACTTAGTTTCTTGGTTCTCTAAGAAACAAGGCATTGTAGCTCTTTCAACTACTGAGGCTGAATACATTATAGTTGGGAGTTTTTGTGCCCAAGTTCTATGGATGAAGAAAATTCTCTAAGAATTTAATATTCATTATGATTCTTCTCTTAGCCATTGTGATAATACCAGTGCGGTCAATCTTTATTATAATCCTATATTGCATGGTAAAGAAAAAATATAGAGGTATGCCATCATTTCCTTTGTGACCATATTGCCAAAAAGGATATTTATATCACACATGTGGACATGGAAAATCAACTTGTAGACATTTTCACAAAACCTCTAGATAGAGTGCAATTTACCTTTATTGGATCAGAAATGCTTATTATTGCTCTTGAAGATATTGATATGCCTTCTAGCTAGATGTTCTCATACCTATATGTTCTTTCTCATTTCTTGCTCACCTTATGCTTCCTAAGTGATAAATTTTCATAGTTTTAATGCCTTATTTCACAAAATAATAGTCAATGATGATGGAATATGCCCAAATATGTTCAAAATGCATGAAAAGATAGAAAAATAAATTTATATAGCACTCTAGAGGTCTAGAATTTAATTTCTCATCTTTTGGACAGATTGACCAATCAGTCAAGTTTGAACTGGTAGAAACTCGACTAATCCTAGGTTGAGGATTGAGCTAAACTGCAATATTGATCGAGTTTCCAAATCTCAGTACTCAATAGACAGTGTTGCAGGGAAGATTTTATAAAGGGTATTGACCAACGTTTCTCTCTCTCAACTAGATAAAGTTGACTGATAGCCACTCTCAAGCGGTCATCCTCCAACCCTAGGGCTAACCCAACCTCTCCTACACCCATCCTTGCCCCATATCAGCCCTCCTTGCCTCTCCCAACCTCAACCTAGGTGGTTAGGTGGCATGATGCTTACATTTCTTTCTTTGTTGGTAGTCTTCTCTTCTCAATGCGACCTCCATGGCCTTTAACCAAAGAAAATGCACTAGACCAGATGGAACTCCATCCTCTTCTAGTGCTCCTAGGCATGTATCCTTTGATGATATCTCTTTCATCTCCATAGAAGCCATGAATAGGTATAAGGAACTCCTTCCTACGAATCCCTTTCCTTTTTGTGCCTTGTTTGAACCACATTTTGCAACTAGTGATGTGATAAAACAGGTTGCTGAGGTTTTCAAATATCACCATCTTAGTGCTTTGTGTGTATAATATTCGTGCTTCACAAATTCCATGTCTAGCATAAAAGTGATCTACAAATTTAATGCCAATCTCATGTGAAACTACACTACAATCGTGCCACCACCTAACACCAAAGTCATCCTAAATTCCATGATTGTTGATACCAAGATTACAAACTCAGAGGATTCTTCGAAATCCTACCTCAATGGTACTAACTTTATTGATACATGGATGTCATCCTATCCCAAGTACCTTGACCCGCTTGACCCCCAGATAGTCTATAAAAGCTTTGAACCCGAGCCCCCCCAATTGATATCCACAAGTTTTTAAAGAAAATCGATGTACCCTATGAGAAGAAACCCATCCTGAACTCTTCTACCCTCAACATCAAAAATCAAATCATTGCCTTAGTAGTGAACTATAATATCCATCCCAAGAAAAATCAAAGGGATATTGTAGAGAACACTACTATGATAATCTATTGTCTCTTGAGTGATGTTGGAGTCAAATGGGAGTGTTATATTCTTCTCCGTATGACCTTTTTTGAATTAGGGAAGAACACCACTAGTACCCATCCCCCCTATCCCAACTTGATATGTGGTATGTTTTCTTACTATGCTGAGAAATATCTTTTCCATGACCTCGGATACAATACAAGATGGAAAGGTGTTTCAACTAGTGAGACCACTATTAAGAAGTCCTTTCACCCTACCTCCTCTACCACTTGCATTGCTTCCACCTCCACACAGACCCCTCCACCTCCTCCTACACTTGATTGTGCCTCGATTTTGGTGTCAAATGAAGCCCTCATGGGATATATGATACACCAACATATGTACAACCCCCAGGTTCAGGACCACATCCTCTAGGATTTAGTTCAGATTATGTCAAACATGAACGTATCATGTAGCCATCCTTACCACACCTACCAGCCCTACCCTAAGGTTGATAATGCTTCCTATGCATACAATTAGTTCAACTCAGGCTCATCACATGCTTCTTCTGCTGTATCACTTGCTTCTGATAGGGAACATTCCCACTTTTCCTCTCTGCCTGATGTCCCTCAACTTCTTGCTTTGCCTCCTGGTCCTACTTCAACTCTACTTGCCAGCTTTGATGTGTCTTCTATTCCCAACTTTGAGCAAGCTAAGGATCTAAAAGAGTGTGGCATCTCCTGGGCAGAGCAAAACCATCATTGGCCTAGTCCACACTCATTTGTTCTTTCTGACAATGAGGAAATGGTTGGTGAAGTGGATGATGATATTGATGTTGGTGATAGTGAGGATGATGGTGCTGCTGGTTTTGATGATGGTTCTAAGGATGGTGGTGATGGTGCTGAAGCTACACCTACTACCACAGATGCACCTTTAGATGGAGATGAGGGTACCAACTAGAGTAAGAAGAAGACGAACCTCTTGACCTAGATGTCATAGATGTTTAGTTCTTAGTCTATATATTGTTTATCTTGATCTATTTCTTTTTACTTTTTATGTATTGAACATTTGGGCACTTTATGAGGATTAATATTTTCATATTTTGTTGTTTTCTTTGATGCTTTGTAGTTTTCATCATGAGAGGACATATCTTTTGTTTTCATCATGAGAGGACATATCTTTTGTTGTAATCTCATCATATGTACCTTTACTCTATGCTTGGTTATATGTAATGAGTTCTTGGTATGTGATGCCATATTTTGTTTATGACTCTAGTATGTTTGTTCTTTGTGGTTTTTCGGTTGGTGCTAGCTTTGGTGGTTGCTTGTATAGTTTGTTCTTATGGATGAGACATGTGTTTTTTAGCTCTTCTACCCCCATGCCTTTTTGAAATGGCAAAGGGGGAGATAAAATGTGAGCTCATGTACTATAGGTAATACAAGGGAGATTTTGAGCTCAAGTGCATATAGAATTTTGATCCTTTTCTAGTTTATTATTTTTTTATATCATGTGCATATGTAAATGACTCAATATATATGTGTGTGTTCTATGGTTCAACTTTTTGGAAAACTAATCATACATGTCAAAGAAAAGAGAAATTGAGCTAATCATGAAATTATGGGGAGCAATTTCAATTGTCCAATCATGTATCCCCTTACAATTCACAAGGTAAAAGTTTTAATTCTAAATCCTTTTCAATATGTTGAGACCATAATCATCACTTTTATCGATATTGAATGTTTCTTGTTGTTGTTATAGCATGTATATGATACACACTATAATAATGTTGTGATTGGATATGTATATGTACTTATATAAAATCCCTCAAATACAATATTAGAGTCTTAGATGCCTTCCATAAGCGACACACATGAAAAGCTTGATCGACCAAGCGTAGATTTGCACAAAACAAGGTATGCAATCCATCTCATGGAAGTGTGATGGCAGATATGTAGATTTTCACAAAGCATGGTTCATGCCTATCGTTTCAACTTTTGGGTCAGACTTCATTGGTGACTTGGAGAGCCCAAGCCCAGATGCATGAAGATGATTATGGCAAAGAGTTGCGCATATCATCTATCCAAGAATTGCATGTGATGCAATTGGTAAATGTTACCTACCTTAATAATTGATTATGGATGCTGGCATTGGCCAGGTAATAACTCAATTGTTTTGGATCTTGGCTCACTAGAAGGTTGTACGTTGTAATCTTCCAAATTGATGGTGAGGGCTATCAGTTTGACAAAAATAGTGGGAGTGATAATTAATTAAAGACCTAATTAATATCATCAACTTTATCAAATCAAACAAATAAAAAATGTTTTGAAAAGTTGCAAAAAATCTTTTGTAGAATCCAAATGACAAACCAAAATTCATTATCATTGCGATCAATTCATAAATGGGATAAATTTCAAATCTAGTTTGGGACCTTTGATAAGTGTTCTCAATGGTGAGTGTAAACTCTAAAGTCCTTGAAAGACCAGAGCCAGTTGAACCACTCCAAATTCGCCTAAGGCTAAAATTGGATGCTTACTTGAAGTATGCCAATGATGCCTAAGACATCAAGAACCTTATGCTGAGCTATATGAACTATGAGTTGCATAAACAGCTTGAAGCATGGACATTCTTGAGATGGTTATAAATCTTAAGAATCATGTACACTGTGAAAGGTATAATGTCTTCAAAGCGATGTTTGAGTATAATTATATAGATGGAGATTGAGTATAATCTCATATGCTCAATATAATTGTGCATATACATTAACTATGATTTCTGATAAGTCAAGAGTTGACCAAAAATATGATTCTACAATTCATTATGTGAATCATATATCCAGTTTATCAAATATTAAGAAACTTGGCCAAACCATTGTCTGATGTGCTTGGCATATTGATGACAAAGCATGAATGAAGAAAGGAAAAAACCTGTGATAATGATCAACAGAGTGAAGTCCATAGACTAAAGCAAGGCAAAGAAGTGTTATGAAGCCAAGCTTAGGTCCAAGTCTTCATCACTCAAGATATTGAGAGGGGTAAGTAGGAAAGGGAAATAACCTCTTTATAGAGGATCTTAGGAAGATGATAGAGATAGAGATCTCTACTTCAGGACCTGAGAGGAAGTAAGCTAGAAATTGTGTAGAGTAAGAGTTTCAACCATTACAGTTACATTATCACATTCATGGGCATGTAATTGAATTAGTGAATTGATATTATATACCTGCCTTCAGTGAAATCGTCATGCATCTTGTATGGACAAGAATGTAATGGGATGATATTTCATTTTAGAGATATGATCTTTGATGGCAATGCATATGTCTCACAAAATACACTTGATAGTTAAAGAGACAAATGTGTGTGACACATGTAGTGAATGACATGATAACTCAAACTTGAATGCCTATAGCGATATAATCTAGAGCGCATAAATGGGATTGAATTTCTAGAATCCATATGATGGATATCTAGACTCTTTTGGTTGTTGAACCCGCTAATCTCATTCATTGTTCAATATGACAAAGTTTCTTCACTAGATGTAGTGGGAGGACAATTATTCTATTAAGAATTATACATATAGATGTATATAGGCCTTTTAGAATAAATGCTAAAGGTAATCACTAGTACTTCAATGTATTTACTGATGAACTTAGTAGATATTATAGTTTGTATTTAGTGAAATACAAACATGAATCTCTTGAAGTGTTCAAGGAGATCATAAATGAAGTACATAACAAACTTGGTATAAGTATTAAATTTCAATATGATCAATTTGGAGATACTTTGAACCAAGAGTTTGAGAACCTTCTTGAAGATCATGATAATGTATCATGATGGACTCCACCTGAAACACAATGATAGTGTATCATGAGAAGTGTATCAGAAAGAAGGAATCAAACATTGATAAGTAAGAGTGTGATTACTAGCTAAAACTTCAAATTTCCTTTTGGGCACATGCTTTACACTGGGAATAAAGAGAATCACAAAATGTTGTGGAATCTCAAAGTTCCTTAAGTAACACACATAATTCATGGTTCTAGTAGAACACACTTAGAGCTTGAATGATATATGATATCTTATGGACAAGAAGGTAGTGAGTTGATCATATGATGAGTCAAAAATCTACCTAGAAGCTAATGAGAGCCAGAAACTAAGATATGGCTTGAAGCCATGAAATCCAAGATGGACTCCATGTATATCAACAAAGTATGACTTTGGTTGATCCACCTGAAGGGGTAAAACCCATAGGGTACTTTTGGGTCTTTCAAAAGAAGACTGACATGGAGGGTAAGTTGGTTGAAAAGAGTTTCTAACAAGTTCAAGGTGTTGAATATGGTGAAATCTTTTCAGCAGTTACCATGGATAAATTCATTTGGATAATACTTGTCATTGTAGCTTAATATGACTTTGAGATTTTGCATATTGATGTTAAAACCACATTTCTTAAATGGAATATTGTGCAGGATGTGTATGTAACACAACCTAAAGGTTTTATAAATCCAATAATGCAAATAAAGTCTATAAAGCTGCATAGATCAATCCTTGGATTGAAGCAAGCACCTCAGAACTGGATCTTCAATTTGACAAGATAGTCAAAGAGTTTGACTTGAGTCAGAATAAAGATGAAATTGGTGATTACAAGAATTTAGTGGGAGTATCATCCTTATACTACAAAATCTGGCAATGAAGTGCATTCTAAAAGGTTTTTATAGAAGCATCCTACATGATAGGAATCAATATCTATAGAGATAAATCAAGAGGGCTTCTTGTCCTAGGAAAGAGAACATACTTTGGCTAGATGCTAAAGGAGTTCATCATGGTGAGAGATAACTTGTCCATGTTCCATGGAGTTAGTCTCTTCCAAGTGTCCCAATTCTTATGAAGAATAAGGAACACATGGATATATGCCACATGCATTCACAATTGGATCTATCACGTTTGAACTCATCTCGTTATCTTGTATGTATTAGACATGACAAGAAAATATGAACTAACTATCTTGTATGTATTGGACATGACAAGAATAAGTGAACTCATCATCTTGTATGTATTGGACATGACAAGAAGAAATGAAATCATCATCTTATATGACTAGATGATATAAATATCTAGTTATCTCATATGTATTGGACATGACGAATGGATATCTATCGATTGTGTACTTGTGAAGTACTAAAAGGATTAGTTATTTAGTTATGGTAATAAGGAAGAGTTGGGTGTAAAGAGTTACATCGATGCAAGCTTCCAAAATGACAAAATTGTGTTTGACCTTGGAATAAGAATTGTTAGTTGGAAATGTTCCAACATAAAACAATGGATTAATTCTATAATAAGAAGTTGAGTAAATTAGTGTTACGAACACTGTAAAGGATAAATTATGCATCTAGAAGTTGATATGGATGAACTTATGGGAGGTTCCAACCATTGGTGACCCAGTAGTAATATTGTGAAACCAATGGAGCTACTGGTTAGGCAAAGGAATTTCATATAGTATACTATGACACTTCCATCTCATATGAGTTGTCGTACAGTCAGGGGATGTGAAACATGCAATATACCAACTTGAAGCAAATGTTGCTTACCTGCTATAAAAGAACTTGTGCAGTAGAAACATGATGGACATGTTGAGATCACTTGGAATATGATTCGTGGGTGATTGGCTCTAAGTGCAAGTGGGAGTCTGTTGGTATAGTATGCCCAGAGAGCCAATCATACGAAGATTGCAATGAGGCATATGATACTGGATTTGATAATGATAAAGGTAATTCATCCTATTATGTTTGTCTCACTCATGATATGATGACACATACATGATAGATGTCTAAAGAATGATGTGACTTGATGACATATGTCTTTAGGTTGAGGACCTGAATAATGAGATCATATGTACGATAAGAGTACATACATTCTTGTTATGTTCCTAGTTAGATATTACTGTGGAAGAAAAATAGACAACATTAATACTTAAGATAGAGTGTGTGTTGACTGATGATAGAGTCTCATTATTCATGATATATGATATCAAGTCAAGCACACAAATATAAGAGAATAGTATATCGGATAGAACCACCACGAGAGTGATACATGGATACCATGGAATGGTAGTCACAATCGTCTCTCATAGTGATGGTGGTGATTGTGGTTCTTAGACCTAAAATCACTACACTCATCACATGTGGTTGGGTACACTTTGACATCATCAAACACAGTCCTGAAGCATGGGTTTTATAACAGTGATGATTGGGTGACTTTGATACATGGGGACTTGACTATGAGTGATAGATATGGGATTTGTCCCTCCTACAAGGAGTCTGATATCCAGGGCCCCCTGATAAGCGAGACTAAGAATTTTATGGCCATACTCATGTGATTCAATATATGATATGTGAATTCACATGGATCTCAGACAGTCTTCTCTAGGTCAAGGAACATGGATTGAATGTTGAAGAGGATGAGATTTCATGCCTCGAGTTCAATCTGTATGTCAGTGACAAAGGAACTATAAGATCACGGTAACACTAATCACATATTGTAGGGTGAAGTTGTTCTCCAACTTTCTGAGTTATTTGGGTAGCAATGATGAGTTACTAGATTTTTCTCATTGCTTGCAATGTCATAAGTTGTTATGAACATTCATTGCCAATGTAAATTGGAACCTGTAGGGTCACACACATAGGATACCCCTGGAAGAGGAGATGGTCCATGAATGATGTTTAGATTGAAACTAAAGGTGTTTAGGTACTCAATTAAACATACAATTGATTGACTGGACTCAGAACTATCAAGTTCAACTATTGAACTAGCTGGTTAGAGTGTCAGGTTGATTGGAGGCTGCATTGGCAATGTCAGGACTATCAACCAACCAATTCACCCAGGTGAGCCGATCGACTGTTGTGAGCCAATTGACCGGTTCACTTGGTGAACCGGGTGGCTCAAAGTCCTACCAACTGAGGAAATTAGGATTTGCCCAGTTGGAAGAAAACTTTCACGTTTCACTTGTTCAATTCAATTGGAATAAGTATTAATCTTTGCATTAATTGGAAACGACTGAGGAAAGTCAATTATAGGCAAGTCTGGGAAGTGAAACGAATGGTTCACTCGGTGAATCGATCAGCTCACACTCCCAACCGACCATTTCATTAGTGTATTGATTGGTTCTCCTACCGCAGTACAAACTATTCATGGAATTTCCAGATCCTTCTACTCCTGAACAGATTTGGAACCCTGACCCCGCCCTATACTATAAATCGAGGGGTATTGGGGGATTCTCAAAACTTACAACTCAGAATATCAAATTCTCTACAAAGTTGTTGTCCTCTCTGGTTCTTGTAACCGAGAGAGCCCGAGCAAGTGCTACCCGACTAGGGAGGCACAACAAGGGAAAGACAATTGTAGAAAAGCAGTATGAGTTTGGGAGAGAAGGTTGGTGCTAGTACACAAACATGAGGGTCATCTCCTTCCTGCCAGTTCTTCTAGAATGGCAGGAGTTCCAGGTGGTCCGTGTGGACTGTTTATAGAGGTGGGAGATGTCTTCTGCTGAGGAGGACATGTCAACCGCAGTCTGGGGTGGAGGCCAGAGTCCATGGCAAAGACCAGGATCTACACAGACACCATCCAAGACATGGCGTTGAAGACCGCACATGGCTGTGAGGTATCATCGTTGGGAAAGCCCTAGGACCAGGTATATCTTTCTAAAACCATCCTTTCCATTACATAGTCATTTATATGATCTCCTTTTATGGGATAATGGCCAGTAAATTTTTTGTTTCTATTGCCTACTTTGAGGCCATAAAACCCAACAGCTCTATCTCACTCAGTGGACACCTTGAAATCTCTCTCCCCTTTTGGCTATTGTCTACCTCAACTCCATGTCCATTACCCTACTACACTAAACTTCTTTTTCATGTTGAGGACAACATGGTTCAAAAGTTTGGGGTGGTAGGGAGGTATGCCCTCTTATCTCAATGTATTTTGTTTACGCTTGTACCTAATTCACCCGACTGTTTGATTGATGGAATCACTTTATCTAGTGTAAATTTTCTTTTTCTTGCAATCATGCATACATGTAGTTCTTTCTTTTCATGCATTTTTTGAGTAATTTTTCAAAAAAATTGCTCTTTTTTCTTTTCCATCTCAGGCATTGCATTTTCATATAGATTTTGGTAATTTGTATGTGTTTCAGTTAGGATTTTCTTGCTTAATGCCTTTTATTCCCTAGAGTAGGTTTGGATGTGATAAAAGTGCAAATTGGCACCATTTTGGCCAATTTTTCCCAAATTTAAAATGTCTTGACCAAAAAGCATGTTGATCGCTGACAAATCATGCCACATTCTAAGATTTAATTACTAAATGGTCTTAATTGTTGACTTTTTACATGTGAATCACCTCTATTATGTTTGTGAATGTTTTTTTTGAATCATGATTTGAGCAAGCTACGAACGCTTAGGGTTTTTGGAAGCTTATGATAAAAATATGAATCACATGTTGTTCACTCATGCGGCATGATATTTTTGATAAAGTGTTGGATTATTTTCATGTAGGAGATTTTGTGTTGAGAACCACACAAGTGACCCCTCTTTGGCTTGTCCCTTCTTTCATCATCTTCATACCCCTCTGCCACATGAAAGGCTGCCTAAGTGCACATATTTAGCCTTGGCCACCTCCAAAAGCTTGGGGTTGCCATATCTACATCTCCCCACTTCACTCTCACCACCATATGCCCCATCTAACAAAGGGAAAAGAAAAAGAAAAGAAAAGAAAAAGCAAAAAGAAAATAAAAGATGCTCCTTTTCAAGATCATCTAAATCAAAGATGAGTGTAATATCACTCCAATCTCTTAGCGCAATCCTTTCTTCTATTTTCACACCCATTGAGCTAAGAAACATCAAACCTAGCTCACTTACCCTTTTTCCATAGCCACGTGGTCACTTCATGTGGTTTGAAGAACAAGATTGAATGCATGAAAGTGAAACAACACTCCTAGTCATCTTTGATTAATACCACCATGAGATGGTCTACCCGAAACTACATAAAAGGCATATGGATAGCTGGTGTGTTCTATGCTCTATATTTGAAGTTTGTATGCTCATTTCTCTTTCATAATTGGTTTGTGAAAGTGGAGAGGAGAGAGGTAGAACACATGTACTTAGTCACTTTTAAGCCCATTTGGTCAATCATCATCTTTTGCAATGCATTTGTCAATCCTACTTATTGAAAGAAACTGAAGAGAGAGATTAAGTTGGGGCAAACTTGAGGAAAAGTATGTTTTAAGTTTGGGGTGGTGATCCAACCTTGTTTTAGGGCTTCGTCATGTGTCTTTTTGCATCTTAATCACATCTAAACATTGTTAGATTACAAGATATTCCGTCAATATGTGTTTTACTATCAAATGCACTTGTAGAGGCTTGTTGCATGTTCTATAGGTACTTTTACCACTACTTGATGGAAGGGAAAGAGGAAGGTTGAATCTAGGGCTTCCCTTTATTTGGAGGAGTCAAAAATGAAACCGAAACAACTCCCAACCTACCCCAAGTGATCAAAGAATGTATTGAAGCAATACCCTCCATTGATCTCAAAGAACAAAGCTCAAAGTGATGATAAAGACCCCAACACAGCCATGGTGCCAAGAAATGGTCGTGCCAACTCATGCAAGAATCACAAAGATGACCAAAAACTACCAAGCTACAACAATATGCCCAGAATGACTGTGCTAGCGAGCACATTCGTGCCAAGAAGCCACCAGAACGGCTATACTAGCCAACATGACCATTTTGCCAAAGACCAGAATGGCCATTCTATGCAGAACAACCTCCACTCCATCTCGCCCACCATAGTTGTGCTACCCATCACAGTTGTTCTACCTAGCCCCCACCACTGGGCAGCACGACTGTGCTACCAGCTTTCATTTCACCACCTTCGAACTTGGCATTTTCCACTTCCCTGCATGGCCATTCCCTTCCACCATGTCCACTTCCCTACATGGACATTCCCTTCCACCATGTCTGCCCTACACTCCACCTAGAGGGCTCGTCCTGTCACCTAAAACCCTAATTTTCTGCACGGCATTCCCTACTTTACCCCCACTTAGTGCTTCCCCACTACCTATATATACCATAGTGGCAGCCACATCACTAGGTTAGCTACTTGAGCATTCATTTCTATCCCTCTTTGCATTCAAGAGCTCAACCTACCTTCCTCACTCTATTACTCCATATCCACCTCATTTCCACCTTAAAGCCCTAGTTTTCTAGGGTTTTCACCACCAAACCTACCCATTCATGTTATTTCTGACCATGGAGGGAGGTTCTTCATCTTCTACAGCAAGTAGGTGAGAAGGAGGGTCTTTCACGAGATACAATGGCCTTCTACCTCTTTCTTCTTTACTTTTTGCTCTTTTGTTTGATTATGAATAGCTAAGACCCCTTGGTGGGCTGTTTGGGGATAAAATGTTACTTTCTTACCATGTTGGGGGAATTTTACTTGTATTAAACATATTTTCATTCGAGGATGATTGTCTCTTTCTTCTATCTCATTTCCCATTATTTTACATGTGATTTGTTCTTAAACATATGATTGCTTGATGTATGATGCTTGATAACATCTAGATTCTAGGGGAAAATGAAGTCTATGTAACTATTTAAGGAATTACTCCTAGGTCCAACTAGTGGATCCCCAGCTAGCACCCTATCTTCCTACATACAAATCTCTTCTCTTACAACTAAGTGTGAGATCTATGTAGCTAGTGTAAGAGTGATTAGTGCAATTGCCTAGAGTTTTCGAAAGGCTAGATGGTGAGTAACATGAGGTGAAACACCCTCATCTCTACTCTCCCTTCCTACCCATGGCTTTTAATTTCCATAATAACCCTTACCCTAGAAAACTAGATTAGTTGAATTCAATAGAGATCCCACCTAGACCTTGGTCCAATTGAGCCTCGTAAGGCTAGATAAGGGGTGAAAGGGTGTAGTTCCCCTCCCACACTCTATTATATCCATGTCCAACCATAGTCCAGGGTTATTTCATTACATTTGACTATTGTTTGGTTTGGCAATCTAGAATGAAGATATATAATTTGCATGTTATATCAACCCTCAACTTGGATTCTTGTGACATTCTGCCAAATGGCCCACTCTACTCATAACTTGCTAAAACCCATCTTATTTTCTTAGTTTGCTTATGATAGTGTAGTTAATTTCTTTCATTGCCTCTTGGTCAATTTCTTAGGTTTGGATAATTAGTCCTTGCTTGAGTAGTTAGTGCTCTTTTGAGCTTGCTAGTGTTAATCTTGCTATTTAGTGATAACTTAGGTCATTAATTGCTCTAGCGCTTAACTTGTTTCTTTAGTGTTGACTTGCATTGCTAGTGTAACTTAGTTGTAGTTTCTTGCTCTTGATTAGTTAATTTCCTCACTTTGTTAATTAGAATTTCTTGTTTAGTGTTAACTTAGGGCTTTGCTTGTCATTGTTTCCTTTCTTTCTCTCAATTGCTTGCATCATTAGTATAATCAATCAAACAAACTTCAAATTATAAAAACCCTACTCTCTGCATAGGAATGTAGCTCACCCTAATCTAATTCTATTGCCCCCTCTCTCCTTGTTGATCGACCCCTCACCAACCATTCAACTATACTATAGTATGATCTTGTGCGCTTGCATGTGATGTATTGTTGTGACAACACATCCCACTATCACACAGACATCGAGGTGTTACGCAAAACGTGTGGAAATCACCATAAACCATGGATTACTAAAACATGGGTTAATTAAAACCGATTGCGGAAAGTTGATAAACTGAGAAACTTTTACATCTGAGTCCTCCTCCTGCAAGGAAACAGGTTATATAACATATACAAGATCTCGATACTTGTCCACAGCTTAGAGGAACGGTTGTCTAACCATCATGTGAGTTCATCACATGTTATATGTACATAAAGGCCCACATCCGGCCCATAGTAGGATATACAAAGGATCAACAGCCATACATCGTGAAACAACGTCAAAACGCTCCCAAGGACCTGAGACTACAGGGATAACTTTAGACTCTACTACAAAACAACAAAAAGCAGCATATCCATCTCTTGCCTTCTACTGCTCGTCTGGCTGCTCGGCCGCAACTCTGTGACCACCACCACGTCTAGCTCGAACACCTGAAAACCAGTAGGGTGAGACAATCGAACAGTGTCCTAGTGAGAAACATAACTCCACTCCGTAACTATAAAACTAGAAGGATAAAGCAACAGCAGAAGATAAACAATAAAATGTAGAATAATACAGTCTATACAGCAAGGCTATTCATACCATCAAGCTTACCAGGCTGTATCGAAGACATATCATCAATCATCTCTTTATTGAACATAAGATTATAAGATCTTATCGCATAACATGCGGAACATATAAGTAACTGCATGTATAAAAAGGTTAACTATGCAAGCAAGGCCTCAATCAATGTTTCGAGTTTTGTCTTAAGCAGTAAATACTATACGGATGGATTACATTTTATTATGCCCTGAGGAAGTGAGCCATACCACTCAAATCCAACCTTCGGTTGTGAAACCCAAAGCCGGTGCCATACAAGGTCAAATGGAAGAGTCGGACTCCACAATCTCCCACCTCGTAGTCAGTGTACAAGTACAACACAAGCAGGACCGCAGTCTCAAGCTTAAGTGGCCTCAGCCACATGGTCAGCTCCATAGGCTACCCATCCTCTAGCCCGCCTCGGTACAGGTCACGACGCTAGTATATCTGAGCCACGGGCCTGTTCACCGTGCTCTGAGCCATGAACGCATTCATGCTCCTCATCTCACATATCTGGAGCCATGGGCATGTTCACCATGCTCTATTCATATCCTGAGTCTGCAACCGTAGCTGCACTCGAATCCTCACTATTTTAGGCTAGGAGAAACCTCGCATACTCAACAATATGCACTCCAGGTTAACCCGTAGGAGAACCCGTTTCACCATCACCAGCTCCTGACGATGATGGATCTATGGCCAGGGCAACTACATGATATATTCCACTGTGATTAATTAGTATCTTTTATATGGATTGCAAGATTCAACCAAGTTGTATAACATGCAACTATAATAGGAAATAAACAACAACATTATGCCTTTATTGTAGTCACATCATCCTGATTCATCACAAGGATCATCACATACCATGGGATTTTAGTCCTTCATCATATATTGCCACTGCCTCTCAAGGCTTCATCATCATCATGGGATAGCAATCCCAAGTACTGTTTAGCCAAACACATCATACATGTTATCTCATCATCAAGAGTAACTACTCAAGCAATGTTACTCCTCATATATTCCTAATAGCCTTTCACTTGGCTATGCATCACCTGCATGGTTAGGGTACACAATAATCATAGGCTTAACAGAAGGCCATGCTATCAATATAGGATGTCATTAAAGATTCTATACTTTATCAATCTGATGATCATATGCATAAGACACATCATTAAGAAAACCATTTTATATGCTTATCATTATCTCAGCATTATACATATAGTCAAGGTGGTCACATTCATATGTGTAGCCATGCTAAGTTAAGAGGACAAACATTACCACAATAAATACCATTAAGCATGCAAGGAGTCACCATCATGTTAAACAAGAACATATACAACAAATCTGTTTTCCCATGATAAGAAGAACCCTCAATAGAGGCACCAAGAACCCTCACTAAAGGTTGTGTCGGGCAGCATGCCCTCACCTATTGTTCATCTCATAGTGTTCATCATATAACGGCCATCATACTAGGACCTATCGACCAAGTTCACAATGCTGTCTTGGGCTGGCAACAGCAACAAGGCGTGCAACAGCAAGGGAAACCAAACGTGTGATGGGGTGTCGGGCACCCAACCCTAACAGGAAACACTTGTGTCGGGCAGCAGAGCAACGTTCGTCACAAGGGGCATATCAGGAAAGGTTATACCACAAGAGGTATCGCCCAAGGGATCATCTCAAACTAACATCACAGACCTATTTTCCATCCATCCAAACCATGGCCTAACGGTCGTCACAGGGCAAAGTGATGGTGTGACACCCGTCACAGAGACAAGGGGTGTCGTCCACCACCAACCCACACATTTCGTCCAAGGGGTTAGGTCAAGAGGTCTGTCGGGCAGCACCTCCCCAAGCCCATAACGTCCAAGGCACCACTCATAAGATCACCATCTACCTCAACCACAAGGACACCCAAAACCCTAGAGAGAGTCACCATCATCACCAATCTCACCCTTCTAGTCCATGGTGAGAGGAGAGTGTTGCTCAAGCAACTAGAACACAAGCTCACCTCAATTGGCTAGGAGAGAGGGGTGTTGCTCATGATACTAGAAGCTCAAGCTCACTCCTCTAGACCAAAGAGAGAAAGGAGTATTACTCACCAAGAAACCCTAAACCACAAGGATCGGCCAACATGGATACTTAAGCAAGATACTAATCTAACAACATATAAGAAAAATCATAGAAGGAGATAGAGTAGCTAGGGTTAGGAGTTATGTAACCCGCCTTAAGCAAGCTCCAAGCTCCAAGGAAGAAGAAAGCTCCAAGCACCACCAAGCAAGGAAGAAGGAAAATCCAAAGATATCGGCCACCAAGCTTGCTCCTCCAAGGGGTATCGGCCACCAACTTGCAAAGGAGAAGGGTATCATGCACCAAGGTAGAGGAGGAAACCAAGACACTAAAGGATTCCTAGGAAGAGAAAAAGAACACATATATAGAAGGGGATGGAGGAGAAAACAAGGTAGAACCAAGCAAGGTGTCTTCCTCCAAGGGACACTTGTCCTAGTGCATGAGCCACCACTCTAGAAAGACCTAAACACATGTCTAAGGCTATTTCCACATGCAAGCATCAAGCACCAAGTGTCCACTAGTAGTGACACAAATGAGGTCAAAGCTTGGTCAAAGGTCAAGGGCGACACACCACCAGCACCATGGGCGATACACCTCATGGGCGACACACTCCCTTCTTGGCCTATACAAGGTGCAACCAAACCAAAGCAAGGCACCTCAAGGCCCAAAAAGCTCAACCAAGCCCAACAGAACTCCAAGCAACGAGCCCAAGCCTTCCTCTCTACACTAGAGGAAGCAAAGAGAGAGAGGAACACCTCACAAGGTGGAAAACTTGCCCACAAACCCTAGACTTGGGTTATTTGCAAGTAGCACCTTCAACTCTCAACAAAGCACAACCAAACCCTAATCACCACTAAAGGTGATTAGCAAGCACCAAAGCATCAAGGTTAAGCAAAACAAACAGGGTAAACCCTAAACGAAGGTCAGGGTCCTTACAAGCTAACCCCCTTCAACGGATTTCGTCCTCAAAATCCGAAGAGAAGAGCGAGGGATACTTCCTCCTCATCTCTTCCTCAAGCTCCCATGTGGCTTCCTTAACGCCACGATGATGCCAAAGAACCTTCACAAGAACCAGGTCCTTCCTATTCATATTCTTAACCCTTCTGTCAAGGATCGCCACAGGACCTTCCTCGTAGGTCACATCTTCATTAAGCTCAACTTCAACTAGTTGTATCACTGTTCCCGAATCTGGATGGCTTTTCTGCAGCATACTGACATGGAACACTGGATGTAACCTGTGTAACTCTGGAGGCAACTCCAACTCGTATGCTACCTTGCCAACACGTGCTATAACTGGGTAAGGCCCCATATACCTGGGTGCTAACTTACCCTTCCGAACAAACCTTAGCACACCTTTCCACGGCGAGACTTTAAGATACACTTTGTCTCCTACCTAGAACTCCAAAGGTCGGCGGAAATTGTCTACATAAGACTTCTGCATGTCCTGTGCCACTTTCAACTGTTGTTATATTACTTTGATCTTTTCTGTTGTCTGCTGAACTAACTCAGGACCCAAAAGCTGATATTCGCCAGACTCGCACCAACACAGAGGAGATCTGCACTTCCTGCCATACAAGGCCTCATAAGGAGCCATGTCAATGCTCCGCTGATAACTATTGTTGTAGGCAAACTCTATCAAACTAAGATGTACATCCCAATTGCCTAGGAATTGCAAAACACAAGCTCGAAGGAGATCTTCCAAAGTCTGAATAGTCCTCTCCGACTGTCCATCTGTCTGTGGCTGGAAGGCGGTACTAAACCTCAACTGTGTTCCCAACGCTTTGTGCAACTGCTCCCAGAAACGACTCGTGAACTGGCGACCTCTGTCGGAAACTATCGTTACAGGCACACCATGTAACCGTACTATCTCATCCACATATACTTGAGTGAGCTTTTTGACTGTATACGTTGTCTTTACTGGTAGGAAATGAGCAGACTTCGTCAATCTGTCCACTATCACCCAAATGGAATCATGATTCCTAGTTGTCCTGGGTAGACCAACTACAAAATCCATGGTTATATGATCCCACTTCCACTGCGGTATCAGCAAAGGTTGCAATGTACCTGCCGGCTTCTGATGTTCAGCCTTCACTTGCTGACATACCGCACATCTAGCCATGAACTCAGCTACATCTTTCTTCATGCCAGGCCACCAATACAAGTCCTTCAGACTATGATACATCTTGGTGACACCTGGATGCATAGCATACATCAATGTGTGTGCTTCCTCGAGCACTAACTTCCTCAGATCGTCAACATATGGAACCACCATCCTATCACGATAGCAAACTAGCCCATCTTCGGACTCATGGAACCCATATCGCTTTTCACTGCTGAACTCTGATCTGATCAACTGTACTGCATTATCTATTTGCTGTACATCTTTGATCTATTGTCTCAGTGTAGGCTTGACTTGCATCTTTTCTAAAAGTCCAGCTAACGAAGAAACTTCCATCTATACATTCATCTGTCGCAAAGAAACAAACATATCCCGTCTATTGCATACCAGGGAACTCAATTGTGCCTTCTTTGAAGAAAGAGAAGAAGACTTTTGGCTCAGCGCATCAGCTACCACATTCACCTTACCAGGATGATACTCGATAGTACAGTCGTAATCATTGATCAACTCCATCCATCGACGTTGTCGCATGTTTAACTCATACTACGAAAAGATGTACTTCAGATTCTTATGATTTGTAAAGATCTGACACACCTCTCCGTACAGATAGTGTCTCCAAATCTTTAATGCATGGACCACTGCTGCCAACTCCAAATCATGAGTCAGATAGTTCTCCTCGTGTTTCTTAAGTTGTCGCGAAGCAAAAGAAACCACATGATCTTCCTGCATCAGCATACAACCTAAACCTTTCTTGGAAGCATCACAGAAAACAACATAGCCCTTCCCAGGCTCTGGCAGGATTAACACTGGAGCACTGGTCAGCTTCTCCTTCAGGCTTTGGAAAGCTTGTTGACATCGATCATCCCAGACAAAAGGTACATCCTTTCTAGTCAACTTCATCATTGGCAACACAATCGCGCTGAAGTCCTTGATAAACATCCGGTAGTATCCTGCTAAACTAAGGAAACTACGAACTTCAGTCAGCATCTTCGGCTGTTCCCAATCTGCAACGGATTCCACCTTCTTCGGGTCCACTTTGACTCCTTCAGCAGATATCACATGACCTAAGAAAGTCACTTCCTCCAACTACAACTCACACTTACTGAGCTTGGCGTACAACTGATGTTGACGAAGAAGAGTCAATGCTAGATGAAGATGTCGCTCATGCTCTCGCCTGTCCCGACTATAGATCAAAATGTCATCTATAAAGACTACGAAAAACTGATCTAAGAACGGACGGAACACTCTGTTCATCAAGTCCATGAAAGCAGTAGGTGCATTGGTTAGCCCAAACGGCATAACCATGAACTCGAAGTGACCATACCTCGTCCTGAAAGCTGACTTTGGTATGTCATCCACCTTAATCCTCAACTGATGGTAACCGTACTGTAGATCGATCTTTGAAAACACTGTAGAACCACACAACTAATCGAACAGATCATCTATCCTCGGCAACGGGTACTTGTTCTTGATCATGACTTTGTTCAACTGTCGGTAGTCTATACACAACCACATCGATCCATCCTTCTTCTTGACAAACAACACTGGAGCACCCCAAGGTGACGTACTCGGTCAGATAAAACCTTTCTCCAACAACTCTTGCAACTGCTTCTTAAGCTTTGCCATCTCCACTAGAGCCATCCTATACGGTGTCTGTGCAACTGGCTGTGTTCCTGGAACCAAATTGATCTCAAAATCAATCTCTCGGGGTGGAGGAACACCGGGGAACTCATCAAGAAACACATCGGCAAACTCTCAGACAACTGACACCTCCTCAAGACTAGGACCTTTCGCCTTCGTAGCCACAATGGTATCCACAACATGAGCTAGAAATGCCTCACATGCTTGTCGTAGCAACTTCTCTGCCACCATGGCTGATACCAAACAGGTTGGAAGAATCTTCCTATCTCCCTAGAAGATCCACTTCTCTCCCGTATTATCAAACACATCCTGCTTGGAACCACAGTCCAAAACAACCTTATACTTCTCTAAGGTATCCATCCCAAGGATAACATCGAAACCACGCATATCAAGTGGTATAAGATCCACTTGTATACAGTGTCCCGAAAAAGACAAGACACAAGATGAAAACTCTTCCTAAAGTATCGAGGAACCATCAAGAGGGGTTTCTAACAACAAACTATCCTTCTTACGACTAATAGGTAAACGACAGTTTTCAAGCATACTATAGGCGATAAAAGAGTGTGTAGCACCTGGGTCAACCAGAACAGATATAAAGCAAGAAGAAGACATATCAGAATGAAATAACTCCATCTGACCTGTCACTACTCGCGGGTTGACTATCGCCTCCAGCTGACTCATAGCATAGAATCGAGTCGTTGCTTGATGTCCACGTCCTCTGCTCCCTTGAGCAGACGATCCAGATTGTGACGCTTGACCGCGTCCTCATCCTCTGCTATCACTAGGCTGTTGTCGATCTGACACTTGTAGATTTTGCCTCGGTTGCTGTGTCACTTCAACATCTCTGTTCGGGCAATGTAACTTGAGATGCCCGGTCTGACCACAAAGATAGCATGCCCTATCTTCAAACCGTGGCCTAGATGGTCCTGTCACTGCCACTAAAGATGTACTATGTGCCTTAGACGGAGAAGAAACATAACCTCTTCCCTTACTCAGAGACCACTGCGAAGGTACACTGGAACCTCTCATCACAAAAGGTGTTGAAAACCTTAGCTTCTTGAATCCACCAAACCTTTGTCCCTGGAAACGAGCAGGCCTTTTGTGAGACATGGATTCTCTTTTCTCCCTTACTGATCGTTTGATCCTCCGGATGGATTCCACAAACGTAGCAAACCGCTCTCTATTCTCCAACGTAGAAACAGGTGTTGTCAACTCAAAACTCATACCCTTCTTGAAACGTCTGATCCGCTTCTCATCTGTCGCTACCATATGAGGACAAAACCTCAGCAGGTCCATGAACTTGGCCTCATACTCGGTGATGTTCATCGTTCCTTGTCGCAAGTGCTTGAACTGACTGATCTTCTCATCCAGATACGTCTTCGGGAAGTATCTGCTGACGAACTCACGCTGAAAAACTTCCCAACAGATCACCTCACCAGGCCACTTCTCTTCCTCGATGGTCCACCAGTGACCAGCACTACCTTTCAGAAGGTAGACAGCGTGCTTTACTTTGTCAGCTTCGGGGATGTCAAGGATTCGGAAAGCCTTCTCAAGACTTGTCAGCCATAGATCTGCATTCGCTGGATCAGCCGTTCCAGCATAATCCGAAGCTTCAACTCGGCGAAGCCGCTCGAAGGTCTTCCCAATACCCGATGCTTCTCCATGGGGAGCCTGTGCTCGCGGAGGAGGCACTGGCAATCTTTCTACCATGAGATTCATCGTAGCCATCATCTGCCCCATAAGCTGTTGATAGGTAGGATGTTCAAGAATGGTTGGGTTAGGTTGGGGGACCTCAGGCACCCGATCTTCATGTGCCTGACCCTCATCTCCATCCACTGATGCAGCATCACTAAACTCACGAGCATGTTCTTCATGGTTTCCAGACATCTTGGCTTTTCTTCCACTGAGGGAAGAAGATGTTTGTAAGAAAACCTGGAAAACTCACAAGAACAGGCTCAACCTAGTCCTAAATCCCTGTAGACTCAGCGAACCTAGGGCTCTGATACCAAAACTTGTGGCAACACATCCCACTATCACACAGACAGCGAGGTGTTACATGAAACGTGCGGAAATCACCATAAACCATGGATTACTAAAACATGGGTTAATTAAAACCAATTGCGGAAAGCTGATAAACTGAGAAACTTTTACATCTGAGTCCTCCTCCTGCAAGGAAACATGTTATATGACATATACAAGATCTCGATACTTGTCCACAGCTTAGAGGAATGACTTTCTAACCATCATGTGAGTTCATCACCTGTTATATGTACATAAAGGCCCACATCCGGCCCGCAGCAGGATATACAAAGGATCAACAACCATACATCGTGAAACAACGTCAAAATGCTCCCAAGGACCTGAGAGTACAGGGATAACTCTAGACTCTACTACAAAACAACAAAACAGTAGCATATCCATCTCTTGCCTTTTACTACTCGTCTGGCTGCTCGGCCGCAACTCCGCAGCCACCACCACGTCTACTGAAACACCTGAAAACCAGTGGGGTGAGACAATCGAACATTATCCCAGTGAGAAACATAACTCCCCGCTGTAACTATAAAACTAGAAGGATAAAGCAACAGCAGAAGATAAACAGTAAAATGTAGAATAATACAGTCTATACAGCAAGGCTATTCGTGCCATCAAGCTTACTAGGCTGTATGGAAGACATATCATCAATTATCTCTTTATTGAACATAAGATTATAAGATCTTATCGCATAACATGAGTAAAATATAAGTAACTGCATGTATAACAAGGTTAACTACACAAGAAAGGCCTCAATCAATGTTTCGAGTTTCGTCTTAAGCAGTAAATACTATACGGTTGGATTACGTCTTATTATTCCCTAAGGAAGTGAGCCGTACCACTCAAATCCAACCTTCGGTTGTGAAACCAAAAGACGGAGCCATACAAGGTCAAATGGAAGAGCCAGACTCCATGACCTCCCACCTTGTAGTCAGTGTACGAGTACAACACAAGCAGGACCGCAGTCTCAAGCTTAAGTGGCCTCAGCCACCGGGTCAGCTCCATAGGCTACCCATCCTCTAGCCCGCCTCGGTACAGGTCACGGTGCTAGTATATCTGATCCACAGGCATGTTCACCGTGCTCTGAGCCATGAACGCATTCATGCTCCTCATCTCACATATCCGGAGCCATGGGCCTATTCACCATTCTCTATTCATATCCCGGGTCTGCAACCGTAGCTGCACTCGAATCCTCACTATTTTAGGCTAGGAGAAACCTCGCATTCTCAACAATATGCACTCCGGGTTAACCCGTAGGAGAACCTGTTTCACCATCACCAGCTCCTGACGATGATGGATCTATGGCCAGGGCAACTACATGATATATTCCACTGTGATTAATTAGTATCTTTTATATGGATTGCAAGATTCAACCAAGTTGTATAACATGCAACTATAATAGGAAATAAACAACAACATTATGTCTTTATTGTAGTCACATCATCCCAATTCATCACAAGGATCATCACATACCATGTGATTTCAGTCCTTCATCATATATTGCCACTTCCTCTCAAGGCTTCATCATCATCATGGGATAGCAATCCCAAGTACTGTTTAGCCAAACACATCATACATGTTATCTCATCATCAAGAGTAACTACTCAAGCAATGTTACTCCTCATATATTCCTTATAGCCTTTCACTTGGCTATGCATCACCTGCATTGTTAGGGTATACAATAATCATAGGCTTAACAGAAGGCCATGCTATCAATACAGTGTGTCATTAAAGATTCTATACTTTATCAATCTGATGATCATATGCATAAGACACATCATTAAGCAAACCATTTTATATGCTTATCATTATCTCAGCATTATACAGATAGTCAAGGTGGTCACATTCATATGTGTAGCCATGCTAAGTTAAGAGGACAAACGAGACCATAATAAATACCATTAAGCATGCAAGGAGTCACCATCATGTTAAACAAGAACATATACAACAAATCTGTTTTCCCATGATAAGAAGAACCCTCACTAGAGGCACCAAGAACCCTCACTAAAGGTTGTGTCGGGCAGCATGCCCTCACCTATTGTTCATATCATAGTGGTCATCATATAACGGCCGTCATACTAGGACCTATCGACCAAGTTCACAATGATGTGTTGGGCTGGCAACAGCAACAAGGCATGCAACAGCAAGGGAAACCAAATGTGTGACGGGGTGTCGGGCACCCAGCCCTAATGGGCAACGCTTGTGTCGGGCAGCAGAGCAACGTTCGTCACAAGGGGCATATCGGGCAAGGTTATACCACAAGAGGTATCGCCCAAGGGTTCATCTCAAACTAACATCACAGACCTATTGTCCAGCCATCCAAACCATGGCCTAACGGCCATCACAGGGCAAAGTGATGGTGTGACGACCGTCATAGAGACAAGGGATGTCGTCCACCACCAACCCACACATGTCGTCTAAGGGGTTAGGTCAAGTGGTCTGTCGGGCAGCACCTCCCCAAGCCCATAACGTCCAAGGCACCACTCATAAGATCACCATCTACCTCAACCACAAGGACACCCAAAACCCTAGAGAGAGTCACCATCATCACCAAGCTCACCCTTCTAGTCCATGGTGAGAGGAGAGTGTTTCTCAAGCAACTAGAATACAAATTCACCTCAATCGGCTAGGAGAGAGGGGTGTTGCTCATGATACTAGGAACTCAAGCTCACTCCTCTAGACTAAAGAGAGAAAGGAGTATTGCTCACCAAGAAACCCTAAACCACAAGGATCGGACAACATGGATACTTAAGCAAGATACTAATCTAACAACATATAAGAAAGATCATAGAAGGAGATAGAGTAGCTAGGGTTAGGAGTTATGTAACCCGCCTTAAGCAAGCTCCAAGCTCTAAGGAAGAAGAAAGCTCCAAGCACCACCAAGCAAGGAAGAAGGAAACTCCAAAGATATCGGCCACCAAGCTTGCTCCTCCAAGGGGTATCAGCCACCAACTTGCAAAGGAGAAGGGTATCGTGCACCAAGGTAGAGGAGGAAACTAAGAGACTAAAGGATTCCTAGCAAGAGAAAAAGAACACATATATAGAAGGGGATGGAGGAGAAAACAAGGTAGAACCAAGCAAGGTGTCTTCCTCCAAGGGACACTTGTCCTAGTGTACGAGCGACCACTCTAGAAAGCCCTAAACACATGTCCAAGGCTATTTCCACATGCAAGCATCAAGCACCAAGTGTCCACTAGTAGTGACACAAACGAGGTCAAAGCTTGGTCAAAGGTCAAGGGCGACACACCACCAGCACCATGGGCAATACACCTCATGGGCGACACACTCCCTTCTTGGCCGATACAAGGTGCAACCAAACCAAAGCAAGGCACCTCAAGGCCCAAAAAGCTCAACCAAGCCCAACAGAACTCCAAGCAACGAGCCCAAGCCTTCCTCTCTACACTAGAGGAAGCAAAGAGAGAGAGGAACACCTCACAAGGTGGCAAACTTGCCCACAAACCCTAGACTTGGGTTATTTGCAAGTAGCACCTTCAACTCTCAAGAAAGCACAACCAAACCCTAATCACCACTAAAGGTGATTAGCAAGCACCAAAGCATCAAGGTTAAGCAAAACAAACAGGGTAAACCCTAAACGAAGGTCAGGGTCCTTACAATTGTGGTCTAAGTGATTGTGTTAGTATAGAGCCTCCTTATAAATTTGAAAGATCAAAATGTGTTTTCTCTTAGGGTTGCATCTATTCATATCTCCATTGTGTGGTGTGTAGCCCAAGGTAGGGAAACCACACCAGCCTACATCTAGCCCCATTAATTTTCTAAAGGTCCAAAGTGATCCAAATGAGACATTGGTTTCAAGTGATCTTGTATTTATAGACCTTGGTGGTAGAACCTAAATTACATTTCACCTGAAAAACAACACACTTTCGGCTCCCCCATCGATCGAAGAAGCCCCAAATGCAACCCAAAGTACCTACATAGAACCCCCAAAACACACATCTAGCACCCTATCAGCACATATCATTGCCACTGAACCTACAAAGATGCACTAGCCCCAATCTGGCACGCATTAGGCTGCCAATTGGACCTGGTGCTAACACATTGATCTAGTCATCGTGAGCCCAAAGTGTGGGCTCTGATCTCCAAACCACGATTTAAACTTAGCGGAAGCGATTCGATTAGCAGCAGAAAACCAAAAATCAGCGGAAATTAAAACTTTTTGTGATAAAGCATTGAAACCATAAAACTTTCTTCATAAAAGGAGATAAACCGTTTACATCCCAGATAATTACTTCTTGAGTAATTATATACGACATGATACAAAATCTCAAGAACTCATAACTAAAATCTCAGACCAAAAGACTCCAAGACCTGAGAGTACAGAGGACACATAGGACTGACTCTAACTACACCACATGGCAGGCTAGATCTCCACCTGAGATTTTACTGCTGCCCCCGGTGTTGCTGCTGCTGGGACTGATCACCTGTATACCTGTTCCTCCATCCTCGACGTCCACCTAAAAAGTTGAAGTCTACGGGGTGAGACAATTTTACATAATTGTCCCAGCGAGAGTTATAACTCTCCACCAGAAGCTTTATTATAACATCTCAAAGAATAACTTAAGCAGTAAAAGCTTCAAAGTATCCAACATCAGATATAATAGTAAGCATGAGTTCAATAGTTATAAAACATGAAGACATTTGCATTATTCAGTGTAATATCAATCAATCAACTCGTAGTTATCTCTAACAGGTATGCTACGCTGTGGATTATGTTTTTCAAACATTACTTTTATGCCCTGTGGAGATGAGGTTTACCACTCATACTCCAACCAATCACTGCTAAGTGCCTCGGTATCATACTAGGTCATCGAAAGAGCCGGATTCTCATGACCTTCACCTTCCTCAGTCAGTAAGAGGATTACTTGTAGGACATCTCGTGCCTCTACTATAATAGCTTGCCAGGGTAATATGGTCCTTCGCTATTTTAGAGTTACAGTGGCGTTCTGTACTCTCTTCGTCATCAGGAGATTTCATGTTTATCTTCCACTAATACAGATATCTGTGCTTTCTTCGTCATCAGGAGGTTTCATGTTTACCATCCACTGATACGGTATGGGATTATAGTGAAGGATTGATGGATTACACATCTACATCAAACACCTACACTAGGATGTAAGGTTCTACACATCCATATACCCCACATACTCAAAAGTATGTGATCTAGGAGTTCCCTTAGGAAAACATGTTTCACCATCATTTGATCTCTGATAATGATGGATCTATGATCAGGACTCTACATTACACTTGATTAGTTAGGTACATTCAATATTCTTTTAACATCATTCATTGTTCTTCAAACAATAACATTAGCATAACATCTATGAAAGGAGAATACTAAGTGTAACAAGCCTAACTCTCATCAATCATCATTTCTCAATACATTCATCACAAGTCATCTCTAAGGCATGACCTTGTTGGTAAGTATGGCTCTCACAACCCATTTTAATCCATAGATTGCTATTGACAATGCATCAGGATATATTACTATTCATAAAGCTAAAGCATGCTTTCAATGAATATAGTTTCATAATCCATACCTGGATATGATCATCATCTCATGACAACCTGCATGGTTAATTCAACTGATAACAGTAAACAATTCATTCTAGAATATACACTTTCAAACTCTTAGAAGAGTCAAGTTCCCCAATATTCAACAATCAGGGTTTACTATTCATATTACATGTCATTACCCTAGAATTAGGGTTTACTATCCACTCCATGGTGAATTGAACTCATAACCACATCATGTATGAGAAACATCATCATTAAAGCTTCTTAAATATGATTTAGATTCACTAAACATCATAATTAGGGTTTTCATGATCTCACATAGGTGGATCATACCCTAAACATGCACATTCATGTGTATTGAAGGTATCTTACTTGAGTTTCCACCATAAAAGGGTACTTTCTCTCTCTTAGGATACTTTCTATCTCCTCATACTAGTAGATGGTGACAACACCTCTCTAGATCAGGTTGGGTTAAGTCCTCATTGACTAGCATAAGCCAAAACATCACTATCATGTGATTAGGGTTTGATTAGAACAAGGTATTACTCAATTAAACCCCTCAAGGGTATTTTGGTAATTTACCTCATGATCACCATCATGGGTCAATTCATTAACCTCTTAGTCCCTTAATGACCTAGGTTACCATTAGGATTTAGATTAAATCACCATCGAACCAATTACACCATCAATTGATTAAGCACAAACCACCTTGAACACCTTCAAATGATTTCAACCTTCAACCACCAAACGGTCTTGAGACCGTTTGCCCTCAAACGGTCTTCAGAACTTTTGACCTCAAACGGTCTTGAGACCGTTTGGGTGTGTTGACCGTTTTGACTTTCAAACTGTTTGAAGCTCATGCGGTTTGAAACCGTTTGATCAAAGTAACTTGAGATCGATTGGTCCAAACGACCTTGAGATCGTTTGAGCCCAAACGGTCTTGATACCGTTTGGCCCCAAATGGTCTTGAGACCATTTCGCCCCAAACGGTCTTGAGACCGTTTGGCCTCAAATGGTCTTGAGACCGTTTGGTCCAAATGGGCTCAAACCGTTTGGACCTCCAACTAGGTTCAAAAGTTACGATTGTTTATAATTACGTATATTGAAGCCCTCAATTGGCCAAAGACATGTTAACCACTTATAAATTGAGTCAATTAGGATGAACCTCAATCACTTGGACACCAAATTAACCCTCAATTGAAAGCCAATTAGGGTTAAGTCCACCTCAAATAGGATTTCAAATCGGATGGTCATCAATGTTCAACAATGTGAATCAATTAAAGGTTGAACCTATCAATTGACCTCCAATTGGGCCCAAACTTGACCCAAACGGTCTTGAGATCATTTGGACATCATCCAAACGGTCTTGAGACCGTTTGCCCAAAATTTGACCAAAAACCAAGTCGGTTGGATTAGGGTTGAACTCCAATTAGGTCTAAAGTCAGTAATTTTATCAATTCATCAACTTAATGCAATTGGACCTTCAAACTATTAGATTATCTCAACCCTAGACCTCCAAACGGTCTTGGGTTGTACCCAAACGGTCTTGAGACCGTTTGGAAGAACCCCCAAACAGTCTTGAGACCATTTGGGTCCTTCAACCCAAAACTCAACAAGATCTATGTTTAAAACAGCAATTTCAACCCGATTAGGGTTAGGATGTTGAAGTGCCTTCAACTCTCAATTGGTTAAGAATTAAACTTTGATTCTTTTCAGGAATGAAATTCAATATATTACCAACAGACCCTCAAACGGTCGTCCCTTGGTCAACCCTATAAAACAGTCTTGAGACCGTTTCAATCCAAACGGTCTTGTAAGGTCGTTTGAGGGCAAACGGTTGGAAACCGTTTGACCTTAAACGGTTTGCAACCGTTTGGACCAAGAGGGTCCAAGGTCGTTTGATAAAGTAACCTAGGAATTCACGCCCATCATCTTCAACCTCTGGCAAGTTCGGTTATTCCACCATTTTGCTTGCAAAAGTGCAAGAAGAAGAGAGGTAGAAGAAGAACTAATTGCTAAATTGCAAGAACAAAAATATGCATATAAAGCAAGGAGTTTAGAGTTATAAAACCCGCCTAAAGGTTGTTCCTTGAGCTCCAAGCTTTCAATATCCAAGCTTTAATGGTGTCTTAGAGCTCCACAGGTCGGCCAAGGTGAATTCTCCAAGGAAATGTTGGGAAGGAAAGGCTAGAAAGATAGAGCTAGGTGAGCTAGCCATGAATCCAACCTTGAAAATGAGTTTCCTCCATGAATTCAAGAAAAAGGGGTGATCCAAACTTACCTAGGACCCTTGGTCGTCCTTCTCTTCTCCAGAGCTAGCCTTGGTCGGTTGAGAAAGAAGAGAAGAAGTGAAGGAAATGAAAGAGCCGTTCACTTGTTGCAAGGGAGAAGGCTTATATACTTTAGGCCTTTTTACACCATAAGGACCTCTAAAGCATGGAATTTACATCTAAGTCCCTCCTTTCTCAAGGGCACGTCCAAACTCATCTAAACTTATGCAAAGCTCATGAAATCTCAAGATCTAAGGGTAAAGAAAGCCAACTTTCAACTAGGGTTCATACATGAAAGGTCTCCATACCCATATTAGGTGATTTTTATCACAAAGATCATTTTTCTTTTCTGATAGTTCATTGATGTGTCCCTTTCATAATTTCTACTCTAAATGATGACAAGAGTTATAAAAGATGTTCTAGATGAAGTACTTTACAAATTGCACCCCTCAATTTGGGTAAATTGCACTTTACTCTAAATTAGGGTTTTTAAGCACAAGGATCATTCCACAAGCTGCATCTTGATGCCCAAGCTTGGGAAATCCATTTTACCTCATCATATTCACTCATATGATGTCTTATTATCATAAGAACATCTCAACCTGTGAACATTGCGAGTTAACCCCTTTAACTGGGTAATTTGCACATAGGTCCCTGCACTACAAAACAATGCTACAACTTTACATATAAAGGAGCAAAATTGAAAGTAAATGTTCCTGAGGAACTTAATGACATGCCAGGGAGTATTCACAAGTATATAATTACATATTTAGGCAAAACTTCCAGGGTTAGGTTATAACCCAGGTCAGGGATGTTACAATTTATCCACCCCTTTACAAGGATTTCGTCCTCGAAATCGATAAAACGTATTAAGAGAAAAGAGCAGGGTATTTCCTTCTCATCTCATCCTCTAGTTCCCAAGTGGCTTCTTCAACACCACGATGGTTCCAGAGGACTTTTACAAGGCTTATATATTTCTTCTTTAACTTTTTAATTCTGATATCTAGGATTGACACTGGTCCCTCCTCATATGTTATATCTTCATTCAATTCTACTTCCATAGGTTGTAGAACTGACTCGGTGTCGGGGTGACATTTCCTCAGCATGGAAATGTGAAACACAGGGTGTAACTTATGCAACTCCTGAGGTAACTCTAGTCTATAGGCCACCTTTCCAACTCTTTCAACAATTGGATAAGGTCCCATAAATCTAGGAGCTAACTTCCCTTTCCCTCCAAAACGAAGGACTCCTTTCCAAGGTGAGACCTTGAGATACACTCTGTCTCCATCCTGGAACTCTAGGGGTCTACGATGTTTATCAGCATACGACTTCTGCCTATCCTGTGCAGTCTTAAGATGTTTTTGTATAACTTTAATCTTCTATGTAGTTTGCCGCACAAGATCAGGACCTAACAACTGGTGCTCACCAGTCTCATACCAGCACAAGGGTGATCTACAATGTCTACCATATAAGGCTTCATATGGTGCCATATCAATGCTATGCTAGTAGCTATTGTTATAGGCAAACTCTATCAAGCTCAGATGTAGATCCCAACTCCCGGTAAACTGGAGAACACATGCTCTCAACAGATCTTCCAAGGTCTGTATAGTCCTTTCAGACTGTCCATCAGTCTGTGGATGAAAGGCTGTACTAAACCTTAACTTGGTGCCTAAAGCTCTGTGTAACTGCTCCCAAAAACGACTTGTAAACTGGGGACCTCTGTCAGAAACTATAGTGACAGGAACTTTGTGCAAACGCACTATCTCTTGAACATATAACTGGGATAACCTTTCAGCAGAATAGGTTGTTTTGACAGGTAAGAAATGCGCTGTCTTTGTCAACCTATCAACAACTACCCAAATGGAATCATGTCCTTTGCTTGTCCTGGGTAGGCCAACAACAAAGTCCATGGTCACATGGTCCCACTTCCACTGTGGTATGGGTAAGGGTTGCATTGTTCCTGCAGGTTTCTGGTGCTCAGCCTTGACCTGCTGACACACAGGACATCTTAGAACAAACTCAGCTACATCCTTTTTCATCCCAGGCCACCAATACATATCCTTCAAGTTTCGATACATCTTGGTGCTTCCTGGATGCATAGCATACATCGAAGAATGAGCTTCCTCCAGAACTAACTTCCTCATATTATCTACATCTGGTACTATCATCCTCCCATGATAGCATGCCACCTGGTCATCTAACTCATGAAAACCATTATGCTTCTCACTACCATACTCAGATCTAATCTGTTGAACTGCAGCATCTAGTTGTTGTGCCTCCTTAATCTTCTCTCTTAGAGTAGGTTTAATCTGCATTTCAGCTAACAAACCAGCTAACAATGACACCTTCAACTGTACATTGTCTCGCCTTAAAGAGATAAGCATATCTCTCTTAGAGCATACTAAGGAGTTTAGTTGTGCTCTATCCATGGTTGATGTTGCTTATTTCCTACTCAAGGCATCAGCAACCACATTAGCCTTCCCCGGATGGTAATCAATCGTACAATCGTAGTCCTTTATTAATTCCATCCAGCGGCGTTGTCTCATATTGAGCTCATGCTGAGAGAAGATGTACTTAAGGTTCTTATGGTCAGTGAAAATTTGAAACGTCTCTCCATAAAGATAATGTCTCCAGATTTTCAGGGCATGAACTATAGCAGCTAACTCCAGATCGTGTTTCAGATAATTTTCCTCGTGTTTCTTAAGCTGTCGGGAAGCAAAAGAAATCACTTGTTTATCCTGCATCAACACACATCCAAGTCCATTCTTGGAGGCATCACAGAAGACTACATATCCTTTTCCTTGCTCAGGTAGCACAAGCACAGGTGCACTTGTCAACCTCTCTTTCAACAATTGAAAGGACTTTTGACACTTATCACTCCAAGAAAAAGGAGCATCCTTCCGGGTTAACTTGGTCAAAGGTAAGGCTATAGAGCTAAAGTTTTTAATAAACCTTCGATAGTAACCAGCTAACCCCAAGAAGCTTCGAATCTCCGTCGGTGTCTTCAATTGTTCCCATTGTAGAACAGATTCTACCTTTGCAGGGTCAACACGAATTCCCGAGGCAGATATCATATGTCCAAGAAAAGATACCTCCGGTAGCCAGAACTCACACTTGCTAAACTTAGCATACAACTTATGTTCTCTTAGCAAGGTCAAAGCTTGGCGAAGATGTTGTTCATGCTGCTGAGCATCCTTACTATAGATCAGAATGTCATCTATGAAGATGACAATACACTGATCAAGGAAGGGTCGAAAAACTCTATTAATGAGTTCCATAAATGCAGCTGGTGCATTGGTTAGTCTGAACGACATAACCGTGAACTCATAGAGACCATATCTTGTCCTAAAAGCAGACTTGGATATGTCACTATCCTTAATGTGGAGTTGATGATATCTAGATCTCAAATCTATCTTTGAGAAGACTGTTGCACCACGCAACTGGTCAAAAAGATCATCAATCCTCGGCAAAGGGTACTTGTTCTTTATTGTTACTTTATTAAGTTGTTTGTAGTCAATGCACAACCGCATTGACCCATCTTTCTTTCTAACAAACAAGACCGGAGCACCCCAAGGTGAAGTGCTCGGTCGGATAAAACCCTTCTCAAGTAACTCTTGAAGTTGTTTCTTGAGTTCTGCCATCTCGGAAGGCGCCATCCTATACGGTGTCTGGGCTATGGGTTTCGTATCTGGGACCAAATTGATCTCAAAATCAATCTCCCGAGGTGGTGGCATACCAGGAAGTTCTTCAGGAAACACATCCTTGAATTCCCTGACTATAGGAACTTCAACAGGGTTGGGACTCTCCTTGGTAACATCTATCACATGGGCCAAGAATGCATAACATCCTTGCCTCATCAGCTTATCAGCAACCATAGCTGATACAAGACAGGTGGGCAGAATCTTTCTTTCTCCTTGAAAGATCCATGTGTTGCTTTCATCAGCAAACACTGCCAACTTGGACTCACAATCCAAGACAACTCTATACCTTTCTAAGGTATCCATCCTGAGGATTACATCAAATCCTTTCATATCAACCGGTATAAGGTCCACTTGGATGTGATGCTTAGAAAAGAAGAGGATGCAGGGAGAGCATACTTCCTGTAAAACAGCAGACCCACTCAACGGAGTCTCCAACAACAAACTATCTACCCTATGACTAACTGTCATATTGCAGTTACGAATCACTCTTCGAGTGATGAAAGAGTGTGTAGCACCCGGGTCAATCAGAATAGATACTACACAAGATTTAGACATATCAAAATATAAAAGTTCCATCTGACCTGTCACCACTTGTGGATCGACCACTGCCTCTGGTGGGTTCATAGCATAGAACCTTGCTGTAGCCTGTTGTTGAGGTGGTGCTGATGATCCAGCTTGAGATGCTTGCCCGCGTCCTCGAGTTGCTCCTTGAGATTGCCTTCCCTGTGATCCCTGTTGACCTTGTCTCGGAGGCTGTGTCACACTGACAGGCTTAGATCGGCAGTCCTTCATCAAATGTCCCACCTTACCACAGTTGTAGCAGCTTTTCTCTTGTGGTCTTGGTGGTCCAGTAACTGACATTGATGCAGAACTCTAAGTCTCCCAAGGTGATTGTCCTCGTCCTCTACCTCTACTTGGAGACCACTGAGTCTGAGAACTAGATCTAGGTGGTGGAGGGTTAGGTGCAGAGGATCTAGGCTTCTTAAAGTCCCTAGATGAAGAACCCTGGAACTGTGGATATCTTTTCTGAGTTTGCCTCTTCTCAACCACAGATCTCTCTATCCTTCGGACTGACTCAATGAAGGTAGAGAATCTCTCTCGGTTTTCTAAGGCAGACACAGGGGTAGTCATATCAGCATTCAAACCCCTCTCAAATCTCCTGATTCTTTCTTCTTCTGTGGCAGCCATGTGCGGACAAAATCACAACAACTCCATGAACTTAGCTTCATATTCGCTAATGTTCATCATGCCCTGCCTCAGTCTCTCAAACTGAGAGATCTTCTCGTCTAGGAAGGTCTTTGGGAAATATCTATGAACAAATTCCCGCCGAAAGTCTTCCCACGAGATCTCCATTCCAGGTCTCTTCTGCTCTTCCATTGTCCACCAATGACCAGCACTGCCTTTGAGAAGATAGACAGCATGTCTAACCTTCTCAGCCTCCGGGATATTAAGAATCCTGAAAGCCTTCTCCAACTCTGTTAACCACAGATCAGCATCTGCGGGGTCGGCAGTCCCAAAGTACTCGGTAGCTCCGACACGACGAAGTCGCTCGAACGTCTTACCGATACCTTGTCCTTCAGGCTGGGCAGGTGCCCTAGGTGCAGGCATGGGCATCCTGTCGGTGATGTGTGTCATGGCAGTCATAAACTGTCTGAACATAGTTTGAACAGCTGGGTTACCCATATCGGCTGGGTCAAACTGGGGTGGTTTAGGTGCAGGCTGAACTATTTCAGGAACCCTTGCACCGCCTCGAGGTGCACTAGCACTACTCTCTGCCACATACTCATCATGTGGCTCTGCCATCCTTATGTATCTTCTTCTCCTGAGGAGCAGAATATTCTATTAGATAAGGAAGAGATACTAAGGATAGACTCGACATCCTAAGTCTTATGCCTCTGTAGACTCGGCGAACCTAGAGCTCTGATACCACTTAATTGTGGGCTCTGATCTCCAAACCACGATTTAAACTTAGCGGAAGCGATTCGATTAGCAGCGGAAAACCAAAAATCAGCGGAAATTAAAACTTTTTGTGATAAAGCATTGAAACCATAAAACTTTCTTCATAAAAGGAGATAAACTATTTACATCCCAGATAATTACTTCTTGAGTAATTATATACGACATGATACAAAATCTCAAGAACTCATAACTAAAATCTCAGACCAAAAGACTCCAACACCTGAGAGTACAGAGGACACATAGGACTGACTCTAACTACACCACATGGCAGGCTAAATCTCCACCTGAGATTTTACTGCTGCCCCCGGTACTGCTGCTGCTGGGACTGGTCACCTGTAGACCTGTTCCTCCGTCCTCGACGTCCACCTAAAAAGGTGAAGTCTACGGGGTGAGACAATTTTACATAATTGTCCCATCGAGAGTTATAACTCTCCACCAGAAGCTTTATTATAACATCTCAAAGAATAACTTAAGCAGTAAAAGCTTCAATGTATCCAACATCGGATATAATAGTAAGCATGAGTTCAATAGTTATAAAACATGAAGACATTTGCACTATTCAGTGTAATATCAATCAATCAACTCATAGTTATCTCTAATAGGTATGCTACGCTGTGGATTATGTTTTTCAAACATTACTTTTATGCCCTGTGGAGATGAGGTTTACCACTCATACTCCAACCAATCACTGCTAAGTGCCTCAGTATCATACTAGGTCATCGAAAGAGCCGGATTCTCATGACCTTCACCTTCCTCAGTCAGTAAGAGGATTACTTGTAGGACATCTCGTGCCTCTACTATAATAGCTTGCCAGGGTAATCTGGTCCTTCGCTATTTTAGAGTTACAGTGGCATTCTATACTCTCTTCATCATCAGGGGATTTCATTTTTATCTTCCACTGATATGGATATCTGTGCTTTCTTCGTCATCAGGAGGTTTCATGTTTACCATCCACTGATACGGTATGGGATTATAGTGAAGGATTGATGGATTACACATCTACATCAAACACCTACACTAGGATGTAAGGTTCTACACATCCATATACCCCACATACTCAAAAGTATGTGATCCAGGAGTTCCCTTAGGAAAACCTATTTCATCATCATTTGATCTCTGACAATGATGGATCTATGATCAGGATTCTACATTACACTTGATTAGTTAGGTACATTCAGTATTCTTTTAACATCATTCATTGTTCTTCAAACAATAACATTAGCATAACAGCTATGAAAGGAGAATACTAAGTGTAACAAGCCTAACTCTCATCAATCATCATTTCTCAATACATTCATCACAAGTCATCTCTAAGGCATGACCTTGATGGTAATTATGGCTCTCACAGCCCATTTTAATCCATAGATTGCTATTGACAATGCATCAGGATATATTACTATTCATAAAGCTAAAGCATGCTGTCAATGAATATAGTTTCATAATCCATACCTGGATATGATCATCATCTCATGACAACCTGCATGGTTAATTCAACTGATAACAGTAAACAATTCATTCTAGAAGATACACTTTCAAACTCTTAGAAGAGTCAAGTTCCCCAATATTCAACAATCAGGGTTTACTATTCATATTACATGTCATTACCCTAGAATTAGGGTTTACTATCCACTCCATGGTGAATTGAACTCATAACCACATCATGTATGAGAAACATCATCATTAAAGCTTCTTAAATATGATTTAGATTCACTAAACATCATAATTAGGGTTTTCATGATCTCACATAGGTGGATCATACCCTAAACATGCACATTCATGTGTATTGAAGGTATCTTACTTGAGTTTCCACCATAAAAGGGTACTTTCTCTCTCTTAGGATACTTTCTCTCTCCTCATACTAGTAGATGGTGACAACACCTCTCTAGATCAGGTTGGGTTAAGTCTTCATTGACTAGCATAAGCCAAAACATCACTATCATGTGATTAGGGTTTGATTAGAACAAGGTATTACTCAATTAAACCCCTCAAGGGTATTTTGGTAATTTACCTCATGATCACCATCATGGGTCAATTCATTAACCTCTTAGTCCCTTAATGACCTAGGTTACCATTAGGATTTAGATTAAATCACCATCGAACCAATTACACCATCAATTGATTAAGCACAAACCACCTTGAACACCTTCAAACGGTTTCAACCTTCAACCACCAAACGGTCTTGAGACCATTTGGTGTCAAACGGTCTTGAGACCATTTTCCCTCAAACAGTCTTGAGACCGTTTGGGTGTGTTGACCGTTTTGACTTTCAAATTGTTTGAAGCTCATGCGGTTTGAAACCGTTTGATCAAAGTATCTTGAGATCGATTGGTCCAAACGACCTTGAGATCATTTGAACCCAAACGGTCTTGAGACCGTTTGGCCCCAAACGGTCTTGAGACCGTTTGTCCTCAAACGGTCTTGAGACCGTTTGGTCCAAATGGGCTCAAACCGTTTGGACCTCCAACTAGGTTCAAAAGTTACGATTGTTTATAATTAAGTATATTGAAGCCCTCAATTGGCCAAAGCCATGTTAACCACTTATAAATTGAGTCAATTAGGATGAACCTCAATCACTTGGACACCAAATTAACCCTCAATTGAAAGCCAATTAGGGTTAAGTCCACCTCAAATAGGATTTCAAATCGGATGGTCATCAATGTTCAACAATGTGAATCAATTAAAGGTTGAACCTATCAATTGACCTCCAATTGGGCCCAAACTTGACCCAAACGGTCTTGAGATCGTTTGGACATCATCCAAACGGTCTTGAGACTGTTTTCCCAAAATTTGACCAAAAACCAAGTCGGTTGGATTAGGGTTGAACTCCAATTAGGTCTAAAGTCAGTAATTTTATCAATTCATCAATTTAATGCAATTGGACCTTCAAACTATTAGATTATCTCAACCCTAGACCTCCAAACGGTCTTGGGTTGTACCCAAACGGTCTTGAGACTGTTTGGAAGAACCCCCAAACGGTCTTGAGACCGTTTGGGTCCTTCAACCCAAAACTCAACAAGATCTATGTTTAAAACAGCAATTTCAACCCGATTAGGGTTAGGATGTTGAAGTGCCTTCAACTCTCAATTGGTTAAGAATTAAACTTTGATTCTTTGCAGGAATGAAATTCAATATATTACCAACAGACCCTCAAACGGTCGTCCCTTGGTCAACCCTATCAAATGGTCTTGAGACCGTTTCAATCCAAACGGTCTTGCTTGGTCGTTTGAGGGCAAATGGTTTGAAACCGTTTGACCTTAAACGGTTTGCAACCATTTGGACCAAGAGGGTCCAAGGTCGTTTGATAAAGTAACCTAGGAATTCATGCCCATCATATTCAACCTCTGTCAAGGTCGGTTATTCCACCGTTTTTCTTGCAAAAGTGCAAGAAGAAGAGAGGTAGAAGAAGAACTAATTGCTAAATTGCAAGAACAAAAATATGCATATAAAGCAAGGAGTTTAGAGTTATAAAACCCGCCTAAAGGTTGTTCCTTGAGCTCCAAGCTTTCAAGCTCCAAGCTTTAATGGCGTCTTAGAGCTCCACAGGTCGGCCAAGGTGAATTATCCAAGGAAACGTTGGGAAGGATAGGCTAGAAAGATAGAGCTAGGTGAGCTAGCCATGAATCCAACCTTGAAAATGAGTTTCCTCCATGAATTCAAGCAAAAGGGGTGATCCAAACTTACCTAGGACCCTTGGTCGTCCTTCTCTGCTCCAGAGCTAGCCTTGGTCGGTTGAGAAAGAAGAGAAGAAGTGAAGGAAATGAAAGATCCGTTCACTTGTTGCAAGGGAGAAGGCTTATATACTTTAGGCCTTTTTACACCATAAGGACCTCTAAAGCATGGAATTTACATCTAAGTCCCTCCTTGCTCAAGGGCACGTCCAAACTCATCTAAACTTATGCAAAGCTCATGAAATCTCAAGATCTAAGGGTAAAGAAAGCCAACTTTCAACTAGGGTTCATACATGAAAGGTCTCCATACCCATATTAGGTGATTTTTATCACAAAGATCATTTTTCTTATCTGATAGTTCAGTTATGTGTCCCTTTCATTATTTCTACTCTAAATGATGACAATAGTTATAAAAGATGTTCTATATGAAGTACTTTACAAATTGCACCCCTCAATTTGGGTAAATTGCACTTTACTCCAAATTAGGGTTTTTAAGCACAAGGATCATTCCACAAGCTGCATCTTGATGCCCAAGCTTGGGAAATCCATCTTAACTCATCATATTCACTCATATGATGTCTTATTATCATAAGAACATCTCAACCTGTGAACATTGCGAGTTAACCCCTTTAACTGTGTAATTTTCACATAGGTCCCTGCACTACAAAACAATGCTACAACTTTACATATAATACTTAGTTACATGTTGTACCAAAGATCTCTAATAGTACCATGAATGGTATTTCATCGAGATTTGTGTTACCTCACATGTAAAAGTTCCTTTTCTTTTCCATATTAAGATTGTTGACGTCACACATTGGTGACAAACTCCTATTCCTTGTTGGTGACTTCATCATTCACAAATTTGCACAAAATGCCAACTCCAATAATATCACCACAAACATGTCAACATTCAATGGTTGGATAAATGGTGCTTCCCTACTAGACATTGCATACATGCTCAACATCTACACATGGTCTAATGATAAAAACACATAAAAATGGGCCAAATCAGTCATGTTCGTGTACAACCCATCATGTCTTGGTGCATATCCCATCTCCCATGCCTTCTTTAAAGACATAATTTCCTATGTTTAGTGCTCCATCCCTATAAACACAACATGTCTTCCATGGTACATATTAGCATCCAAATTTAAGAGATTTTGGTCTTCTATAGACTCTTTCAACCCTTGCATAAGCTCTTCTTCAACCTTTGTACCATAGTTAATAGCCATCCCCTTTATGTACTACATAAAAAAATTAACATGTAAGAGGCATCATCAAAGATTGGGAACTTATCAACATTAAATCCTTTTAGACAATATCAAATGATATTGGAAAATCTGTAAAAGAAATTAATTTCTCAAATAATCTTGTCAAAAGAAAATAGGTATTGACACAATATGATACTTTACCAAATAAAATCTATTGGAAATAAAGATCCAAGATATATTGGCTTATTCTGGAAATAGAAATATATACATCTTCTAAAGAACTGCCTCAAACCGCCATAGAGAAAACACATCTTCTCACTCCAAACTAATAATGCCTATGTCAGAGACAAAAGCACCAACAACAACCACATAGTTCATCACTTTATATATACTAAACCTACCATCCTCCATGGTACGTTACAATCTTTCCAACTTTTACTGGCGAACTCTCTTTTCACAACACATTATGAATAGATATTCCCTCATTTCCCCCTATTCCCTTGTAGAAGTTAAAATTGTATCCTTTTCTATGAACAAAGATAAATATCCTAACCTTGATGGTTTCTCTATATCCTTTTATCACACACTTTGGGACTCTCCAAAACCTGGTACCATATATGTATTTGAGGCTCTACACTCAGACACATTGAGACATGACATAATACTTATCAATAACTCACAACTTTTTATGAATGGAAGGAATATAAAAGATTCATTCCTTTCCTCCCATGAACTAGTACACTACTTACACTTTACAAAAAGTCCATGCGTTTTTATAAAAATTGATATTGAAAAGGCATTTGACCATACAAATTGGGCCTTCCTATGAAACACATGAAGGGTGTCAACTTTCTCCCCATCCTTGTGCAAATGAATTCAACAATGCATCTCCACCCAATCCTCCATACTAATTCACATCTCCCCTTTTGGATACATGACACCACGTATTGGTATTTGATAAGGGTAACCAACATCACTTTTACTGATTGTTATATTGACTCGAGAACATTGTGCATTACATTGAAATACACCCTTTCATATACCAAAATCTATATAATTTGTTCATGACATATCCATCTTCTTCATGGTTATCAGAATCGAACCGAACAGCCGGTTGAACCGGTTGAATCGTCCACAGCCGAAAATAAAGTCTGACTGGCATTAAACCAATGAAATGATCGGTTGAACCGAACAGCCGGTTGAACTGGTTGAATTGTCCACAGCCGGAAATAAAGTCTGACTGGCATCAAACCAATGAACCGATCGGTTGAACTGATGAACCGGCGAATCGGTCCGATTTTAGCCCAATCGGTCAGTTCTCTCACTTAGCAAATAAATGTATTGTTATTGCTATTTTTCCATTAATTAATTTTGATATTATATAAATGTTGGTATATGTATGTCTCTGAATGGAATAATATTTGTTATTTAGTCTGTTTATCAAGTTATTGTGAGAATTTGTGCTATTATTTATGTTTTATAACTTCTGTACGGATATGTTCCATGAGTATCAAAGACATTTACATATTTTTAAACTATTAGTGATGTCATGCTGACATCACCAGTTGAACCAGTCAGACCACTGATTGAACCAGTGAATTGAGAACTAGAGGCCTCACATGTTCGTTGACTGGTTCAACTCAGACAACCTTGACCTTCTTCCAACCAAAAATCCAAAATATTATAAATCACAAAAGAATCTTCATCATTTTGTGACATTTTGTAGATCTAGAATTCAAGCCACTAAATCATCCTTACTACCCATCAAAAAGTCTGATATAGACAGTCACATACACATCCACATTCTAGAATGTTGTATAACAAACATTCTTACAAAGTGTGTAGTCTATGGCTAACCCTAACAAACTCTTGAACACTATTTGTAACCCCATCATAGACAAAGTGTGAATTATAATGGGTGGCTGGATAAAACTTTCACTCGGCATTTATGGCATACTTACTCTCTTTCAAACGTCTTTCAATCTAATCTTCCCTCCTACTTCCTAAGCATTATAGCTATCCCAATAAAATATTATCAATACTATTGACTCTATAAGAAAATATTTTCTTTGGTACACTACAAATTCAAAAAGATTGAATACAATTTCTTGGAAAAAAATACTAGATCCAAAAGAAATGATGGAGGGGGCATCATAAAGATCAAAACTAACACAAAACCGCTTCAAAATAAAGATACTACTTTTTCTATGCTACAAAAATGGACATATTTAGGCTAAAATCATACTCAACTAGTACTATAAAAACCACCTTCATGGCATTCAATTTCCAATCGAAGATGCACTCTAATTTGAAAACACATAAATATACTCAGTCACCTATTTAGAAACATCATTTCGTCTAGCCATGACTCTCTCTGACCCCATCATACCGGAAAGACAATTGGTTAACTTCGGGTGCTCTTATTAACTATAATATTGACCCAGATATTCACAACAGATTATAAATATTAGCATGGATCAGGTTAGAAAATTACTAACGTCCAATGAAAACCACATATCCAAGAGATTGGTTTTGCCATCCAGAAAGGACTAGCAGCACAGCCTATTGTCTGCTTGTCTTCTATTTCGATGTAAACAAGATACTTAAACCGCAATAGAATGTCAAAAGGATATCGTTAAAATAGATTGTCAGAGATAATCCTACCATTAATTCTTTCAACACCTCCGGAATTTATATCCCAAGTTTTGGGAAATATCCTTGAAATCCACTTATGGCTCCGCCCTTGAACAAGTCTTGAAAGGTCTTCATCTTGATATATCAGCAATGTTAAGTTTAGGCAATACTCTAAATGGCAAAGGATGTCGCACGCTTTATGCGAAATTCTACTCTCACCCATCCTAGTAGCATATGCTCAAAACGTACCTTTAGACAATAAGGGGGACAATCCCTCTTGTGAGTCCTAGCCTACTATTAATGTTTGCTTTAGAGAAGAAAAGGCTTATCTATTTTTTTGGGTCTAATAACGAGACAATCACGACATCTAATATGGTAGAATACTTTATAGGGGGGTCATTCGTTGCCCGTATATGGTAACTAAAGTTTCGCTATCCGTGCAGTCCGAAAAGAATCTATTTAGTAAAAGAGTATCTCACATGATGAAACAGTAACTATGTCGTCAAAAAATAATTATTCTGCTGAAAAGGTAAAATTGGACAGAATACACAATAGAAATTCTGGAACAAATATGTAACTAAAAATTTTACCATGTTTTCTACATATTTTACCTTTTTAGTAATATAATTATTTTTTATTCAAATAGTTACTTTTCTGATAAATAGTCAACTTTTTGAGCTGTAGAGTAGTGAAATCTTAATTATTGGTGCGGGTATTAAAGATAAAGAAGGTTCTTCAATGCATGGGGGGTGTTGAATGCAGCTAGCGGACAGCCCATGTGAGTGATATCAAAAGTGGTTCATTGTGCGGAGGTAAGGTAATCTGTTCTGAACGGCGCATTGTTGGATTCATTGCTTTCTCCATGGCCATGGTGATTAAAAAGCTTACTTTTGTTAGCTTTAAAAAGAATAAATATGCTGAAGAGCTGTACAGGGAGACAAACTCAGTGTGCCTCTGGTTGTTAGTAGCCAAACCGATGGCACATCCTTTCGCAAGCGAAGGCTGAGGCCGGACAACGCTCAAAGCTTATTATTCGAAAAACAGTACAATCCAAGATCCCATGCTATTCTAATGTAAGGAATCCCACTGCTTTCTTTGTTGTGACTGGGATGACTGGGGAGTGGTTGCTGCCATAATGGTTCACAATTTGTGTGTTGATTCGGTGTGTCAGGCGCGGGATTCGCGCGGCGGAACAGTGAAACATGTGCAAGAAGAAACAAGTTTCTGATTCTTGCAACCCTATAGGAAATTTGCGCCGATTGGTGGCCTGTCTTGCTTGTTGACGGCTCCTCTGTTACTCTATATCCGCATGTACTTGCTTTTCAGCACAGTGGCAGCTGCATGCAAAGCCCTGTTATACACGTTTCTGCCCAGCCGTCTCCTTTCGTTCTGTGAACCCATCACTTGCCCTTGCTTCAAAATGGCTGTATAGCCTCTGTCAGTTGTCCGACCTTCATTTGTTCCTTTCCTCGTTTTGACCGGCCTTCCTCATCACCATCCATGCCAATCGCCATCTCCGATCTTGAATCTCTTCTTCGTCTTTTGGCTCTCACTCCTCAGCTGTTAAGCTACTTATATATACGTACCTCCCACTTCTCAATGGGGACATATGGAAGCCCAACCACCACACCAGTACAACATGCGTGATCATCGATTGGACTAGCTACACCCATGGCCCGTGAAACTACTGTATATGTAGGGTAGGATTTTCAGTTTTTCGTTATCGATTCCTATACTTGGTTTGGCCAGTACATAATGTCTGTATTGCTTTTTTACCTCTCCCTCCACTTCGAAGTTGCTTCAGAAGAAAATATCATTACAAGTACATAGTACCATAAGTAACAATACAATAGGGGAGATGGCTCTTGGGCTGTGGGGGAAGAAGAGGTAAGACAGGAAGCGGTTAAATATTACACACCTTTTTCAAGCAGAAGAGAATAGGGAGGTAGATCAGTTTGCCGACATCTTAATTAGATCCATTAGTGACGAAGACAATAGAGATACTCTTGAAGAAGTCTTGGAATTCACATATACTTTGAAAAGTTTTCCCTAAAAAGCCCCCTCACTTTTCCCTAAATCCCAGATAACCCCCTCATGTTTAGATAATCGCAATAACCCCCTCAACTATTGAGACAATTCCAAATACACCCCCAACCGTTAGCCCCGTTACCAAACTAACGGATGGGCTGATCTCCTCTCTTTTTTACTATATCGGTCACACTGCTATGTTCAACTTGCTTATTTGATTTTTTTTTATAATACATATTTTAATCATACAATCAAATAAGTAATGACATTTAAATTTGTACATATATCAGTCCAGACCAGTGGACCGGGTCAGATCGATTATTCCTTACTGTCCGGTCTTGAGTTGACTTTCGGTCCGGTCCTTGGTCCGTCATCTTTTCGAGATCCGATCTTGAGTCCAATCAGATCTAAATCGGCAAAAACTTATCTGCAATCGGATAATATAAAAAAAAAAGTAAATCTAACATTTATGAATGATTATAAGGATGTGTAACACATTATCAATGACTCTAGAATTAATCAATAGGTATATTAATGCAAGTGTTTGGCAACATGATTTAATTCATTACCGGTGGCCCATCATAGATAACTCATCGCAATAATTTCTGTGAGAAATGAGCGGCTTGTAGAGTTTACCTATCACTCCCGACAAAAATTACTATAAAATTAGAGTGGTGGACAACCGCGTGTTTGGCAACGCGATTGATGGTGATTGACCCGCTGGCCGTGGTTGTCTATCACTACCTGAGCAATCACCACCGCTTTGCCAAACGATGCATAATATTATGGTCTTCATGTTGATGTCATTATATCAATAAATGATATTGCATTTATACAAGTACGGAGTGTCTTCACACAAAATTGAATATTGTATTACATTGTGACAGTTAATAGCTAAAAAGATGTCACACATTGAATTGACTTGGTAATAACTTAATCTTGCATATAAACTATCATAATACAATTTTCTAGTACTTGTACGCGTTACTTTTTTGTGTGCTAAGAATTAATAATTGTTAGTATTGAATGTGTTATTATATATTAATATTGTATTAGTTATGTTTTGAATAGTTTATCATAGTTTAATTTCTCGAGTTGTAAAAATTTAATTGTGTAAGTTGATTTGTGTTACCAACTCTAATGATTTATCTGTTCTTATATAATTTGTAGTATAGTTCTTTGATATATTATAATCAAGAGTGTATATATATATCAATTTATAGACAAATACACGACCGTATATGTTTGTTATCATGTCCAATTCCGGTCCAGTCTTGATCCAGTCTTTAATTTCACCGGTTGAACGAACAAGTTCTTATTTGGTCTAATCCTCAACGCATGATTTTTTTATTAACCGAGTCTTCGTCTGATCTAGTCCAAACCATTCAGATCTGGTCTGAGTTTGACCGATGTACGGTCCTAATGACATGTTATGATTAGTATTATCTACTTTCCGTCCAAATATGTTAACCTGATTAGAGTTTGAAAATGTAAAATAAAAAAACAAATCAAGAAATAACTACACAAGCTGGGTGTAAAGCAAAATGGGAATTAGCCCAGCTGTTAGTTTGTAATGTTGGCTAACAGTTGGGCGATAATTGGAATATAGTTGAGGGGGTTGTTTGGAATTATCTAAACATGAGGGGGTTATCGGGAATTCAGGGGAAAATGAGGGGGTTTTGGGAAAAAACTCTACTTTGAAGTATGGATGATGATAGTGCACCCGGTCCCGATAGGTTCACCACTGCTTTCTACAAAGTAGACTATGAAAATGTAAAAAAAGATCTAACGGAATTCATTCATCATTGCCTCGCAGGGAAGGAGATCCATAGGAGCATGAAGTGTGTTCCCCTAGTGCCATTCCCAAGATTGACAACCCTAAAAAACTATCAGAGTTCAGACCGATTAGTGTGGGCAATATTGCACTTAGACTAGCACTTAAGATCCTCGTATCTAGAATCACACCACTCTTTTCCAAACTCACTTCCTTATAACAAGCAAAATTCATCAAGGATAGGAGTATAGGAGACAACATTAGGCTAGGAAATGAGCTAATGAAGGACCCTTTTAGATGAAAGGCATACAAGCAAAATATAGCTTTTAAAGTTGATATGCCAATAGCCTTCAACATGATGGGATGGAGTTTTATCGAGGTGTCTCTCCACCAGGTTGATTTCGACGATGGGGTGATTGATATCATAATGAATGTAGTCAAGGGGGCTCGGTACTTTATTATGATGAATGGTCGAACTTTTGGGTTTTTTACTGCCTACAGAGGCGATAGGCAGGGCGACCCCATCTCACCATTCATGTTTGTGCTTGCTGAAGAAGCATTAGGTAGGCACATAACAAGAGCCATCGAGTCAAGACTAATCACAAGATACATCACCAACAACAGTATACACATTCACTTCTTTTGTTTTCCAATGACCTCACCTTCTTTGTTAACCTAGAGGGGCAACTAGTAGATTATCAGACATGCTATGAAAGTACTCAAAAACATCTAGGACAATGGTAAACAAGAGTAAATGCTATATCATGCTAGGATCCAAATTGAATGGTATACTCAATGAGATCTCTACTGATTGGGGATGTGAGAGTACCCTATAACCCATTATATACCTCATGGTCCCACTCTTCCTAAGAAGAGTGTTGATTAGATACTATGATGGAGTGTCGAGAAAACTACTAATAGGGTGTCTACATGGGCTAGGAAAATGATGTCCTTCCCAGGGATATTAATGTTGATTAGATCGGTCCTATCATCAATACCTCTACACACCACAGGGGCTTGTGCAACACCAATGGCGACTAATGGCAACATTGAGATGAAATGGAAAATTTCCTATGGGAAGCACAAGACAGTATGCAGAGGAGACACTGGATTAGCTAGGATAACATAATCAAACCCATTGACGAAGGAAGCCTAGACATCCCAAAAATGAGAATTAGGTTTAAGATATTTCTCATAAAAGAATCTTGGGGTATTCTAAAGAGTGAGTGTCGTTGGGTTCATTTCAGTAGAGACAAATACAAGCGAGTCATATATGACTATGACCTAAACCATCCTTGGCTCCTTAAGAGGGGAGGTCACCCCTCTACCTACTAGAAGAGGGTCGGGGGTTGCTTCCCCATAGTTATGTGTAACACTAAATGGGAGATATGCCAGGATGAAATACCTTTTTGGAGGACGGAATGGGGCAACACCAACAACATGATAACATGGAAGATAGACCAAGTAGAGATTGACCCTAACAATACGCTTTAAGAAAGACTACATTTGGATGGATCTGGGTATATGTCTATTCTTAGGAATCTCTTTTTTAGTGAGGGTATATCAAGTCTCATAGAGGAGGTTAGCTTGATACCAGGTTTTCTAGTTTCCCTATTTGGAACCTTAGAGAGGATGGAATGTTTTCTATCACCTCAGTTAGAACAACACTGAGAGAGACATCTAATGAGGTTAGGAACCAATAGGATATAAATGAGTCTGGAACTGACATCATCCCTTCAACTAAATACCTTTTTCTAGAAACTATGTAACATACTAAAATTTGTCTATATTGACTTTAGAAACCCTAATTTTGTGAATAGGATGATAGTGTGCGTAAATCATTAGAATTGATAAAACAAGGATAGATTTATATCCTAAGACACTTGGTTGTTCCCTAATGACCATATAATGTGAGTAATTCACATGTATGTACCTTAATGAACATCTAATGCACATAATATGAGTAACACACATGACTTACCCCAACCATGGATATATATGATCATGGCCATGTAATGGACCAATAAACACTATTGTGATGATGATATCATGTATGGATCCTAGTCCTAGACTTAATGCATACTAACAAGGTGTATGTTATGTATAGTGGTTACGGTGACCTAAACCCTAAGTTGTGATCATCTAACCCTAACATAAACATCCTTAGTGACATTCATATTAAATTAGTGACATTAGGTGTCATAATTGGATAACATCATTGATACTCATAAATGATGCATAATCACCTAATCATGGCTTGCTATGAAAATCAATTCATCATTATGTAATATGTTTCGCCTTGAACACTGGTCTACATCTAATGACTCAAATATGGCTAATAAGTAATTTGATTCACATAAATGTGCCTTAATGGATAATGTGGGATTAAATGTGCATAATTAGTAACCATATTTGTATAAGTATAAGTAACTTATTTATATGGACAATAATGTGAGTAATAGGTATAATGTGAAAATAAATAGATATTAAATATAAGTGGATATAACTAATGTTCCATAACTTGAGTCAATGTTAAAATTAATGGACTTAATGAGAAAGTAAATAAAATAATGAATTTTTTGCAAGATAATCCAAAATAACTCTGTATGGTGATACATGAGCATAAAGAAGACTAAATTTTGAATATGGAGGATAATGGAGATATATATTAATAGATAATGAGATAATTGACCTAAACCATAATTATACTCAAAATCCTACAATATAATCTCAAAACATAAATCTAAGTGCATAATTTTGTTCTTTGGGTCCCAATTATCTTAGGTACAAAGTTTCAACCTATTTGGATAATCCTAGTTATCCCAATTTGGTTAGTAGAGATAATCCTTAGTAACTAAATCCCAATGTAAATTGGACTTTGGTTTGTTGGATTTTAATTGACATTCTTGATCACATGCTTGATTTCTCATAATTCTTATTATCGCCTAATGTTCTCAGGTCACACTCTATTGCCCAGTTCGAGTCAGACTTGGGTCCACAGACGGTGTGTGCTTTTCTCCTTCGCTCAGTTCCTCACTTCACCTAGACTCTACATTCTAATGAATTTTAATCTTCATCCTCCCCCATGCTCTCTCTCCTTATCTCTCACTCACCCCACACTCTTCCTCTCTCTCTGTGTTCCTCGCGTGCTTCTGAGTTGAAGCACCCAATCATGCCCGAGCTTGGTTTCCCCAGAGTCCCTATCAACGAAGGGGGTGCTCTTATCCCATGTTTCCATCTCCCAGTCAAACTCCTAGACATCCTCATACTTTTTAGCCTATAAAGAGTCATATTAGAACCACTATCGAGTGTTGTCAAATCAAGATTCAATAGCTAAGGGGACCCCGATCACTAGGAACTAAAAATTTGGACTCCTCCATCCATGTGCATCTCCAGAGGTGGTCTTCTCTGACTCTCCTCATTTTAGGGATCTTCTTTGGAAAGCTTCACATGATCATCGAGAAGAACATAGCTTATTTGACTTGTCGATAGAGGAGGTATATCCCTTTTCCCCAATTCTCACCTTCTACAACAATGGTTTTGATGTCATGTCTGACCCTGGTGATCCAATCACCAATTCAGTTTGAATTTGGCTATTTTTCCTTTGTTGGGTTTCCTCCACTAATTTCTAATCTTGGTTTGTGCACTCCTCCCATATTTGTTGGGTTACTGGAGATTTCTTTGCTCCTTGCTAGCCACAACAGGAGGTATACACCTTGCCTCTAGTTGGCTCATAACCCTTCATTGATATCTCTGGGTCTGAATTGAACCCCCAGAGTTATTGGTAGTCTTGGCAAATACTCAGAGTTTGTGAGTTGTTGAGATTTAGCTTCCTACTAATAATCTACAGAAAATGTTCATCATTGTGTTGACCAATCAAACAAGGAAGGAGATGAGTGTAAGATGTTTTGCAAATGGGCCCTTGTGTTGATTTTGTTTTGTTACACCATTCATGGGCATAATAGTCATTTCACTGTGGTTTGAGAGGGCGCCCCATTGTTGGTGTTCAGCCTATTGGGACACCTTAGCATGGGGCCGCACCACTGACATTTTGTTTTGTTTTGTTTTGTTTTGTTTTATATAAATTGATAATTTGAGTTATCCTAGAAAATTCATAACTAATTATATTGTTATCGGTAAATTATATCAAAATATATTTTGGAATCAGAAAATAAGATGTATTGTTTGGTATCTTTTTGTAACTAAATTCCAATAAATAAAATATGTGCTTTTTATGGGATTTCCTAATTATCTTTAATTTTTTAAAATTCATATCTAACGATATATAAGTTAGAGTTTAATAAATAAACATGTTTTGGAAATTAAAATCAATCTGATAATGTAATTTGCATAACCTAAATCAATAATGATTAAAAGATTCACTTTTAGGGTTTTATTTATAGAAGCATAAACCCTAATTCATTTGAATATTTAATAGGTAGCTTTGGATCTTGTTTGTGTAACATCCCTGGCCTAGGTTATGCCTTAACCCTGGGAGTTTTGCTTAAGAAAGATAATTAGATCCTTAATTTTTATCTTGTGAAAAGTAATTAAGGCTCAAGAGGAACTTATGTTTTAATCTTAGTCCTTTTCGAACAATGTTGAAATAATATTTTGCTTGTTTGGACTAAAGTGCAACTTACCCAAGTTGAGGGGTTAAATTGCAAATGTTACATGATAAGATGTTCCTCATATGTTGAAGCATTATGAGGATGAAGATGATGCAGAGGTATGGCTTGGGAAAAGCCTGAGTACCAAGAAAGAGATGATAAAGCAATGTTTGTGCATTAAAATCTAGTTTTGGTATAATATGCAATTTACCCAAAACCTAGGGTTCAATATGCAAAATATCACTTCTAGAGGGTCCCCCATGTTTCTTTGCATCATTTAGAGAAAATAAAATGATAGGGGCGCGTCATTTGAATTATTTTGGAGGAGAGAGAATCTTAATATTAAAATAATCAAGATTTAAGCATAATTGAAACCCTAATTCAATTTAATGCAAAAATAAATAAAAATAATTGAAGGGCCTTCAACCAAAAACGAGATGGTTGAAATTTCTCAAGTGTGAACGTTCTTGTTCCTTGAAAAGGAAACAAAAATATCCAAGGGAATGGATAACTCATTCACATTATTAAAAGAAAACGTAATATCCACTAAAAAGGGGATATTAGTATAATACGTTTAAGGTGCTTAATTTCTTTTCTTTTAATTCTTGGATAATGAAGAGGTTTTGCAAGGGTATTAAGATGGCTTCGTGGCCAAGGAATTTAGGGGGAAGAGGCGGCACTAATTTTGGAATTAAAAGATTTTTATAAAGCATTTTCTCTCTCATTGAATTTCTTATAAAAACACCCTTTCCAATTCAATTGAGAGTCTTTTTCGAATCCCCTTCTTCTCTTTGCTTGCAAAACGACCAAGGGATCTAGGATCAGCAGGAGGATGACCCCCAACATGTAGGTAAGCTTCTTGATCACTTTCAACCATGATTCCATGGTGGAAATCGAAAATAAATGATAGATTTCTTCTTTTCCTCCATAAATCATCCTTTCTAGCCAATCCTTTCATCCAAAAAGCTTGAGAACGGACCTTGGGTAGTTGTTAAAGCTTCCTCCACCATTGTTGACGTGAAGCTCCAAGTTTTAAAGCTCATTTGGAGGAAGGTTATATAACTCAAACCCTTAAATATTGTTATTGCATTCAAAAGTCCATTAACGGTTGAACATTTTGTTCTATTTGAAATTCCCTTGATCCATTACTGTAATTACCATGGAAATGGTAGTAGCTTTTGAATGAATGAAGGAAGATGATTATGACATCATCTTGGGCATGCAATCCAACAAGTTTCCCTTGCAAACGGTTTGAAGATCTTGGTCCAAACGGTTTCACCAAACCGTTTGGAGACTAAACGGTTTGCAAACCGTTTAGAGTCTTGAACCCCAAACCATTTAGGATGGTTGACCATTTGGATGGGTTGACCGTTTGAGGTCAGGACCCTAGTACACTTTGGATGATTATCTAATGGATCCAAGTGATTAATTCAATATATGGACAATCCTCCAATTAGAAACCTTAATCGGGTTAAGTGTTGAAAATTCAAGTGATTGATTTAATACTTCGGGTTGACTAACCCAAACGGTCTCAAGACCGTTTGGAGGTCACCCAAATGGTCTCAAGACTGTTTGGAGGTCAACCAAGACTGTTTGGAGGTCTAGGATTGAGTATGGTTGAGTATTTGAAGATCCAGAGATATCAAATTGAAATGCAATCAATAGCTAATTTGATGATCAATCCAATGATCTAAACCCTAATTGAATTTCACAAATTTTAATGATGGATGGGGAAAATGGTCTCAAGACCATTTGGATGTCATCCAAATGACCTCAAGACTGTTTGATGTCAGGTCATGCCCAATTTTAATGATGAACCAATGATTTCTAAGCAATTAGTCCACAATGATTAATATTGAAGGTTCATCGATTTCAACCCTAATTCAATTGGGTTCAAAACCCTAATTGATGATCAATTGAAGGATGAATCAATTGAAAGATGATTCATTAATCTCAATTGAAGTATGGTGCTTAGGTTCGATTGATGAGTAGTTACACAGATTCAATTAATGAAGGAATTAATCTTGGAAACCCTAAATCGATATGAATGGTTGAGACCATGTTTGGTCCAATCGGTTTTGAGGAGGTTTGGACCAAACGGTCTCAAGACCGTTTGAGTCCAAATGGTCTCAAGACCGTTTGGGACCAAACGATCCCAAACTGATTGAGACTCAAACAGTTTCAAGTACCTAAGTTGTTAAACAGTTTCAAGCACCTACTTTACTAAACGGTTTCAAGTGTTTGATCAAGACCGTTTGGAGGTCTAAATGGTCTTAGACTGTTTGAAGGTATTTCAAGAAAGACCGTTTGAGGTCTGGTTGGTCAAGACCATTTGGGGTCTAAGTGACCAAGATTGTTTGGAAGTAATTAACCAAAACCATTTGGACACTTAAGCTGATTATAGGTCAATTGTTTAATTGATCATTACAAGATGTAATTCAAGGATGGTCATGATAAGTGTACTCTAAATAAGATAGGGTGATTAGTACATTTTGAATAATTAATCTTTGATGATTATGGAAGTAATGACACAATACATGTGTCATCTCTCCAATCAAGTTGAGTTACCCTAATCTAATCAGGTCTGAAGTAAACATCATCATATAAAGGATAAGAGAGAGAGGACTTCCTACATGATTGATAATTATGTAGTGGTTAAGTCTCAACACTTCCAACATGAATGGATGTGTAATTAGGGTATGGTCCCTGATAAAGAGATCATGAACCCTAATTAGGGAGGTTAATGTGCCCTAACCCTAATTGAGGGCAATGATAGGTGAAACTCTAATCTATGGTAATGGTATGACCCAACTTTAGGGTAATGCCTTGTGAAACCGTAATCAAGGGTAATGTCTTATGAAACCCTAATCAAGGGTGATGCCAAGTGAAACCCTAATCAAGGGTAATGCCATGTGAAACCTTAATCAAGGGTGATGCCAAATGAAACCCTAATCAAGGGTAATGCCTTATGAAACCCTAATCAAGGGTAATGCCTTGTGTAACCCTAATCAAGGGTGATTCCAAGTGAAACCCTAATCAAGGGTAATGCCATTAATCAAGGGTGATGCCATGTGATACCCTAACCAAGGGTAATGTTATGTGTAACCTTAATGAAATAGTGTGATGTGAAATTCTAACCCAGGGTGATGTCGTGAAATGATATATGAAACCCTAGCATAAAATCCTAACCCTAATATAGGGTGAAGGTATGTGAAACTCAAATTTTGGGTTATAGTGCATGAGCCCTAATCTTGGGAAATATGATGGTAAACCATAACCCTAATATTGAGGCTATGATTTGAGAAACCCTAATCCCAGATAATGCAATATGAAACCTTAAAATAAGGATGAAGTTATGAGAAACCCTGATGATGGTTGATATTATGTGAAACCCCAATATAGGGCGATGTTATGTAAACCCTAATTGATAAGAATGGGAGACCCTATTCCTAATAACGCAATAGTGACTAAATATTGATAATTGAAATGCTTAAAGATATTGGTAATGGATAACCCTATAACAATAATGCCTCAACTCAAAGGTGAGTCCATATCATTAGTAATGGTTGCATACTCCAAATAAGTGACTTAGACAAAATACATTACATGATAATATGATGATCTGGTGTATAAAGTATTAGGATGGGAAATACTCTAATACCAAACAAGTTGGTGAACTCAAGTAAGATAAAGGTGATGAGGGAAGTGATATATCAACATATGATAGATATCACATCCAGCACCTCAAGATAGATATACCTTGAAGTATTCTAAATCCCATATACTTGGGGAGTAGCACATGAAGTATGTTATGTCAAGTGTTACATTATGAAGTAATGCTCTTTGATAAGCATAGGCTATTATGCCCTATGAAAAGGTTAAATCAAATCAATAAAGCTTGATGCAATCATATTCTGACAAAGCGGAGAGAGAAACTTATATCTTGTGATGATAATTCATTTAATGAAGAGTGATGAGAATAAATAAGTATGATCAAATACTTATGTTATCAATGTTGGCTCCTAGCTGTATGGAGTAATGACTTAGGGCTTGATCATTAATGATATGATCCTGAGAACCTAAATGGTTAGCTATCGGTAACCCTACTGGAGGGTGATGTTATGTAAGAGAAATCCTTATCCTAAATAAGGAAATTGTGATGCTACTCTTACTTTGCATAAGTGTTGATGTGTACTTGATATAATTGTTTCTATGTAATGATCATATAGGTGGTCATGAGATGATGAGCATAGACAAGTATGAACTATGATGTATTAATTATTTAAATGCCTTATGGGCTTTGTAAGCCATTATATGTATTGTTACCTAGTAAGAGGTAACAAGAGACTAATGGGCTTTGACAGCCATGTGAACTGCTAATGTAGCAAGTATCATGTTCACCTTGGTTAGATGACCTAAAGTATTAGTCACCAAGATAAGTGGTAACAAGTGTTCTTTGATGAACTGAGGGTTTAAATACCCATATTCCATAATCATGATGATGAGATGTTGAGGGATGAGAATATCCATGATGGGACAAGGGATTAAGATCCCAATGTTCTATAAAGTGTTGAAAAGTACTTGATAGATAAATTATACTCTTCTTTGTAGCATTTGTCATAATAATGTTTGAGAACTTGACTGATGCTAAAAAATCACAATAATGCACATAAATAACCAAGTGAAATCTTATCATGTAGTGCCCTGGCCATAGATCCATCAGTGTCAGAATTTGTTGAATGGTGAAACGGGTAGCTCCGCGGAATAACCTGGAACGCATATTTTTGAATATGTGGGGGTGATGGGTGTGAATACCTTACGCCCTAATGGAGGAATTGATGTGAGATAAACATTAAATCCCTCTTCCTTCATTATGTATATATATGGGTGGATGTATCACTAATCCCCTGATAATGGGATGGATGTATCACGGATCTCCCAATAATAGTAATGCCAGATCGATTGAGATTATTATAGTCTCTCGATTGTGAAGAGAGTACAACACACCACTGTAACTCTATAGTGAAGTTACCAGTATACCCTGGAAAGCTAATTAGCAGAGACACAAGATGTCCTGCATGGAATCTCGTACTGACCGAGATAAGGGAGGTCATGGTAGCCGGCTCTACCCTTGACCTTGTATGGCATCGATTTCAACTTCGCACTGGTCGGTTGGAGTATGAGCGGTATACCTCATCTTCTCAGGGCATACGTGTGGTTGTAAAATGTAATCAACTGTATAGCATGTTTGCTTAAGAACTGAATACAAAAATCATTGGTTGATGTTACATTTCTTTTATGCATCTTTAGTTGATAGATGATATATTTATGATTCCTTGCATTTCTTGCAAAGTAGATAGATGACGTATAATTCTATCATGAGTAGATATAATGTTCTCCTTAAGAAAGGAGATTATCATATTCTGTTCATATAATGAGTCATACTACTGTTAATATAAAAGATTTCCTGCTCAGTTTTATTCTGCTAATCTGCAATAATAATGTTTCTGGCGGAGAGTTATCTCTCTCACTAGGACAATTTACAATTGTCTCACCCCCGTGGGAACCAACTTTTTAAGTAAATGCAGGAGAAGAAGCTGGAACCCTACAGCAAGGAAAGAGCAACAATAGCAACAAGGACAACAGTGAATTCTCAGGTGGAGACACTGGTTGTCATGTCTTGTATATGTGTACATAGAGTCCTATGTGTCGTCTCTGTACTCTCAGGTCATCAGAGTCAATAGATAGTGCTTTTATCTTTGATCTGAGATTTTTGGCTTGAACGCCTCAAGGATTTTATGTTGCTTATGTATAGTTTGGCAAAGCAACTTTTGAATGTAATCCTTGAGAAGGGATGTTACATGGAATGTACTTGTGAAGTAGAATGCAAAGGAATTACTTTGGTTCTTTTGAAAGAGTTTTCCTTTTTTGGATCTCTTGTAAAAAGTTTTAAATTTTTAGTGATTTTTGTTTATCTGATGCTAATGATCGCTTCCGCTTAAGTAAATCATGTTTTGTGAGTTGGATGCCACAGTTTGGATCTAGGGTTTGACCCTGACTTGTTGGCACACATCTATGTTCCTTCTCTTTATGAGTCATATTGGACAATTATTTATGTTTCTCTCTCTCTCTCTCTTGACTTGATTCTGGCATATTGCTCTATGTGTCACTTAATTATACATGTTTGACCTGATTGGGTCCAATTCACTGAATTTCATATTATAGACTATTGAGAATGCAAATTGAATCTCTTTTATTTAATCTTGTTCATACTTATTCAGTTTACAACCCTTATTACATTATTTCATCTTATTTTTCCATTTCATAAGGGAAACACTAAATTGATTTATCTCTTTGAACTAAACTTGTCTTTCCTTTCTATTATATGTGTATTTCATTGTGGATACAATTATTATCTATCAGTGGTGATACATTATGAGTTCCAACCCTATCGTGCAACTTTTTCGATATATGGGCTTTTGGTGCTCTCACGTGATATATATTCCAATATAGAGGATTGTGGGTGCTCTCACCTCCTTCCTATGTATAGAATGTGGAAGTATTTTGGTCCATCTTTAAGATAGTTGTAGTCTAATATTTAATCTGCATGCATAACTACTATTGTTTATTGGTTGTTCTCTATTTAAGATTTTAAAGGCAAGAATTCATAATTATAAACTTCATTGTTTTTTTGTATAATCTTTTTATCTTACTATATGAATATTCCTTTTGATATCCAATTGGATGATTCATTCACTTTGTTTGGGATGCCTTGTTATTTTTGGTGTCCCTTTTTTCCTAAAATTTTCCAATCACTATTATATGCACATATCGGTTTTTATACTGACAACATCCACTTTGTCTTCTCTTGTGGGGTATGCTTCCAACCCCTTAGGTGGAGAGCAAGGAGGAGTTGACCATAGTTGACTAAGACTTATCTAGGTGTAGATGAGCTTTCTTGGGAGGTAGATTGAAGTGGTTGGTTTACCCTCTTCTGATCCTATGCTAAGATTAGTTTCATTTATGTACACCCTGTGTGGTGAGGAACAATGTTAGACATGAATATTGTGATAGTAAGGTTTTTATCTTCTAAAGCTACTCTTTTGGTGAATTATACATTACATACTTGACTTATAGTATATCATCCTTTACAAAAAATTATTATTGAATTTGGCATTGGATGGTTTTCTATTATTTCACTAGAGTAAGTTGAGTGCTCCCCTCTCAGGTCCCATTCCTTAAAAACTAGTTCAAGGTGACACTTTAAGAGATGATTGTATCAGAAATTGCAATATCCAACTAGCATCTAGGTGTGAATGTTGTAAGGAGGGAGGCACTAAAATCATAGATCGTCTCTTCAAATTCAATGAGACAACATGACTAGTGTGTGTAGGAAAATCGAGGCAACGGATAAGACAGTGGAAACAAAACTTTAAAGACAAATTTCCTTTTATAGTAAGATCATGTCAACAACAATGTATCTAGGAAGGAAAGGTTGCAAGGTTATACCTCTTCCTAGAGCAAGTCCAATGACATTACCCTTGCACTATCATCATGCTTCTTCTTCAGGTAGTAGTTTTCTCCTTCTTCAACAACAACACTCAAATAGTCATCTCCATCAGCCTCCTAGTGCAGCACCATGAATAGCGGTTGACGGTGTCCTCCTAGCGGCAGACAACGGCCTCCCTCCTCTTGTTACGCCTCATGTCACAAAATTGAGATTACTTAAAACAAAACTATGGAAGGAATATTAACAAGCAAATTATTGGAAAATACTTAAAATTTAAAACCATTTTCATAAGACTGTAAGACAACAAAACTTTTACATATGAGTCCTTTCAGGCCACAAAGCACTTGTTGTGTGTGCCATAAACATGTTACCAGAGAACCTGTTCCAGAACATATATACAAATATCCACTGCAACTGTACACAACAGGGCACACAGGCCAACCACATATCAAAAGAATGTCCACAAAACATCCCCAAGGACCCGAGTGTACATGGATGACTCTAGGACTTTAACAACCAAAGACGTCCAGTAGCACATACAACCTTGTCAGCTACTGTCTCTCTTACTACTCCTCAACCTCTACTGCACGATCTCTATCTCCTCGTGCACGTCCACCTAAAAACGATGTGGGAAACCCATAGGGTGAGATTCTAAATCTCAACAGGAGATATAACTCTCCACCAACTCTATTATTATCACAAATAAGATAAATAAAGCAATAGTAAAGTTACAACTATAAGAAGCAAGTAATCATTATTAACAAGATGAGAATCTACTGTTGGATTATGAAACATCTTAATATTATAAAAGTAATATGAAGAACATGTATAATTCTGATCAACAATATTATATAAAGATCAAGCAAGGCCTCATCCAAGGTTTTCGTATTCGATCCTACACAAGTATACTACATGACTCTTTACATATTTTATTTTGCCCCGAGGATTTGAGTCGTACCACCCAAATCCAACCGACCACTGCTAAGTCAAAATCGGTGCCATACAGGGTCAATGGAAGAGCCAGAATCCATGAACTCCCTACACCTCTTGGTCAGCACAAGAGAAAACACCACAGAGACGTATTAGTCAACTACAACAATGACATATAGTCAAACTCAGGGATTGGCTCACACATGACCATCCACATAACTAATCATACCTAGCCCACCTTGGTAAAAGTAAAACACTAGAAAAATAGGCTCATGCATGGTCATTCTAACTAGAAGTAGTAGCTCATGCATGGCCATCCACATATATAAATATACCTAGCCCACTTTGGTAAAGGTATGGCGCTAGAAGAACAGGCTCACACATGGTCATTCTAATAAGAAGGAATTTCTCATGCATGGCCATCCATATCACAATGAGATCGACTCACGCATGGTCATCTCACACATATTATAGTTAAGGATACAAGGAATTACTCAACTTGTACCTCGCATATTCAAAAATATGTGCTTTGAGTTAAACTCATTTCACCATTCAACAAATGCTGACACTGAATGGGTCTAAGGCATAGGGAAAGCTACAAGATTAGGTTCCACTTGGTTAGTTAGGTCATTTAAGTGTCTTTTATCATCAATCAAGTTACAACGCACAACCTTTAAACAAATTCTACATAAATAAGGGCATAACACATCACCAGAACATATTTGAGCATATAAGGTGTGATCTCATCACATTATCGATGCTTGTCATTCACCATATTTTCCATCACAAGGACCACCTATCTTGGGGTAACAACCCCTCTTATCATCAATGAGGAAATCATCATCTCATATAAGGCAATAAGCCATCATTAGGTCATAAGACCATTTACCTCCTATTTCAATGATGCCAACATCACATATGCCTCACAAGGACCATTCAATCATATCATAAGCACCATGAATCATACCTAGCTATGCTAATCAATTGATGTTACATGTATGGTTAGAGACTTGTAACAAAAAGAATAATACATCATCAATACTACTATCTCATAAGATTCATGCCATTCACATTACATCACTAGGGTTAGGGTTTCCTCTAATCACTTAGGGTTTACAAGGTTGGATCAACAAACACCCTTAGATCATTGCTTCCATCATCATTATAAGGTATTTCATGAGATAAATATTATATAAAACAACATTCCTTATTATTTACACAACCACCCCATAGGGTATCACATCATATCATGTAACCCTATCATCAACATGATATAACATAACCACCATCACAAGATATTAGTTGAGACTATCATACAATGTATCGGTTTGGACCATCTTGGTGTCGACTTGTCATAAGGCACAAGGGATATCCTTATTAATGATGTATCGATCTATCCTTCTCTTAAGAGTGTGACGGTCAACACCATCTAAAGGTGTGATGGGTAACACCACCCTAAAGGTGTCAGGTAACACCACCCAAAGGTGTGATGGCCAACACCACCCTAAGGTGTGACAGCCAGAACCACCCTAAGGTGCGATGGCCAGCAACACCTAAAGGTGTCAGACAACCAAAGCATGTTAGGAAACCCTAGGTATATCAGTTGTTAGGGTTGGGGTTTCATCATGGCATCATGGTTCATAATGTATCGGGAAACACTTCACTAAAGGTGTGTTGGCCTCTACTCAAACAGGACGCCACGGCTTATCCCTCAAAATAGACCAACTCCAACAAGGTACTTCCATAGTCATGATGAGCTAACTCCTCCCAAGAATATCAATTTATGCAACACTTTATCTATTTAGGTACTTCAAGAGAATGACGACTAAAACCTTCCATGCATATCGATTTAGCAACCAAATATCAGTTAGGAACTTCTAGGGCATGATGGGGATAGCTTCTTCAAGATCTTTCAACCATATCGATTTAGCAACCATAAGCCATGACGAGCTAACCTTATCAACACATGTTGTTATAAGCATCCACAAGGCATGTCGACCTAAGCATCTCTAAGTCATGACGACTTGCCACATTGTGTGTCAGTTTGTTGCACTACAAGTCGTGATGACCTAATCTCGACATGGTGCATGTATGTGTGTGGACTTGTAGTCTTCAACCTTAGAAGGGCCAGCCACTAGTCCATCTACTAACATAGCAAGAAGGTGCAAGATATGGTAGCAGACCAAATGAGATTTCATCATCAAAACATTTCTAAAACCACCAACAACTACTAGCATATAAGAGATGATTAATCTCTAGATGAAGAACAAACCTAAGCATATGAAGAGTGAAAATAACAAAGGAGGTTAAGAGTTATATAACCCACCCAAAAGACCACCACCAAGATCCAAGCTCCAAGGTCAAGCTTCAAGCTCACGAGTTCAAGGTAGAAGATGATCCACCAACTTGGTGACCACCACACCTCTAAGGAAGAAGATGATACCAAGAGGTAAGATGGTTCAATATGGAAAGAAGGTATCCAAGATCCATGGTCGAGAAGAAGAAGAAGAAGAAGAAGAAGAAGAAAGATCTAGGAAACATATCTTGCAAAGGTAGAAGATGAAGGATGATCAAAGAACACCTCAACTTGTAACTCATCCACCAAGCTCCAAGAGAGACTCTCTAGATCCTTAAGCTTCTCAAGGTCATCCACCAAGAAGGAGAGAAAGCAAAGATGACCAAAAGGATCATCTTGCATGGAAAGAATATTATTATCTGCAAGAGGGATCAGAGAGAGAGAGATCATGGAAGAGGTATCATCACCTTAGGATCTTAGGTGCCACTTGTCCACGAAAAAGGAGCCACATGCATAATATCATTTAAGACATGGTGATAAGGTCTAGGCTAGGTCTCTCCCTCTTGATCTCTTACCAAGGTCATGCCCGATACCATATCTCCACACATCCATAAACTGATAGGGCATAACTCTACACACCCCACAAACTGATAGGGCACAACCATACACACTCACAAACCGATAGGGCTCAAACCTACACACCCCACAAACCAATACACAACCTCCCTAGGTCACTCTAGCTTGAGACAGCACATCTAGGTGCAAGACACACCTCACTCATGTGTTCAAAGCATCACCAAGGATGTCACCACAAAACCAAGACTCAAACAAGGGATCCATCTTTCTCCCTCTCCTCTAGATGATGCCAAGAGAGAGAAGGAACACTCTAGAGGTGGAAAACTTGCACATTGACCCCTACTCTGGGTAAATTGCAATTTGCACCAAAACCTCACCATAAAACACAAGCATCATCCAAACAAACTCCAACAAGAAACTTTAATCTTCCAACATGTCCTAATTACATCCCGGATTATTAGAGCAAGGTGTTAAGAAACATACTTAGGCAAAGCAAATAGGATTATCCCAAAATGTGTTTCAGGGTCCTTACACCTCTAGAGTAGTTTATGCGGACCACCAGGAAATCCATGTTGCTCTACCAGAGACAACGGGAAGGAGTTATCCCTTTTGAACGTCAACCTACTAGAGTTGATACCCTCTCCCACAATTTTCTCTCCCTTGTTATTCATCCCTTTATTGGGTAGGACTTGCTCAAACTCTCTATTGGTTACCACAACTAGAGAGGACAACAATTTTCAGATCAAGTATTGTGTTCTAATAAGCCCGCAGTACACCTCTATTTATAGGAGAGGCTAGGGTCAGGGTTACCAGTCTGTGCAGGAGTCGAAAGGGTTGAATCACAAATTTTCTATAACATGCGCATGATGAACCGGTCGGTTTGCATACTCAATTGGTCGGTTCTTTCCATGAACCGATCGGTTTTGTAGTTTCCTATTTTGAATCACGTTGGTATTCTATGTACGATTAATGCACAACATCACGTCAGCACCAATCCTTGATCCAATCGAATCAACCATTGAACCGAGTGGTTCATCCCATGAAGTGTTTAGTTGGGACCTATGAACCAGTTGGTTGAGACCTGTGAACTGGTCGGTTCACTATGTGAACCAGTCATTTCACACCCTAGTTCAGCAATTGATCAACCAATGTTGATTCCAATTTCCATGACACTCCAACTGATTGGTTCAACGCTGGAATCGATTGGTTCAGAGTCCAGTCAGTCAACTTTAAACCATAGGTATTTAATTGAATACCTAAACACCTTTAGTAATCAATCTAAACATCATCCATGAATATAATCCTTTTATCCAAGTGTATCCTATGTTGTGACCCTATAGGCCCAAAGTTATGTTGGCAGTGAATGTCCATAACCAATTATGACATCACAAGCAATGATCAGTATCTAGCAACACATCATTACTACCCAAGTAATTTGAAAAGTTAGAGAACAACTTTAGCCTACAATCTATGATCAGTGTTACCATGATCGTATAGTTCCTTTGTCTCTAATATCTGGATTAAACTCGAGGCATGGAATCATCATCTTCTCAATGTTCAATCCATGTTCCTTGAACTAGAGTAGACTAAATGAGATGCATGTGAGCTCACATATCACATATTGAGTCACATGAGTATGGCCATACATTTCTCAGTCTCACTTATCAAGAGGCCCCAAATATCAATCTCCTTTAGGAGGGACAAATCCCATATATATCACTCACATTCTATCCTGGTGGGTCACAATGAATCGGAGCACCACCTTTATGGAAACCCTTATTCAGGATCATGGTGTATTATGTCAAAGAACATGAATGACATGTGATGAATGTAGTGACTTCAAGTCTAAGAACCACAATCACCACTATCACAATGAGAGTTGATTCTAAGTAACATCCCATGGTCTCCATGTATCACTATCATGATGGGTCTATCTGATACAGTATTCTTTAACATGTACTTATGTGTTTGACATGATATCACATATCATGACTAATGAGACTCTGTCATCAATCAACACACACTCTAGTCTTATGTACTATTGTTGTCTATTTTGCTTCTACAGTAATATATAACTAGGGACATAATAAAAATGTATGTACTCTTAATATTGGTATGATCTCATTGTTCAAGTCATATACTTGAAGACCTATGTCATCAAGTAACATCATTCTTTATACATATATTATATATGTTTCAACATCTCATGAGTGATACAAACATAACATATGAAATTACCTTATATCATTGTCAAACTAGGTATCTAATGCCTCATTCCAATCATCACATGATTGCCTCTATGGGACTTACATACCAACAAACTCCTAGTTGCACTTAGATCCTATCACCCATGAATCGTATTCCAAGGGATCTTAACATGTCCATCATGTTTCTTCTATACAATAACTTTTATAGTGGGTTAGCAACATTTGCTTCAAGTCAGTATTTTGCAAGTTGCACATCTCTTCACTGTACCACATCTTGTATGAGATGGAAGTGTCATAGTATGCTATCTGAGATTCATAGCCTATTAATGGTTGGAACCTTGCACAAGTTCACCCATATGAACTTCTTGATCCATACAATATCTTCTACTGTTCATAACACCAAGATACTCAGCTTCTATTGTAGGTCTAAACAATTGTCACTAGCTCGGAACCCTTTCCAGCTTATAGTTCTTGTTTAAGGTCAAACATACATTGCAATCATTAATTTGTCAGTTTGGAAGCTTGCATTAATGTAACCCTTTACACATAACTCTTCCTTATTACCGTACTTAAGGAACCAATCCTTTATAGCTTTTCCATCACTTAAGGATGTTCTTAATGGTAATCTAGTGACTTTTACTAGTATCTGAAAGATACCCTCTTGTCATGTCCAATACATATGAGATTTCTAGATAGGTATATATATCCTCTCATCATGTCCAATACATATGAGATAATAGGATATCCTCTCGTTGTATCCAATACATATGAGATTACAGGATAAATACATAACATTGTATTCAAAGATACATCCAATTGTGAATGCATATGACATCTATCCATGTGTTTTTGTTCTTCATAAGAACTGGGACACTAGGCTCCTGAGAGATTAACTCCATGGAATGTAGACATGTTTTCTCTCATTGAGTCTTGCATGTTGAGCCCTTTCAGCATCTTTTTGGTGTATGTTCTCTTACTTAGGTCAAGAGGCTTTTCAGATGTATCTATAGATCTCAATGCCTATCACATAGGATGATTTGCCTAAACCCTTCATAGAGAAGGTACTTCCTTACTATGTTTTAACATGTGTAGGATCATTTTGTAGAATTTAAAGATGCTCCCATTAAATCTTTTGTAATCACAAATTCCATCTTCATTCTGACTCAGGTCAAACCCTTTGACTATCTTGTCAAATAGAAGATTCCAGCTCTGAGATGCTTGCTTCAATCCATAGATTGACCTTTATAGATTATAGACTTTATTTGCATTATTGGATTTATAAAACCTTTAGGTTGTGTCATGTACACATCCTCATAATTGTTCTAGTTAAGGAATACAATTTTAACATCCATATGCCAAATCTCATTAGTCATAACAAGATGCAACACAAGCATGATCCTGAAGGATTTAACCATGGTAACTGGTGAAAGACTTCATCATTTTAACATCTTGAACTTGTTTGAAACTATTTGCAACCAAACTACCCTTCCATTTTGGTCACCTTTCAAAGACCCAATGGCTCCCTATGGGTTTTACCCCTTTAGGTGGATCCACTAAGGTCATACCTTGTTGGTTTACATGGACTCCATCTTGAATCTTATGTCCTTAAGCCATTCTTCAGATTCTGGTCCCTCAATAGCTTCTAGGTAGGTTGTTGACTCATCATCTATGATCAAGTCATTGCTTTTTGAGTTATAAGATATCATAATCTTTCAAACTCAGGGCGTGTTCTACTAGAACTATGAGTCTTGTGGTACATAAGGAACTTTAGATTTCACAACAGCTTGTGATTCTCCTTGTTCCTATTATACCTCTTTAGGTTTTTTCTTGTTTGTCTTGAACATTTTTAGTTATACTTTTACTCCCACTAATTCCTCTGGAACTAAGTTCCTCTTCAGGAATACAACCATCCATATTAACAAACAACTTTTTGTTGGATTGGGATAAGAGTAGTATTTTAACAAAATAACATTTATGTGATTTTTTCACAAAGCTTTTCAAGAAACTATTTTCTTGCATAAGCTTTAAATCTTAATCATTAAAAAAGACATATCGAGACACCAACCAAGCCACATCCCATATGGTGTCTTTTGAACCATTTTAGACGGTACATTGTTTTAGTTTAAAGAATGTTCCCAAAAAAATTAGAAGATCGGCTAGATTTTATTGATAATTGCACCATTCTTAACAAGGTGTGATTCCTTCTTTCTGATACATTATAATGTTCCAGGTGGAGTTCATTGTGATACACTATCACGGTCTCTCCAGAAGGTTCTCAAACTCTTAGTTTAAAATATTTCAACATCAAAGTGTCTTAATACTTGTACTAAGTTACTTACATATGAAATTTATGATCTCCTTGAACGCTTTAAGATATTCATACTTGTATTTCATTAAATACAAATTTCCATATCTACTGATAACATCAGTAAATATAACGAGGTACTGGTAACTACGTTTAGTATTTATTCTAAAAGGTCTATATACATCAGTATGTATGAGCCCTAATAGAATAGTCTCTCTCCCACTACATCTAGTGAAGATTCTTTTGTCATATTTCCCAATAAATAAGACTTTGCATGTCTCCATCAATTCAATAACCAAAAGAGTCTATATAACCATCATATGAATTCTAGAAATACATTTCTCATTTATGTGCTCTAGATGACAATTCTATAGGTATTCATTGTTTGAGTCATCAAGTCATTCTGTATATGTGTCATACACATTTGTCTCTACAAATATCAAGTATAGATTGTGAGACATAAGGGTTACTTCCATAAAAGATCTTCTCTTTTAAGATGAAACATCAATTAATTCTTATCCATAAAATATACATGATTCTATCATTAATGGCAGATACATAATAGCAATTCAATAATTCTATTACATGCCCATGAATGATAGATTCCAACTGTAGTGGTAGCATCCCTTACTTTGTACAGTTCTAGCTTACTTCTTATTGGGTCCTAAAGTAGATATATTTATCCTTCTTCTTCCTTTGTTCCTTTAAGTGAAAAGGACATATTCCATTTGCAATTACCCTTCTCCTTATCTTGAGTGTTGATGACTTGGACTTTGTCTTATCCTAGAACTCTTCTTGGCCTTACCTTTGCCCTTGGACTCACTTTTGCTGATCATCATCACAGATTATTCCTTTCTTCATTCTTGCTTTGGCATCAACATGTTGAGTAGTTTTGACAACGGTTCAGCCAAGTTACTCAAGTAGTAACACTTGATAAACTAGTTGTATGATTCATACAACAATTTGTAGATTCATATCCATGGTTAATTCTTAACCAAAGAAGAAATCCTAGTCACTCCATATGCCCAATCATATTGAGAACATGGGGTCTACTGGATCTCCCTCTCTCAATTTGCACTCAAACAACGTTTTGGAGACATTACACATACTTTCTTTACATGATTCTTAAGATGTGTTACCAGCTCAAGAATGTCCATGTTTTTCATGTTGATCATGCAACTCATAGTTCATACAACATAGGATTAGGTACTCACCATCTATGACATCATTGGCATGCTTCAAGAAATCATCCATGTCAACCTTAGGCACATTTGGAGTGGGTTCCTCTGGCTCTAGTTTTTTAAGGACATGGAGCTTTTGCTCATTGATGAGAACATTCCTCAGAGTCCTTAACTAGTTGTAGAACTTTAAATTGTTCTATCCTTCTCAAGGACTGATCGTAATTATAACATGTTTGTGTTTGCTATTATATTCTACAAAGAAATATTACAACTTTTCAAAACATTTTTTATTTATTTTATTGGATACATTAATTATATTAACTAGGCCTTTAATTAATTATCACTCTCAGTATTTTATTCAAATTGATAACTCTCATGTATCAATTTGGAAGATTGTGGTGTATAATTTTCTAGTGATCCAAGATTCAAAACAATTCACCTATTTCCCAGCCAATGCCAGCATCTATAGTCATATGCAATTCTTGGATAGACGATGTCTACAACTCTTTTCCAAAGTCATTTGCATGGCTCTAGTGCTTAATCCCATTATGTACACTCAATTAAGCCTAACCCAAAAGCCAAAACAATAGAATATGCACCCACCTTTGGTAGAATTACATATCTACCATCACAATTCCACAAGATAGATGATGCACCACGCTTGGGTGTAACCTATGCTTGGTTGATCAAGCTTTTCATGTGTGTTTCTTATGGAAAGAATCTATGACTTAATATTATATTGAGAGATTTTATATATAAATAGATATACATGTCCAACCAGCACAAAGTACATATCATATACATGCTATAACCACAAATAAGAGCATGCAATATTTAAAAAAACACAAGCGATGGTTATGGCAATACTATTGTAATTCCTTGGAGCCACAAGGAATTACTACCACCTATTGTCCACATAATATGCAACATGTTGTTGATGAAGATCTATGCACATACCAATCTGGGTTGATCGGTTCAACACTTGAACCAGTCATCTCACCTCCTAATTGCTTAGTTGAGCTCCTAAAATGGTCATCTAGTCTTCAGGTTCAAGCAACGTCTAGACTCCTCTAGCCGGTCGGTTGGGCCACCAGTCGATTGGTTCATCCTATTGTCGTCTGGCCTCCATGTTCCTCTGGTCGATCAGTTCATCTCACGAGTCATTTGCTTCATCTTGTGTAGAAATTCTTCTCACGACAATACATAAATTAAAACTATCCTATTTCTTATTACATTGTATATGGGAAAATCTTGAGTTACATTCAAGGGGAAATAGGAAGAAGAGCATTAATTTACATTTGCAAAGGAGAGTGAGGCTCACTATGCAAATTGAGATATAAATAGGAATAAACAACCACAACCATGCATACACAGATCTAGGGTTATTGGCCATAACCATGCTTCACAACCGCCATCAAAACCAAATTTAGGGCGACATGTGTAAATTACATACATATCATACATATATATATATATATATATATATATATTACTTTATGAATCGTATGTGGTATTTAATCAGATATGCACATTAACCAGTTTAATATTTGTAATGTATGCAATAAAAATAAATCTAATCATATCGACTTACATCCAAATACACTGTAAATTGACATGGCTCTGATACCACTGTAGGGAAATTAGGGTGATATATAAGGCTGCAAAAATAAAAAATTTGAATCCCAATTCCCTTTAACAGTAAGATCACATCAATAACAATGTATCTAGGAATGAAAGGTTGTAAGGTTATATCTGGTGCTAGAGCAAGTCCAGTGACATTACCCTTGCAGTAGCATCATGCTTCTTCTTTAGGCAGTAGCTCGCTCCTTCTTAGTAACAACACTCGAATAGTTATCTTCACCACCCTTTTAGTGCAACATCACGGACAATGATTGACAGTGTCCTCCTCGAGGAAGACAATGGCCTCCCTCCTCTAGAGTATTCCACGTGGACCGCTGGGAAATCCACGATGCTCTACCAGAGCCAGCAAGGAGTTGTCCCTTTTGAACGTCAACCTTCTAGAGTTGATATGCTCTTCCATAATTGTCTCTCCCTTTCCATCCTTCCCTTTATCGGGTAGGACTTGCTCAGGCTCTCTATTGGTTACCACAAACAGAGAGGACAACAATTATTAGAGCAACGGTGGTGTTTTGAAAAACCCCAGTGCCCCTCTATTTATAAGAGAGGCTAGGGTCAGGGTCCCCAGTCTATGGAGGAGTGGCAAGGGTTGAATTCATGAATTTTCTAGAGCTTGCACACGACGAACCGGTCAGTTTGCATACCCAACCGGTCGGTTCGTTCAGTTTCCTATTCTGAATCACATTGGTATTCAATGTATGATTAATATACAACAAGACATCACCACCAATCCTTGATCCAATCAAATTGACCATTGAACAGAGTGGTTCATCCCATGAATAGGTCGATTGGGACATGTAAACCGCTCATTTTGCACCTTGGTTTAGCTATTGATCAGCCAATGTTGATTCCAATTGATCTGACACTACATCCGATCAGTTCAACACCTGAACCGGTCAATTCATAGTCTAGGCAGTCAACTTTGAACCTTAGTTGTTTAATTGAATACCTAAACACCTTTAGTAATCAATCTAAACACCATTCATGAATATACTCCTTCAATCCAAGTGTACCCTACACGTGTGACCCTATAGGTCCTAGATTACGTTGACAGTGAATGTCCATAACCAATTATGACATCACAAGTAATGAGTAGTATCTAGCAAAACATCATTTCTACCCAAGTAATTTGGAAAGTTGGAGAACAACTTCAGCCTACAATCTATGATCAATGTTTCTATGATCATATAGTTCCTTGTCTCTAATATCCAGATTGAACTCAAGACATGGAATCATCATCCTCTCAACGATCAATACATGGTCCTTGAACTAGAGCAGACTATATGAGATGCATGTGAGCTTATATATCACATATTGAGTCACATGAGTTGACCATACATTTCTCATTCTAACTTATCAAGAGGCTCTGGATATCATTCTCATGTGGGAGGGACAAATGTCATCTACATCACTCACATTCTTTCCCCATGTGTCACAATGCACCCGAGCACCACCTTTTTGGAAACCTTTATTCAGGATCATGGTGGATGATGTCAAAGTACATGAACAACATTTGATGAATGTAGTGACTTCATATCTAAGAACCACAATAACCACTGTCACTATGAGAGTTGATTCTGACTACCATTCCATGGTCTCCATGTATCACTCTCATGGTGGGTCTGTCTGATACACTATTCTCTAACATGTACCTATGTGCTGGACTTGATATCACATATCATGACTAACGATACTCTATCATCAGTCAACACACACCCTAGTCTGAGGTATTTATGTTGCCTATTTTGCTTCTACAATAATATTTGACAAGGGACATAAAAAGAATGTATGTACTCTTAACATTCGTACGATCTCATTTTTCAAGTCATGTACTTGAAGACATACGTCATCGAGTAACATCATTATTTAGACATGTATTATATCTATTTTGATGCCCCATGCCACAAACCACGAGATAACTCCCACATAACATGGAAACAAAACTAGACAAGCAGATTACCATAAAACACTAAAAATTAAAACCGATATCGTTAAGCACCAAAGCTACAAAAACCTTTACATATAAGTCCTCATAGGACACCTACATCTATGTCATAGATAACAAGGTGCTTACATCAACATAATCTCATAGCATATTCTATCAACCTACTATAAGAGAAACTTATCCCTTATATATATAACATGAACATCTTCTATATCTTTATATCAGAAGTGCAAACGAGCCAAAAACATGCATTGATAGCATATCTACCAAAACACACCCAAAAACCATCCCAAGGACCTGAGTGTACAGGGAGGACTCTAGGACTCTATACCAAAAGACTAGCTACAACACGCCCAACCTTAGCAGCTATTGGCCTTCTTGTTGCTTCTCTACCTCAGCTGCATGATCTCTACCTCCTCTTACACATCCACCTAAAAGATGTGGAGAAACCCACACAATGAGATCTAACTTTCAGTGGGAGATATAACTCTCGACCAATGACATTATTAACACATACAAGGTAATCAAAGGACAGAAGTAATTCTACAACTATGATAAGAAGATTTAGCTAATGATATCAGCATGGCAATTATTGTCATCTAACAGTTCAGAAGGAATATGAAGAACATATATATTTACTGCCAACTATATTGTACAAAAGCAAAGCAAGGCCTCATCCAATATTTACATATTTGATCCTAAGTAAGTATACTACACATCTGATTATGTATTTTATTATGCCCCAAGAATTTGAGTTGTACCACTCAAATCCAACTGACCACTACGAAGTCGAAATTGGTGCCATATAAGGTCTATGGAAGAGTCAGAATCCACGGCCTCACCAAACCTCATCATCGATATGTACACGAGTACATAGAAGAGACATACCACTCAACTACAACCAGTGACTTATAGTCAAACTGTGAATGTCATAGCCCGCCTTGGTACATGTCACAATGCTAGTGAAACTGAGCTACGGCCCGCAGGAGCACTCCTTCCAGGGTATGGCCCGTACCCAATCATGTGAAGCCTCATAAGCATCAAAGCATTGAGCTACGACCTACAGCCGCACTCCTACTAGGGTATGGCCCATAGCCAATCTTGTGAATGCATATACTCAACAATATATTACTCCAAGCTTTCACTAGGGAAAGCCCGTTTCACCTTCCAGCAAGTGCTGACAGTGAGATGGATATATGGCATAGGGAAAACTACATGATTAAGTTCCACTTTAGTTAGGTCAATTACACATCTTTAACATCAATCAAGTTACAAAGTATAAAATCATAATAAATCCTATAAGGATAAGGGCAGGATACAACTCCACAAGATATAAAATGTATAAGGTGTGCACTTGTCACACTATCAACACATGATGCCCGTATCACTTTCATTCACCACATTATTGGTACCAAAGTCACATACTATGGGATATCAATCCCTCAAGTCATCATTGGGAAATATCATCTCATAATCGGCAATAAGCCACTGCCAAGTCATAGGACCCATTCACATAATTCATGTATCACAAATGCCTCGACATGCCTCATGAAGGCACATTCAACCTATTTCATATCATAGTCACGATAGCATGCACTAACTATGATTATCAAGCTCATAAAACATGCATGGTTAGAATTTCATAAACAAGATAGATAACATCACACACCATATCTATTCCATGAAAGAGAAACAAGCATGGTCATTGATAATTATTAGGGTTAGGGTTCCTTCTTAGCCGATTAGGGTTTATAAAACTAGGTTCAACCATGAACCCTTGATTCACCACCTCCCATCATCTTGGAGTACATTAGGGTTAAGGAACATCATTAGAGTTTATTTAATATTAATCCAAATAGCATATATATGGCTTATACATTAATCATACAAGAGTAACATTAAGTAACCAAACATACCTTTCAACCACTGTCATCATCATGTATCTCGACCATCACCAAACCACAAGGTTGCGACCACACCACCTAAACCATGTCGTGACTATGACATCTAGGGTGTCTCAACCGTGACACCTAGGGTTAGGTCTCTAACCATTCTCAACTGTCGTGACCTAGATATTTCTGGACCTCAAGACATGGCTATGGCGACGTCCATCCTAGAAACATGTCGCGAACCAAGGCCACTTGGTCATGACCTCTCTCAAGGGTATGTCATGACCAAGGAAAGGGCAGCAACCCAACCAAAATAGGAGTTAACTAGACCACCGACATCAAGTTTCGTGACCTAAACAACACTAGGTCCAACCAATCAATAAGAGATGCATCTCAACCAAGATTAACTATGGTTGCGACCAACAAGGAGATGGGTATCTCAACCATCCTAAGGAATAATATCTTGGTCTCAAAACAGGAACAAAATTATGGGAAAAACCATGATCATCAAGAAGGAAAAACGATGCAAACATTTATCAAAACCCTAGGTCATGGATCATGAAACCACCAAGTAAGGATCTCATCCAAGGGAGAGAAACCCATGGTCAAGGTAAGGTATACAAAGTAGAACCTAACCTCCCTTCAACATCTAGGTACATGAACACCATGCATGAGAGCAAGACCAAGGTCATATGATAGGGAAGAACCTCCATAACATATCAACCACAAAAATAGGTGCAAGTAGATTAAGGTTTTGGGTTTCTACCAAACCAAGCAAGATATATCTGTCAAACAAGTTCTAAGATTATCATTACCTACTATCATGATAAGGGAGAATTTTAGAGAGATAATATAGTAGCAAACATGCATAAAAGAATGCAATAATGAAGTAGGTTAAGTGTTATATAACCCGCCTTGAGAAGATCACCATCAAGGATTCCAAGCTCCACGATCCAAGGGTTGAAGAAGCTCAACCAAAAGCTTCACTCTCAGATACAAGATTACCTCAAGAAGGATAAGACACCAAGGTCAAAGATCATCCAAGAAAAGAGAGCCAAAAAGGTCTAGATTGAGCCAAAAGAGAAAGGGAGAAGGAATCCTCCTCACACTTGGGTCTACCTTGTCAAAACATGGTCTATTACCCTTGTGATGAGGAGTTTCTCTCCCAAAATGACAACCATGGAGGAACCATGGTCTAGGGTCAAGAAAAGAGAGAAGATGAAGGTAGGAGATCAAAATAAATGCCATCAAGGAAGATAAACACTTACCAAGGGTTCAAGATGGGTTATGGTCACCACAAGCAGCACATGCAAGAAGAGTTTGGTCACCAAGATCTAAGGTCGGATCTCCTTACTCCACCAAGATCCAAGAACAAGAAAAAGAGAAGGAAGAATATGGAGGGCCAAAAGGGTTACAATCATGGAGAGATAAGGGGTTATATAGGTGGAAGATGAGAGAGAAGGTAAGGGATGATGTTTTAGCACTTCAAGGTACCAAAGGGACACTTCTCCACTCAAAAGTCAAACATGTAACCACATTAGCCTAACATTAAATACATTATGATACACTTTAGGTTGGGTTTCGACCACCTTGGTCACCCATACAGTCATGTTTATGACCCTCCCAAGGTTCACCATCCATGGCCGCGACACACACACCACCATCACCACTTGGTCGAAACAAGGAACCACCTCAACCCTAAGTCAAGACATCCTATAAGAGGGAAACCATCTTGACCCAAAACCACCTTGGTCATGACCCCACCATCTAGAGGGGGTGTCTCAACCATGACACTCCCCAAACCAACCCCAGGTCACAACCTAGGTCGAGACAACACATTATGTATACATAGGTCGAGACACTCAACACTCATAGAAACCCTAATCACCACTAAGAGTGAAACTTCTCAACCAAGACTCAAAGAAGGCATCTAGAGAGAGAAAGAAGGAGCACTCTAGAGGTGAAGAGTTGCACATCAACCCCCTACTTTGGCTAAATTGCAATTTGCACCAAAACTAGCACATAAAGCACAAACATCATCCAAACAACATCAAACTCGAAACTTGAGCTCTTCACAAGCCCTAATTAAATCTCAAAATATTAGTGCAAGGTTCTAAGATCATTATTAAGGAAAATAAAATATAGTTACCCCAAAACTCAGGTCATGGGTCTTACAAGCCATAAATCCCCAACAAGGATTTTGCCGCAAAAAATCCTAAAAGAAAAGAGAGGGGTACTTCCTCCTCATCTATTCCTTAGGCTCCCACATAGATTCCTCAACACCATGGTGATGCCACCAAACCTTCATAAGCATTATGTCTTTCTTCTTCAGCTTCTTCACTCTCTTGTCAAGGATCAACACTAGTCCTTCCACATAGGACATATCCTCATCAAGCTCCATCTCCACATGTTGTAACACCAACTTTGTATTAGGATGGCACTTCCTCAACATGATCACATGGAACACTCTATGAAACCTATGCAACTCAGGTGGCAACTCCAACTTATAGGCCACCTTCCCAACACAAGCCACCATAGGGTAAGTTCCCATAAACTTGGGAGTCAACTTACCCTTCTTCCCAAGCCTCAGAACACCTTTCAGAGGAGATACCTTGAGAGACACTCTATATCCCACTTAGAACTCCAAAGGTCTACATCGTTTGTCTGCATATGGCTTCTTCCTAGCTTATGTTGCTTTAAACTACAGCTGAATCACCTTGACCTTTTCTGTCATCTACCGCACAAGCTTGGGACCAAGAAGTTGATACTGCTTGTCTCATACCAACACAACGGAGACCTGCAATGCCTCCCATATAATGCCTCATACATTTCCATGTTGATGCTTCTCTAATAAATTTTATTGTAGGTGAACTCTATGAAACTGAGGTGTATGTCCCAACTGCCCAAAAACTGAAGAACAGAAGCTCTCAATAGATCCTTTGAGGTTTGAATGGTCCTCTCAGACTGACCATCTGTCTGTGGGTGGAACCCAAACCTATGTGCAATCACTCCCAAAAGTGACTTGTGAACTGAGGACCTCTATTAGACATGATATTTCCTGGAATACCATGTAAATGCACTACTTATCAACATAGATCTGGGAAATCTTCTCAACTATATATGTTGTCTTCATAGGAAGGAAATGCGATGCCTTGATCAATATGTCAAAAATCACCCAGATGGAATCATGACCTTTGGTTGTCCTAGGTAGACCAAAAAAAAGTCCATGGTCACATGATCCCATTCCCACTATGGTATAGGCAACGGTTGCAATGTCCCTACAGGCTTATGGTGCCTGGCTTTAACATGTTGACACACAACGCATCTCACAACAAACTTAGCCACATCCCGCTTCAAGCCAGGTCACCAATACATGTCTTTTAGATTATGATACATCTTGGTGCTACCTGGATGCATAGTGTACATAGACGAGTGAGCCTCTTTCAGAACCATCTTTCTCAAATCTTCATTATTAGGAACCACGACTTTGCCATGGTAACAAAATGTCTTGTCATTTGATTCGTGGAAGCCATCACGCTTCTCTCTGCCAAACTGATCTAATCTGTTGTATCACATTATCAACATGTTGTTCTGCTATAATAAGCTATCTCAGTGTGGGATTCACCTACAACAATGCTAACAATCCTTCTAGAAAGGAAACCTCCATCTTAACATTCATCTCGCATAAGGAGATCATCATGTTTCGCTTGTGGCATGCCAAGGAACACAAATGTGCCTTCTCTGTAGATGACAAAGAGGAGGACTTCCTAGTCAGTACATCTTCCATGACATTTGCTTTCCCTAGATGGTAATCAATCGTATAGTCATAATCCTTTATTAGCTCCATCCAACATCGCTGTCTCATATTCAACTCCTGTTGTGAAAAGATGTACTTCATGTTCTTATGATCTATGAAGATCTAACACTTCTCACCATAAAGGTAGTGCCTCCAGGTCTTCAAGGAATGAACCATAGTAGCTAACTCCAAGTTGTGGGTTGGGTAGTCCTCCTTATGTTTCTTAAGCTGTTGAGAAGCAAAAGAAACTACATTCTTGTCATGAATTAGCACGCAACCCAAACCATTCTTGGACGCATCACAGAATATGATGTATCCTTTTCCTTGCTATGGTAAGACTAGAATTGGTGCACTAGTCAGCTTCTCCTTTAACGTCTAGAAGGCATGCTGGCATATGTCATCCCAGACAAACAACACATCCTACCTCGTCAACTTAGTCAGGGGTAAAGCTATACCGCTGAAGTTCTTGATGAACCTCCTGTAATAGCCTACCAAACCCAGAAAGTTACGCACTTCTATCAGTGTCTTTGGCTGCTCCCACTCTATCACAGACTCAACCTTCTTGGGGTCCACACAAATAGCCTCAGTAGAGATAACATGCCCCAGAACAACCACCTCCTTTAGCCAAAACTCGCACTTGCTAAACTTGGCGTATAGCTGATGTTGCCTCAACAAAGTCAATGCCTGATGGAGATGTTTCTCATGTTGATGGTTGTCATAACTATATTTATCAGTATGTCATCTCTAAATACTATCAAAAACTAATCGAGAACTGACTGGAACACTCTCTTCATCGAGTCCATGAACGTTGTCGGTGCATTGGTTAGCCTAAACAGCATAACCACGAACTCATAATGACCATACATCATCCTAAAAGCCATCTTAGGGATGTCATCCTCCTTGATCCTTAGCTGGTGATATTCTGACCTCATGTCTATCTTAGAGAACAATGTCGCACCACACAATTGATCAAACAGATTGTCTATCCTTGGTAAAGGATACTTATTCTTTATTCACATTGTTCAACTGTTTATAGCCTATCCACAACCTCATGGACCCATCCTTCTCCTTCGCAAATAGCACTAGAGAACCCCATGGCAACGTACTTGGCCTTATAAAACCTTTGTCATGAAGCTCTTGCAACATTCTCTTCAACTCTACCTTCTCAGTTGGAGCCATCATGTACGGCGTATGAGCTATCAGTTGCATGCCTAGAACTAGATTAATCTCAAAATCAATCTCTTGGGATGGGGGAACACCTAGGAACTCCTTAGGAAAAACATCCTCAAATTCTATGACAAATGGCACCTCCAGAATACTAGAATTCCTCACCTCAGTATTCAAAACATGTAAGAACGTCTCACAACCTGCAATATCCCAGGATTTGAGGCCTCGGAAAAAAAGATTTTATAAGGAATGATTGGACTACCCATATCACCAAGGTGTACCTCCTTTTCCGGGAGCCCATCTCTAAAGAACTCCATAGTTAAGCGTGCTCATCTTGGAGTAGTACTAGGATGGGTGACCAGTCAGGAAGTTGACCCTATCTTGTATGTGCATGAAGACAAAGCACGCAGTTAAGGCTAGTGGTGGTCTGTGGGGCCAGTCATCATTCCTGAAACCTTGCTAGAGCCTTGGGCAGTGGGCCCGGGTGTCACAAATGATATCAAAGCCAAAACCCCTCTAGTAGGTGGGGCCCAGATGGGCATGGCATGCCAGTCTTGAGCCGTGCGGTCCAGGCATGTAGGAAAGGGTTGTCCATGGTTGACGTAGCCACCCTTGCGCTGGTATTCCGTGATCGGGAGTTGGGTGTCCATGGGAAGAACTCCATAGTTAAGTGTGCTCATCTTGGAGTAGTACTAGGATGACTGACCAGTCGGGAAGTTGACCTTGGCTTACACGTACATGAGGACAAAGCACGTAGTTAAGGCTAGTGGTGGTCTGTGGGGCCAGTCGTCATTCCTGAAACCTTGCTAGAGCCTTGGGCAGTGGGCCCGGTCATTACAAAGAGTGAGACCCGAAAGGGGATCCACTCAAATGATATAATACAAGAGTCATGTAATAACAAAGCAGTGGAAACAAAACTATTACAAAGTTACAATGGGTATCATTATACAATAGCTCATCACCATGAAAGGTGATATTACAAAAACTTGAAACTAACTACAAATAAGCCCAATAGCAGAGGGTAACCCAACCATTCCAAGCTATCCTTAAGTTCATGTCATGTTAGTGATCTTTTTGAGCTCTTGTCTTCCAATGTACCTAAACCTGGGTGGGAGGGAACATCACCCAGAACATAGGAAACAATAAATAGGTCAGCAAAGGCTGAGTATGTACATATATAAAACATTTTGGGCATTATATAGGCTTGAAAGTACAAAAAGAGATGTTCCCAAAAGAAAAGGGGCTATTTGCAATTAGGTATGTTCAAGAGAAATGTAGCAAAAGAAATGAGGCATATAAAATTTCAGATTACAAACATGATAATAAAAGAATGTCTTACCATAACGTTCATCCACAGATTCATATTAAAACAAAGAATATTTGCATGCATAACAATGTAGACTAAATATACCTAAAACAGGGCCATAACACCATAGGATCATGGCCTAAAAATAAACAAGGGTGGAAACGCACACCCCGGGCGGAATACGTACACCCCAAATAAGTATGATTGTACATAAGTATGGTTGTACATAAGTACCACTATTCTAGATAATCTAGTCAAACATGTAGCATGCATAAAATAGAGTGGCAAGACTATCATTTTAGTCAATATCAAATAAACGACAACAAGGCAGGAGGGGCCTAAAGACCCATATGACATGTCAAATTAATAATCACAGTAGTAAAAGGGATTTATATCAGGAATTGGAAATGTCATGAATATTAGATTTGCAAGAGAAACAATATTACAAGAGATGCCTCATTAAAATAAATTAGATTTTAGTCAAATAATGCCTAAAATAAAATAGAGAGTGTACATACCTTATAATCAGTCCTAGGTATTCAATAACACCTCCTAAGCACAGGGTCAGGGTTGTCTCAACCTAGTCATAACATGTGTGCATTTGATTAATATAAAATGTATTAAATCTCTTGCTTAGAAATCGACCCTACTGTCGGTTGCAAATTTGAGCATGAAATCTGTTTCATTGAATCGGATGCATTTTTCTGATTTCAAAAATGTATATTTTTGTATTTTTCCACTGTACCGATAATTAGTTATGATTTTTACAAGTTAAAATCATTTACTAAAAAAAGAAAAATAAAATGTGAAATTACCAAATTACCCCCGTATGAATTGTCATTATAAATAGGAATGTGACATTGAAACTTTGGTCGAAAACATCTGACCACCCCTTGGTCGAACACGGGTCAAAATAAGTCAAAAGATGGTTTTGTCCTTCGCGGGTGACAATGACAAAAGGCATCCATCAGGGTCGGAATTGGAAAAAAAAAAGAAAACTCGTCTTGCTCTTCCAGATTCACAGAGAATAGCATCCATGGAGCTCTGGTACCTTGTGCTCCAATAAGAAATATCGGTGACCCTACGCTTCCTTGCTCCAAGAACCAGTGTAGTGACTGCGTCATGGTCATCAGGACCAGGCCACCGCTTTTGCCCAGGCACCACCATGGACCTAGCTTGCAGGTGGCTCAATCGCCATTGTCAGGCGTCTGCGGCACCAGGATCACAGGGGAACGGAAAACCAAAGAAAACCAGTGTTAAAATGGAGCTCGTGTTGTCATGTAGGGCCGATACAGACAGAGTCAGGCTGTAAGGGTAACACGAATGCAAAGTAGCGAGAAGACCCCTTTGCTGACCGGCTAGGAGGAAGACCATTGGGGTAGACGACGTCCAGAAGAGCAACTGAAAACCCAACACTAAACAACATGTCTGGGAGGAACGATCACCCCAAGAACTCTTCCCAATCCCACGATGGTATGGGACAGATTCCACACATGTCAGGGACCATTGGAGTCCCTCTCGACGGTGGACCAAAACAGAGGAAAGGCAACGACGTTTGTCGACCCGACAGTCCAAAAAGAATCGAGACAAGATGCATACATCAAATGAAAGAGAACGGTTTGTAGATGGTTACCTCAGCACCTATTGGACCGAGGTGAAGAACGCAGTTGTTGCTCGTCGTCCTCGCCGGAGAAGAAGATCAACGCTGGCAGCAGCTCCAATGCGCCAACACCAACAATTGATGGGAGAGGACGCATGAGGGGGCGACGATGGTCGAATCTGGAGCAGGTGATGCGAGGTGGAGGCACTGGAGTGAGGGTTCTGTGAGTTGGGAAAAAGGCAGCGGCGGCTGTTGGAAATGTAGAAATAGGCATTTCGATTTTAGGGCACCGCAAGTAGTGTATGAGGGCTTGCTGAACTCGGGGGAGTGAGAGGATTCTGTTGGCGAAGAAAGCGCGATGAATCGATGGCTGGTATGATCACTTGGTGATCGGGTGATAGGCGCACACTGATGCCTCCTGAACCATGCGGAAGATGGAGGTAGGGGACGACTGAATCCCACTACGCGGACTGGGCCGCACACAGGAATAGAAGCGGCCCAAGGACTAGAGTCAGACCGTGACAAATGAAATGAAAAATAAATGATCAAACTTTATGTTAATTGTATACATAATTTATTAGGATCTATTTGAGGGTGCATTTGATGTCCAAATGACCCCAAATTTTGAGGGTTAACTAATTAAGCTATGGGGAACTCGATTATGGGCTTATATTTGGGCTTTGAGGTCGCTTTAGCTATAATTTTACCATTGTGCATTAATCATTCACTTAATGTAATGATCATAGCCTAATGATCAATTATGGTGAAGCCTTCCACTTTTCCTCACTCTAATATTCTAAAATTATTCTAGGATGTTAAATAATGGTTGAGGCTATAGTTTAATATTAATATCTACAAATTCTCATCCTTCAAGTATTAGGGTTATCACATACAAAGATTTCATGTTCATGTGATTCGAAAGAGTTAATTAGGGTTATCAGATCCTAATATGGTTTGGTCTATGCTATTACAACGAAATATAGACATTGAAAGGTAGCCAAGTAAAGAAAAGGGACAAGGGATTTTGGATATCCACCTAATCAATTAGGGTCCTAGAAAATGGGAAATTAGCCTATGTGTCTGGAATTGAGTATGTTACAACACTCCACCCCTTAAAGAGGATTTCGTCCCCGAAATCCATCCACCACTAGACCAGAGTGCTAGTTTGTTCTACAGATCCTCATCTTCCATCACTTAAGCATGAATAATAAATCTTCATTTACAAATTTCCCAATAGAACCATTTAGATAGTGACCTTTAACTTGGTGAACTACTTTTGCGTATAAACATTAATCCTCAAGTACCATGATTCCTATTATTATTACTACTAAGGAGAATTTCCTAATCAACAGTATCATCATCATCATCAACACCATCGTTCTCATCATCCACATCATCATGGTCACCACCTTCTCATCTACTCATAATCATCATCATCATCATCATCATCATCATCATCATCATCACCATCATTATCCTTAACAACAACATCATTATCATTATTATCATCGATATCATCACCTAATTCTCATCATCATCATAAACATCATTAACATCTTATTATCAAAAAGGGTCACATGGGAAAAGCTCAGAAATTCCACCATACTGAGTATGTTCTCCATAGCCTATACTATATAGTCATCCTTACCATTTAAGTATTAGCAGTTTGGGGTATAGAATATTAATTTGATCTTTGAAGTGAAGTTTTACTTTTACCTACATCTAACTAAATACATCTGTTAAGGATAACTCAAGATAAAATCTTAAAATCTATATTAATCATTGAGGTAATTTTTTTTATGATGGTATGATTAGCAAGGCTTGTCTGGAATTCTCAATTTGGTAGCCTCTACATATGTTTGACATAATTACTAGAATTTGTCCAGGTTTTACTTATGGTAACCATTATTAATCATGGTCCTTCCTTAAGTTAGTTGATTCCTAACGAATAAAGTGTCTGAAACTCCACCCCATAAAAGGTTCAAACTATAACTAAGTGCATAACCTAGGGGAAAAAGGGTGGATCCACTAGGTCTAATGTATATATTTGAAACTAACTATGTCAGTCTTAGGCCTAGGGTATTAGGGTTGAGCATGCCAACCAAGGGTACTTCACTAAAGAGATTCTCTACTACTCAACTTTCTTGTGGTGGTGACTTGGTTCCAAAAACCGTCAATAAAATCTAAAAACTTTTCTTTTGTACATATAAATTAATAATGAAAATAAGTTTGACGATGCAAAACTTATGGTGAAATATCCAAAATTGGCGCCAAAATCAACCGCAGAACCAAGTCAACCACCTATCACAAAACCACACACATAGTATTATTTATCATCACATCCTTTTACTTAAAGGGCCTAATCCTTCAGACACCACATAGGGCATTTGACTACAACTCAACTATGTTTTTACATGGGAGGGAGAAGGGTATCCTATAACGCATGGTCAAATTCATCGAACCTTAATGAGGTAAGGCATCCGCCATTCCCCATATCACTCTTAAGCATAATTGACACAACCTCATCGCAAGACCTAAGGGAGTCATATGATCATCCAATAATTATAGTAAGGTATATGTGTTCCTTATACACTTGATGATTTACAACTGTAGTCCCATCAAAAGACAAGATGAACTATATAGTAAATTTACCAATAACATCATTCACTGGGTAACCTAATTGCACCATGGGGGCGAGAGAGGCAAACTCCTAAGAATATTATACAAAACTTAATAGCTTCCACCCACTAACCTCATGTATGAGGCATAAAAGCTAATCAAACATGGTATCCAAACCTTAGATAAGAGGTCTTGGGACATACCCATGTTGTGATTCTTCACATTGAAGGCAAGGCATGCCTAACAATAAAGGAGCTAATCCTAATTATCACATAGTGTTAAGGAACTAATTTCAACTCTAGAAATTACATCAGGGTTTTATGTTTTTTTTCACACATGCTCATACCAAAATGGATGTATGTGAGGCATACCAGGTAACAACAAAGAAAGGGAGTTAAGGAGAGAACTAGGATAATCCCTATATATGTCTATTCAATCAACCCACAATTCATAGCTCTTAGGCTAATATCCTAGAAAATTATGAGATGTAAACTAAACACTACAAGAATCAGTTTTATGTAACTTCATCCCACCTCCACAAAGAAGGGGTGGGTGTTAAGGGCTACTAAAGACTAACTCACGTTCACATAGGTGGGTCGAGGAGTGCAAGTGACCAAATTAGTCAGGGGTTGAAAACCCTAATTGGTATTGACTACTAGGAAATATGTTTATCAATAACCTCTAAGGGTCACCTATCTAATTAAGGGTCAACCAAGGATAACTTGAAATAGTCAAGTTACCGACTGCTTAAGCTCTGATACCATTTTTTAAAGAGTGAGACCTAAAAGGGGATCCACTCAAATGATATAATACAAGATCCATGTAATAGCAAAGCAGCGGAAACAAAACTATTACAAAGTTACAATGGGTATCATTATACAATAGCTCATCACCATAAAAGGTGATATTACAAAAACTTGAAACTAACTACAAATAAGCCCAATAGCAGAGGGTAACCCAACCATTCCAAGCTATCCTTAAGTTCATGTCATGTTAGTGATCTTTTTGAGCTCTTGTCTTCCAATGTACCTAAACCTGGGTGGGAGGGAACATCACCCAGAACATAGGAAACAATAAAGAGGTCAGCAAAGGCTGAGTATGTACATATATAAAACATTCTGGGCATTATATAGGGTTGAAAGTACAAAAAGAGATGTTCCCACAAGAAAAGGGGCTATTTGCATTTAGGTATGTTCAAGAGAAAAGTAACAAAAGAAATGAGGCATATAAAATTTCAGATTACAAACATGATAATAAAAGAGTATCTTACCATAACGTTCATCCACAGATTCATATTAAAACAAAGAATATTTGCATGCATAACAATGTAGACTAAATATACCTAAAACAGGGCCATAACACCATAGGATCATGGCCTAAAAATAAACAAGGGTGGAAACGCACACCCCGGGCGGAATACGCATGCCCCAAATAAGTATGGTTGTACATAAGTACCACTATTCTAGATAATCTAGTCAAACATGTAGCATGCATAAAATAGAGTGGCAAGACTATCATTTTAGTCAATATCAAATAAAAGACAACAAGGCAGGAGGGGCCTAAAGACCCATATGACATGTCAAATTAATAATCACAGTAGTAAAAGGGATTTATATCAGGAATTGGAAATGTTCATGAATATTAGATTTGCAAGAGAAACAATATTACAAGAGATGCCTCATTAAAATAAATTAGATTTTAGTCAAATAATGCCCAAAATAAAATAGAGAGTGTACATACCTTATGATCAGTCCTAGGTATTCAATAACACCTCCTAAGCACAGGGTCAGGGTTGTCTCAACCTAGTCATAACATGTGTGCAATTGATTAATATAAAATGTATTAAATCTCTTGCTTAGAAATCGACCCTACTGTCGGTTGCAAAATATGAGCGTGAAATCTGTTTCATTCAATCGGATGCATTTTTCTGATTTCAAAAATGTATATTTTTGTATTTTTCCACTGTACCGATAATTAGTTATGATTTTTACAAGTTAAAATCATTTACTAAAAAAAGGAAAATAAAATGTGAAAATACCGTATTACCCCCGTATGAATTGTCATTATAAATAGGAATGTGACACTGAAACTTTGGTCGAAAACATCTGACCACCCCTCGGTCGAACACGGGTCAAAATAAGTCAAAAGATGGTTTTGTCCTTCACGGGTGACACTGACAAAAGGCATCCATCAGGGTCAAAATTGGAAAAAAAAGAATACTCGTCTTGCTCTTCCAGATTCACAGAAAATAGCATCCATGGAGCTCTGGTACCTTGGGCCCCAACAAGAAATATCGGTGACCCTGCGCTTCCTTGCTCCAAGAACCAGTGCAGTGATTGTGTCATGGTCATCAGGACCAGGCCACCGCTTTTGCCCAGGCGCCACCATGGACCTAGCTTGCAGGTGGCTCAATCGCCATTGTCAGGCGTCAGTCGCACCAGGATCACAGGGGAACGACAAACCAAAGAAAACCAGTGTTAAAATGGAGATCGTGCTGTCATGTAGGGCCGAGACAGACGGAGTCAGGCTGTAAGGGTAACACGAATGCAAAGCAGTAAGAAGACCCCTTTGCTGACCGACTAGGAGGAAGACCATTGGGGTAGACGACGTCAGGAAGAGAAACTAAAAACCCGACACTTAACAACATGTCTGGCAGGAACGATCACCCCAGGAACTCTTCCCAAGCCCACGATGGTATGGGACATATTCCACGCAGGTCAGGGACCATTGGAGTCCCTCACGACGGTGGACCAAAATAGAGGAAAGGCAACGACGTTTGTCGACCTGACAGTCTAAAAAGAATCGAGACAAGATGCATACATCAAATGAAAGAGAACGGTTTGTAGATGGTTACCTCAGCACTTATTGGACTGAGGTGAAGAATGCAGTTGTTGCTCGTTGTCCTCGCCAGAGAAGAAGACCAGCACTGGCAGCAGCTCCAAGGCACCAACACCAGCAATTGATGGGAGAGGACGCAAGAGGGGGTACGGTGGTCGAATCTGGAGCAGGTGATGCGAGGTGGAGGCACTGGAGCGAGGGTTCCGTGAGTTGGGAAAAAGGTAGCAGCGGCTGCTGGAAATGTAGAAATAGGCATTTTGATTTTAGGGCACCGCAAGTAGTGTATGAGGGCTTGCTAAACTCGGGGGAGCGAGAGGATTCTGTTGGCGAAGAAAGCGCGATGAATCGGCGGCTGGTATGATCACTGGGTGACTGAGTGATAGGCGTGCACTCCTGCCTCCTGAACTGCGCGGAAGACGGAGGTAGGGGACGACTGAGTCCCGCTACCCGGATTGGGCCGCACACAGGAACAGAAGCGGCCCAAGGAATAGAGTCAGACCGTGACAAATGAAATGAAAAATAAATGATCAAACTTTATGTTAAGTGTATACATAATTTATTAGGATCTATTTGAGGGTGCATTTGATGTCCAAATGACCCCAAATTTTGAGGGTTAACTAATTAAGCTATGGGGAACTCGATTATGGGATTATATTTGGGCTTTGAGGTCGCTTTAGCTATAATTTTACCATTGTGCATTAATCATTCACTTAATGTAATGATCATAGCCTAATGATCAATTATGGTGAAGCCTTCCACTTTTCCTCACTCTAATATTCTACAATTATTCTAGGATGTTAAATAATGGTTGAGGCTATAGTTTAATATTAGTATCTACAAATTATCATCCTTCAAGTATTAGGGTTATCACATACAAAGATTTCATGTTCATGTGATTCGAAAGAGTCAATTAGGGTTTTCAGATCCTAATATGGTTTGGTCTATGCTATTACAACAAAATATAGACATTGAAAGGTAGCCAAGTAAAGAAAAGGGACAAGGGATTTTGGATATCCACCTAATCAATTAGGGGCCTAGAAAATGGGAAATTAGCCTATGTGTCTGGAATTGAGTATGTTACACAACCCTACCTCAACAACTTCTTCACCACCATCGTTGACACTAGATACGTCTGAAGAATCTTCCTATCTCCTTTTAAGATCCATGTATTATCACCATCTACAAATGGTTTCTTCTTAGAACCACAATCCAAGACCACTCTCTACTTCTCCAAAGTGTCCATCCCAAAGATTACATCAAATCCATGCATATCAAGTGGTATGAGATCTACTTGAATTTTGTTCCTAATAAATAAAGGACACAGGAAAGACACACATCCTACAACACTACAAAACCAACTAATAGGGTTTCTAAGAACAAACTATCTCTCTTATGACTAACAGGCAAAAGACAATTGTTCATCACTTCACGAGTGATAAAATAGTGTGTTTCACACGGGTTGACCAAAATATATATGAAGCAAGAAGAAGAAAAATCAGAATGAAATAACTCCATCTGACCTGTCACTACTCATGGGTTAACCACCTTGCGGGTGACTCATGGGGTAGAATCTAGTCGTTGCCTGTTTGTCGCCCCAATCCTCTACTTCCTTGAGCATATGATCTGGCATGTGATGGTTGACCACGTCCTCATCCTCATGCACTACTGAATTGTTGTCTCTATGAGCCTTTCTGACTCTGCATCAATTTCTAGGCCACCTCATCCTCTCTCACTGGGCACTCCTGCCTCAGATATCCTACCTATCCACACTTATTGCAAGCCCTGGTATTGTGGCCTAGGCTGCCCCATCACGGACACTGACGATTTGCTGTGAGCTCCAGCAGGTGGAAGGCTACCGCCTCTGCCTTTACTCAGTGACCATTCTGACCTCTGCG